>CM036753.1:82803940-83118940 GCA_020796225.1 Arion vulgaris | reverse complement strand
TATCAAGATGAGTTTACATATGTCCGATTGTGCAAACTTGACCACTTGCAGAACTTGATCTTTAATGAAATTGACCATCCCAATAATTCGTTTTTAACTAATACTGCTTAATAGGACAACTGTTAAAACACAGATGCCTACATTCTTGTCTTTTTGGATATTTATAGACCGAAGGTTCCTTTCCGTGTCAAATATGGACCAATATTGTATCGTCTATCTTTGATATGACTAAACGCAAGATTGTCTATACACTGATACAATGAATTACTGTAAAAATCAGATCGTGCTAGGTGGGACATGAAGTGAGTATTTCTGAAGCGCAAGACGAACAACACCATAATAGAGACGTCTCACAATTAATGAATACAATCGCATATAATTTATTTGAATATCACAAACAATAAATTCTTTATTGAATGTCACAAACAATAAAGTGTTTATTAAATATTAGAAACAATAAATTGTTTATTGAATGTCACAAACAATAAATTATTTATTGAATGTCACAAACAATAAAGTGTTTATTAAATATTAGAAACAATAAATTGTTTATTGAATATTAGAAATAATAAACCTACTGCTGCCGTGTAGTTTGATTGGGGACAATCAAAGGCTAGCGGAGCAAACCGTACACAAAGATGGACGGGCAGCAAACCACGGTGTCCACTAAAACGTCCGGTTTTGCTGGCCAGATGGCGCTCATAAGCCATGGAGGAGGCCGTCTTTTTTTGGTTTCTTCTTTCGATCGTTCTAGGCTAGTTTTTATCATTCTTATTGTGATGTATAAACCGCCAAACATCAGATCATAATGTATGTGCACCAACCTTCAGCACCTATTTGAGCACAGTTGCTTATCCTTCGGTGGGGTGTTCGATTTCAGCCAGCTATTGTGTGCGACTAATGTAGAATCTAGGAAGCTACCTAGTAAATGAAAACCATCTCAGAAAATCGGATGAGCTGGCCTAGTTGTTGGCGCATAACTTGCACAACGTACAATCGCTCTTAGGCTCAGAACACATACAAATCACACAGAGTGGTTAACAAGTGATCGATGTGGAGTGTTTGAAGAAGAAGAAGAAGAAGAAACTTCAGTTTCACAAAAAATTGTTAAGTTTAGAACTGTTCTTTTCACCATTTTTTTCCTGAGCTCAGTCCATTACCCCAACTTTCACTTTCATCAATGTCAACACAATTATCGTCATGATGTTTACCATCATCATTCATTTCATTAACATTTATATTTGTCAGTGTAATTATTGAGTTACTCATACAATACCATTTGATATAAATACTAAATTACAAACAAGTACATAGTATATAACTGTCTGTTTTATGAAGTTATTTTCATCAGTTTTATGTTTATAACCATTAACAGGTTCTCTACGTCAAGGCTCATGCTTCTGATGGAAATAGGACTCAAAAGTTGGCAACAAATTCTACAGTCAAATATGAGACAGAGCTCAAAGAGACCGTACAATCTTTTCAGTCAACTTTAGACGTGGAAGCCAACCAAGGCTGCAGAGCTCCAAGTGACGATGATGATGATGATGATGATGAATATAATAACGTTCTCGTCGACGACGAAGATGATTTAAGCTTTAAGGAAGCCGACCCTGAGTGGACAAGTTTAGATTCTGTGACACAAATGAAAGATGGTTTCTTAAGGAAACCTGTTGATACAGATAAGGTTGTTGTTAATGGAAATCCTCATTACATTCCAAATCATTGTAATAATATAAAAGTCAAGCAGCATTCACCACCACAACAGCAACTAATTAACCATTCCAAACCCTTTTCTTACGGCAACATGGATACTCAAGTTTTGAAAACCATCACCAAGTCTTCATTTGAGACCATGTCCAAGGTACCTGTGTGTGACATCAAATCCTACCAAAATTTCGAACCTTCAGTTTTACCAATACAAGCACAACAGTTAAACGTTTTAAATTCTTTGAAGCAAAATAATCACATTCGAAAGCACCAACACAATCATATTAATCATTATCAACAAAACCACCATTCTCATAACGAACAGCAACACAGTTCTCATACATCATCACCACCACTTTCACAACAGCCACAAACACAATTTTACCAAGTGCAGAAATCTCCGAAAACTGTTCAACAGCAGAATCCACAGCGTGAGTCGCCCACTCCCCGAACAGAATTGCATTATCCAACTGTTTTTCACAGTTCAGATGAAGAATCATCTGACAACGCTGACGAGGGAAGCGATATTCAAAATAATGACAGCCGAGTATCAATTTGTATAGATGGTGTTAGCTGCGAAGGAGGTGATCAATCTACCCAAATGTCTGGTGAAGACGCGATTCAAGACAAAGATATGGGTTCTGGCATGCTGACTACGGGAAGAAGCTGCGATGCCACCGATCCACGCAAATTTAATCACACGTCTTCTAAGGAGGTCAGTTTTGATAGAATCTCAGAATCCAGTTCCACGTTGCAGGATATTCAGGTGAAACGGGTAGTGGACGAGCTTAGTAGAACCGATGATTCTAGCAGGGCTCACTTTCGATCTATCATCTACATAATGGCTCTTTCCTTTCACGGAATATTTGAAGGAATGGCTTTAGGACTACAGAGCATGAAAAGCAGCGCTTGGTCTTTGTGCTTCGCTATCGTTGTCCATCGCTGTGTGCTTGCTTTCAAGCTGGGCATGGATTTGTGTAGAGGTGATGAAAAACAAGGAACCACATTTTTATGTATAGGCATGTTCACTCTTATTTCCACTCTAGGCATTATCATCGGTATATTGATCTCGTCTGGAGCTTCACTTTATTCAGATGTCACTGTCCCAGAAGCTATTCTTCAAAGCCTAGCAACAGGAACAATATTCTACATTGTGTTTTTCGATATTCTCTTCAAAGATTTAGAAGGAAAAGAGTATTTAAAGAGAGTCTCGTGTTCATTTGTGGGTTTCTCTTTGATGGCTATTGTGTTTGCTATAACGAGAAGTTGAAACATATTGCCCAAACTCTGCTGATATGTTCATAGGGAGTGACCACTACGTTTATATATGTTTTACGTGCTTCAAAGGGATGGATGAAAACGTTTAGAATCATTACAAGACACTTTAAATCTGCTTCTGCTAGCTCTGATTTCTCCGACCAAGCATCGATTTCCAATTTGAAATATCCTAGTTACACTGTGTTTTACAAGCGATTTCTCGAGGAGTAATTCAGTTTGTGTAAATTTTCAACAGTTGGAATCTGCTAAATCTTTGTTTGATTTTAAATAAATGCTAGCAATAAATCGGCTGTAGTTACATTTGTTCTTGAAGCTAAATAGGTGTTCTCAAAGTTGCGTGTATGAATCTATGATTACGTGTGTGTCTATCGGTATGTCTGTGTGCGTCTATCGGTGTGTGTATGTGTGTGTGTCTATCGGTATGTTTAGATGTGTGTGCATCTGCATGAATGTGTGTATGTGTGAGTACATGTTTGTGTGTATTTATATAAGCGAGTTTCCGTATATATGTAAGAATTATTCAGATGTGCTTATTCATAGGGACATTTGTTCATATGTGTTTGCTTTTAATTGCCTAGTTTAGATATATATATATATCAGTTTTCGTAAACTGAGAAGAATGGAACCGAGGTAAACTTAGTCATATTCGGACGACGGTGCATGGTAGAATGTCATAACACCTAGTCTATGGGAAATTTCACACTGATATGAGATCTCGGGGCAGCCCTCTACTTCAGTATAAGGTTGTGCTCACGAGAGATATACATATTACAGGCGTTGATGTTGATTCTTGTAAGCAGAAGATTATAGTTCACTGTACATGAAGGAGAAGATCAAAAGTGTGAGTAAGGAGAAAGGAGAAATGTGTTGCGGAGAGGTTTAGAGCTATTCGCCTGAAGAGACACGTCAGAGCAAGTAGTGTCATCAACGTCCATGGAATTCTATGCAAAAATTCCGGCACACTAGCATAGAATAGTCTTGCCAATGACTTTCATCATTTTCATATAATTTTTATGTTATCTCTTTACTTATACAACTTAGCCATCAACAATACATGCTATAAGTATTTACATATATATATAATTCTGGACAATCTAACTTTATTGCATGGAAAAATTATAATATCAGAACAGATAGTCACTGCTCAAAACAGATAGCAGTGCTCAGAAGAAATAGGCATGCTCAGAACAGATAGGCACTGCTAAAAACAGATAGGCATGCTCGGAACAGATAGACAGTGCTCGGAATAGTAGACAGTGCTCGGAACAGATAGACAGTGCTCGGAACAGTAGACAGTGCTCGGAACAGATAGACAGTGCTCGGAACAGTAGACAGTTCTCGGAACAGTAGACAGTGCTCGGAACAGATATACAAAGCTCGGAACAGATAGACAGTGCTCGGAACAGATAGACAGTGCTCGAACAGATAGACAGGTCAGAACAGATGGACAGTGCTCAGAACAGATAGACAGTGCTCGGAACAGATAGACAGTGCTCAGAACAGATGGACAGTGCTCGGAACAGATGGACAGTGCTCGGAACAGATAGACAGTGCTCAGAACAGATAGACAGTGCTCGGAACAGATAGGCAGTGCTCGGAACAGACGTTTGTGAAGATCCATGATAGCCTACCTCAGTCAACATTTCATAATATGATGACATTATGTATTTGTTTACTTTTCTAACCACTTCTCTTTTAACCTAGGATGGTTTTAATCATGAGCTCATCACGAAAGAAGGTTACAGGATCCTATCCGATGATACTTATCCAGTCTGGTTCCCAATCACATCCACGAAGGCTTCAGAACAGCCAGATATTGCCATCCCATTCTCTTCTTTTTCTTCTTTGCGTTCGTTCTTTACGACCAATTTTAATCACTCTTGTGATATGTTTGATCTTTGCCAAGAACGTGTATACGTTGCACATTGGTTTGGTAGGCCCCTAAACGCATAAGACCTACACGTTTAGGACACATGCATCCGATTTCAGCCAAACATCCTTAGTCGCCTCTTACGACATGCGTGGTAGGTAACAGTGGTTCTATTCTTTACATCCCAAATTTGGGCCCCGGTAACCACTCGGGCGGCCATCCCATTGAATTCCATGTCTTCCTAGCGATGTGGTTATTGGTTATTGATTACTGAACCGACGTCACTGCACTTCGGGCAGACTCATAAGGGCTCAGTCTTCCCCAACAGATGTCGAAGGGTATACATACTGATGTGGCTCACTGGTTAAACACACTCCTCAATCTGCCCTTCAGGCATCTGGTTCTACTTGTACAACGGGTAACTCGAAACTACTTAAATTGCTGGCTCGATTCAACATCTATTTTAGTGTGTTCATACAACAGGCAGTTGTGAAGAGACCGAAGAACATCCCCCTTATCCTTCTCCACCCAAAAAGTTCATGCCTTTTCATTCTTGCCGTGGCAATTGGTGGACCTTTACAGCAGAAGCAACTTCTCACAGTAATGAGAATTATTCCATTACATCTATATGGGTTGATCTCAAAGACCATTACGTTATGTTTATTAGAAAACGTCACATTTTGTTAATATGTATTTACGTCGTGATGTCGGTTGTAGCAAAGTCAGTTCTTCAATGTTTTTGCAAGTATGTTTCCATGTTTGTGCAAGTATGTTTCCATGTTTGTGCAAGTATGTTTCCATGTTTGTGCAAGTATGTTTCCATGTTTGTACAAGTATGTTTCCATGTTTGTGCAACCACACATATTCCTTTAACTGAGCTGTCTCGTATATTGACATAACTGAGCTGTCTCGTATATTGACATAACTAGGCTGCTCGTATATTGACATAACTGAGCTGTCTCGTATATTGACATAACTGAGCGCCTCGTATATGGGTTTATAACTCGATTCCGGGTATTTTGGGCATAAGACCCCCGTTTAGACAAAGACCGAAACCACATAAGGCGCCCCTTAGAAAAACGGGGTTTGGGGTCTATTTTAAAACCCGGCCCGCCTGAAATTAAAAACTGGAGTGGGTTAGAAAACCGACGCCTCCCGGGCAATAAGACCGCTCCCACACAATGACCCGTCAAGGAAAACCCCAGCCCCCGCAGCCCGGCCGGCCCCTTTAATTGCTAACTGACTCCCGGGTTTCAACGAGCGTTGAAAGACAAAAGCTCCCCTTTTCCCCCCAGCTGTTTTAGCAAATTGGTTTTACAAAGACTTCTGATATTACATAACAGTTGCCCCTTTTTTATTAAAACGCCCCCATTTGAAAAATGAGTCTTTGGTGACAAATAGCTTTTTTCCAAAGGGGGCCCCTATTTGACAAATGAGGTCGATATTGACAAAACCCGAGCCCCTAACCCTAACTGAGCTGTCGTATAGACACAACAGCCCTAAAATTATCCAAAATGTCGTATATTGACAAACGAGCGCTCGATATTGACAAACGAGCGCCTGTATGCAAACGGGTTTCCCCCCTTTGACCCAAACGGGCGCTCCAAATTTGACCCGGGCGCCATAGCCAAACGAGGCCCCGAAAATTTGACACAACGGGCCCCCGAATTTTGACCGAGCTGTTCGAAAACATAACTAGCGCCGATTGAAAACGAGCCCCCGATATTACAAACTGAGCGCCCGTAGAAAAAACTCCCCCGAAGACAAACAGCGCCCGATATTGGGTAAAATGAGCGCTCCATTTGACAAACAGCGCCCGAAGACAAACTGAGCGCCTCGAAGACAAACGGGCTGCCTCGTATATTACAAACGAGCGCCTGGACATAACGAGCCCCGAAGGCTAACGGTTTTGCCTCTTTTGGGAAAAAACCGAGCGCCTCGATATTGCAAATAGGCCCTTAGACAAACCCCGACCCGCCTGATTGACAAACTAGCTCTTGGACATAACGGCGCCCGTAGGGCTAACTGGCGTTCTAAATTGGCAAACTGAGCTTTCCCTTATTTAAATTAAACTGAGCGTTTGAATTGACAAAACGATGCTCTTTAAATAAACTGGTGTCAGGGAAAACTAGTGCCTGTATATTGACAAGAGCTGTTCGTATATTACAAACTGGGCTTTCTCATAATAAAGAGCTCTGATAGAAAAATTGCCCTTTGGTTATTGACATAACTGAGCTGTCTGCTTTCAAATGGCTTTCTATATTAATAATGGTTTGCCTTTTATTGACTAATGACCCCTTCGATATTGACAACTGAGCTGCCCTTATTGACAAACTAGCTGTTTCGGTATTGACATAACGCCTTATTTGACAAAAATTCGGATTTAACCCCGGGGTATATTAAATTTTTTAAACTAAAACTGTGTTATTGACAAATGAGCTGTTCGTATATTGACAAACCGAGGGCTTTTTTGCAGGCTTGAATAACTGAGCTCCCATAGGCCCCTGGCTGCCTGTATTTGACTAATGGCTGCCCGTATTTGACAAACTGGCGGCCCTTTGTTTGCCCAACCCGGGTGCCTGATCCAAAACCCGAGCGCCTCTTTTGACAAACTGAGCGCTCCGAAAGGCCCCTCTATATTGACATAACAGCGTCATTTACAACGGCTGCCTCGAATTGACATAACTGAGCGCCTGTATATTGACATAACGGCCCCTCGTAGGACAAAAGGGGGCCCCTTTGTTTTGGGAATAACTGGGCTCCCTCGTTTTTGACATAACTGAGTCCCCGATATTGACAAAACTGAGTGCCTGAGACATAACGGCGCCTCGATATTGACATAACTGATGCCCTTTTTTGGCCGAGCGCCTCGTATATTGCCCAACTGAGCCCCCCGATAGACAAACTGAGCCCCCTTTATTGACATCGACCCGCTCGTTTTTAACAAACGGGCCCGTTTCGATATTGACAAACTGGGGTGCCTGTTTTTGACATACAACGTTGGGGGGGAAACTAACGGCTCCCTCGATATTGCCAACTACCCATTTCGTATATTGCCCCAAAGGCGCCTGTTTTTCCCATAATTTTAAAAACACTTGTATATTGACACAACTAGCTTTTTTGATATTGACATAACGGCTTTCTCATTTGACATAACAGCTGTTTCGATAGCATAAACGAGCGCCTCGGGTGCCAAAAAAGGGTTCGATTTGAATAACTAGCTTCTCGTATAGCCCAAACAGTCCTGATATTGACATAACTGACTGGTTGTTCCCCAACTGGCCCTCGAAAAACCCTGGAGCTCCCCTCGATTTGAAAACTGATTTTCCAATTTTTGCCCAAACGAGGCCCGAAGACCCGGGCGCCTGATAGCCCCAAACGACGTCTCACCCAAAGGCTTTCACTGTCGTTAATTGAATAACTAGCGCCCGATATTAAACGAGCGTCTTATTTGACATAATGAGTCTCGTATTTGACATAACTGAGCTGCCTCGTAGGCTGGCCCATTTTGACCCGGGTTCCGTTTTGGGGAAAACCGACCCCCCCCGATATTGACATAACTGGGCCCATAGCAAACGGGAGGCTTATAGAAAAACTAGCGTTTTGTATAAAAAACCGAGCCCCATATTGACCCCCAGCCCCTCGATATTGCCCAAAACTGACCCCGTTTTAATTGACATAACTGAGCGCCTATATTGGGAACATAACGGGCGTTTGGGTTTTTGCAAACGGGCGCTGGACAAACGACCTGATTGACAAACAGCTGCCCCGAATTTGGCAAAAGAGCCCGCCCCCGATAAAAACGGCGCCCCGATAGACAAACAGCTGCCTCTTATTGCTAACGGGGCTGCCTCGTATATTGACATAATTGAGCGCTCGTATATTGACATAATGATTTTTAAATTGAATAACAAAAACTTTGTATATTGACAAACTGGCCCTTTTGGCCCTGTATATTGAAAACTGAGCTGCCCGTATAGACAAACATTGCCCGTATTACAAGACGCCTCGCATAAAATTTTTAAAACACGCTCCCATTAAAACCGAGGGCCCTGAAAATTTTAACCAAACAGCCCCTCGTATATTACAAACAGCGCCCGATATTGACTAAGGGAGTGTTGATTTGAAACAGCTGCCTCGTATTTTGTAACTACTGCCTGGGGGGCAAATTTCCGAGGTCCTGATATTGAAAACGAGCTCTCGATTTTACTAATCAAGCTCCCTGTATTTGACTAACTGGCTGTTCGTATTTTGACAAAAAGGCTGCCTTTATAGACAAACAGCCCTTATATTGACTAACGGGCTGTTTCGTAAAAAATGGTTTCGTATTGACCAAATGGCTGTTCGTATTGAAAAACCCCGGGTTCGTATATTGACATAACTGGGGTTTTTAATTTGACAAAACCCGGCCCTCAATTACAAAGGGGCTTTCGATAGAAAACCGAGCGTCTTTAGACCCTTCCCCGCCCGAAAATTGACAAAAACGACCCGCCCCCCAATTGACAAAAACGAGCGCCCGTTTTTGAAAAACCGGGCTGCTCGAATTGAAAACGAGCGCTCGAAGGGACTAACTATTTGCCCTAATATTATAACTAGCCCCCCCCTTTTGACAAACGAGCGCCTCGGTTTTGACATAACTGGCTCCCCTGATAGACAAACGGGGCCCCTCGTTTTTTAAAACCGAGCTGCCCTATAAAAAACTGACGCCTCTTTTTAGAACTGACCCGCCTGATATTGACATAACGGGCCCGCCTCGAAAAACGCAAACTGACGCCTGTAATTACCTGGGCCCCCTCGTATTTGACAAACTGACGCCCCTTTTTGGGCTCTAGCTCCCTTCGTTTTGAAAAACTGAGCCCCCCTATAGACAAAAGACCCCCAAAGACAAACGAGCTGCTCGATAACAAACGACCCCCTCGATAGACATAACGAGCGTCTGTATAGACAAACCCAGCCGTTGATTTTGACAAACGAGCTGCTGATATTGACATAACAGCGCCTCTTATTACAAACGAGCGTTTTATAGACATAACGAGCGTTTCGAATTTTCAACGGCTGTGAGACATAATGAGCTCCTCATATTGACAAACTGAGCCAATTGCATTTGGACATAACTAGCTGCCGATAGACATAACAGTCCCCGTATTGAAAACAGCCCCCCGTATATTAATTAAAACTAGCTGTTGGTATTTACTTTAGCGCCTGTATTTTGCATAACGGCGCCTCTATATTGCATAACTGAGCGTCTCGTTTTGACAAACTAGCCCCTCGATAGACAAACTGGTTTCTGAGGGAAAACCCGGCGCCTGATTGACAAACTGGCGCCCGTTTGATGGGCACCCGATTTTGGAAAAACTGGCCCTATATTGACATAAGGCGCCCTTGATATTGACATAATGGGGGCCCCTGATATTGACATAACGGGGCCCTGATATTGACATAAACGGGGCCCCTGAACATCTGGGCCCCGATATTGACATTGAGCGTTCGATTTGACATAACCAGCGCCCGATATTGACAAACTGATGCCCGATATTGACAAACTGAGTTGCCCTTTATTGACCTACCAGGGCCGCCTCGATAGACAAACCGAGGCCCGAATTTGACATAACGGGGGCCCCCTTGGCTAGAAAAGGGCGCCTCGATACAGCCAAACGAGCCCCTGTTTAAAAAACAGGTCGATATTGAAAAGAGCGCCCTTTATACACACCCACCCGCCTTGTTTTTCCCCAAAAGACCCCGATATTAAAAACTGGGGCGCCGTATATTGACAAATTTGCCCCCTATATTACAACCAGGCCTGAATTGACCCAAAAATTTTGGTATAACTAAACCATCTCAAGGGACAAACGAGCCCTCGATATTGAAAAAGGGCCCGCCTCGAATTGACATAACCAGCGCTCGATATTGACATAACTGGCTGCTCGTATATTGCTCGAGCTGCCTTATATTGGCTCGACCCGCCCCGGACATAACGGCCCTATAGAATAACGACCCTCGTATATTGCTTTTGGCTGCTCGAATTGCAAAACGAGCTGCCTCGATATTGCCCCAAACGAGCTGCCCGAATTTTACTAAACGAGTTTTCCCTATTTGGCAAACGGTGTTTTTTGGACCTCAGCTGTCTCGTTTTGACAAAATTAGCTGCCTGTTATTGAAAAACTAGCTCCCCGTATGGTGACATCCCGAGTGTTGATATTAATAACTGACCCCCCTTTTTTCCCTTATTTGACATAAAGGCTCCTGATATTGACAAACAGGCCTCTTGGTGACCCGGGCGCTCGTAGCCGCTCCATAACTGAGCCCCCCGAATTGACTAACGGCTCCCTGTATATTACAATTGGGGCTGTTTCGTATGCCCCAAAACTAGGTTCCCGGGTTTCAATGTGAATTTTAACGGCGCCTTTTGAATAACTAGCTGTCTGTTTTGACAAACTGGCGTTTATGGACAAAAGATTTTCTGAATTAAAAGGCGCCCGTATTTGACAAACTGGCTGCCTCGGGGCTACTAACACTGTTTCTCTATATTTGACATAATTGGACTGCCTGTATATTGACAAACAGCGGTTTGTATATTGACAAACTGGCTGTCCCCCCTTTTGGACATAACGACCCCTCCTGGGCCCAAAGGCCCCCGGGGGCTTTTGACATAACGGCTCCCTCGATATTGACAAAACGAGCTGTCGAAATTTTTGGGACATAACGAGCCCCCCCGGGGTTTGACAAACTAGCGCCCGATATTGACATAACGGCCCCGTATATTGAAAACTGAGCTGTTCTAATTGCATAAGAGCGCTCGAATTGACCACCGAGCCCCCGGGGTTTTTGACAAACTGAGGGCCCCGGGGTTATTGACATAACTAGCTGCTCTTTTTGGGCCCAATGGCGCCTGAATTGACTAACTGGCTGTTTGATTTGCATAACGGCTTCGATAGGCTTTGGCGCTCGTTTTTGACATCCACCCGGTTTGCCCATTATTGACAACGGCGCCTCGATATTGAAAAATGGCCCCTTTTTGACCCGCCTCGATGGGAAAACAGCGCCCGTATTAAATTAACGAGCGCCCCCTATTACAAACTGAGCTGCCGTATATTGACATAACTAGCTGCCCGATTTAATAACAGCCGCCTCAACGCAAATGGCTGCCCGATGCATAACGAGCGTTCGAATTGACAAACGGGGTGCCGTATGGGAAAAACTAGCCGCTCGATATTGCAAACTGAGCCCTGTAAGGCAAAACAGCCCCTTTTAATTGCCCCAAATTGGGTTTTCGATTTTCAATGAGCTGCTGTATTTGACACAAGCCGCCTCCAAGGGGACATAACTGAGCGCTTATATTACAAATGGCTGTCGTATTTGACATAATGAGCTTTCGATATTGACTAACAGCTCCCTTTATATTAAAAATTATTAATGACTCCGTATATTGACATAACTGAGCCCCTTGATTTATTAACGGCTGCCCGATATTACTAACAGCTCCTCTATATTAAAACGAGCTGCCTCGTATATTGACAAACTAGCTGCCTGTATTGACCCGGCTCCCCCGATAGCAAACGAGGCCTCTTTTGCCAAACACGTGATGGAACCCCCCCGGCGCCCGATAGACAAAAAAGCCCCATAGGACAAACGAGCCCCTGATATTAAAATGAGCCTGATATTGAATTTCCCCGAGCGCCATAGACCCCGGGCGTCATAGACATAACAGCGCCTGATGGCACAAACGGGCTGCCTCGAAAAAACGGCCCTTTGAAAAAGGCCCCTGGGACAAACGAGCCCCCCGAGGCCCAAAGAGCTCCCGTATATTGCATAATGGCGCTTGATTTGACATAAGGTTTTTCCTGTATATTGAATAATAGTGTCTATATTAAAAACTGAGCCCCTCGTATATTGACATAACGGCGTTTTTTGACATCGAGCGTTCTTTATTGACAAAACGGCGCCGATTTGACAAAAACCGGCTGCTCGATTACAAAACGGGCGCCTTGTTTTTACATAACTGAGTGCTTCGTAATTGCATAACTGACCCCTTCATATTGACAAATTAGCGCTCATATTGACAAAACACTCCTCCTTTGACATAATAAGCTGTTTTGTATATTGACATAACGGTTTTGCTGATATTGACACTTTTTAAGCCTGCCTTTGAATTGTAACGGGGCCCCCTGTATATTCTTAGCTCCCCTTTGTCCTTACAACCCATCAAACCGTTATATTGACTAACCCCCCTTTTGGGCAAGGGCCTCGTAAGAAAACGAGCTGCCGATTTTACAAACTGGCGTCTGTATATTGACATAACACTCCTCTGTATATTGACCAAAACGAGCCCAAAGGGTTTGGGGTTTATGACAAACTGAGCGCCTCGTATTTGTCCTGGGCCCGGGTTTTCAAATGATATTTAGAAAGAGCTGCCTCGTATATTTGACATAAGGGGAGCCCCCTTATATTATTTAACCCCAGGCCCTGTATAGACCCCGAGCCCCTGATTGCTAACTGAGCTTTTCTGTATAGCCCCGGTGTTCGTATAGACAAAACCCGAGTTTGCCCGATGACCAAAGGGGTTTGCCTTATTTAAAACCAACTGAGTGCCATATTGACATAATGGCTAATTTGTATTGACAAACTGGCTGTCTCGATTTCCCCCTAAAAAGCGCTCGTTAGACAAACTGAGCGCCTGTATATTGGCTAATGGCTGTCTCCCTTATATTGAAAAAACTGAGCTCCTCAATTGCCCAAACTGGGGCCCCCCGTTTTGACAAAGGGGTTTTCTCCGGGAAAAGGAAGCCCAAAACTGGGCGCCCTTAGACCCGGCGCCCGATAGACATAACTGGGCCCTTGGGGAATTTTGAAAAGAGCTGCCCCCGATTGAACCCAACGAGCGTCGTTTGACAAACGGACTCTATAGACCCGAGGGGGCCTCAATAGACAAAAGACCCCCGTATTTGACATAAAAACCGAGGCTGTTTTCGAATTGAAAACCCCGAGCTTTCCCGAATTTTGACATAACGACCGTTCTTAAACCCGGGCCAAACCCGGCCCTGTTTTCCCGTTATTGACATAACTGAGCTCCCTTTTTTCCCCATAAGGCCTGAGCTGCCCGGAATTGACATACGACTCCCTTTAAACATAACGGCGCTGTATTTGCAAAACCGGCCCCGTATATTACAAACTGAGCGCCCCAAGCGGCTGGACATAACAGCTGTTCCGTTTTGACAAACAGCCCTCGATATTGACAAACTAGCTCCCTGAATACATAACTGGCTTTTGTTTTGATTGAAACCCAGCCTCTGTATTGCCGAGCGCCTGATATTGACAAACTGGTGCCTCGTATTTGACATAACTAAGGCCCTAAAAACTGAGCCCCCTCTATTATTGAAAAACTGAGCGCCTGTATTTGACATCGAGCTGTTCCCGAGGGGCTAACGGCTGCCTCGAATGAAAAACGGCCTCGTATATTGACAAACAGCCCTCGTAATTTTTGAGCGCCTCGATATTCCCCGAGGCCTGTTTTTGACAAACTAGCGCCTGTATATTGACATAATAGGGTTTTATTTCAAACAGCGTTTGATATTGACATAACTGGGCCCTGTGGCTGACTTCCCCAGCCCCACAAACAAAAGAGCCGCCTCGAAGCCAACTGGTGCTCGGTTTTGAACATAACGGCTACTGTATTTGACATAACGAGCGCCCGATATTGACAAACTGAGCTGTTTTTTATTTGACATAACGAGGGTCGTATATTGATTAACCCCGAGCTGTCGGTTTGACAAACTGGGTTTTATATTGGACCAACTAGCGCCTGATATTGAAAACGGGAGCGCCTGTATATTGAAAAACTAGCTGTCGTTTTGACATCCGGCTGCTCTTATTGAAACTGAGCTCCCTGGGTATTTGACAAACTAGCTGCCCTGTTTTTGACAAACAGCTGCCTCAAATTTAAACTGAGCGCCCTCGATATTGACATAACAGCTGTCCGGGAAGACAAACTGAGTTTCTGGTTTTTGACAAAAGGTTTTTCCGTATATTGACAAACTGATGCCTGATATTGAAAAGGGGGGCCCCCTTTTATTAAATAACTGGGCTGCCGATTGACAAACGAGTCCTGTATTTGCTCCAGCCCCCTTTATAATTGGGGATTTTAATCAGCTGCCATGGCTGTTTTAATTGACGGGGTTTTGTATATTGACATAACTGAGTTGTCTTATATTACATAAAGCGCAAATTTGACATAACAGTTTTCCTCGTATATTGACATAAAATTGAGCTTTCGATATTGACCTGAAAACTGTTTTCGTATATTGAAAAACTAGTTTCTGATAGAAAAACCCGGTGTTTTTTAATTGACAAACTGAGCTTTTTGATATTAATAATTAGGTTCGTATTTAAACCAACCGGCCCTCGTATATTGACATAACAGCGCCTGTAGGGGAAAAATGGCGCCTCGATATTGACAAACGACCCGCCGAATTTGCAAACTGGGTAGGCCCCGCCTTTATTTGAATAACTGATGTCGTATATTCAACGGCTGCCCCTTATTGACATAATAGCGTTTTAATGACAAAACAGCCCCTCGATGACAAACGGCGTCCCTTTTTGGCTGAACAAACCCCTGGAAGCTGGTTCCTATATTGACATAACCCGCCTTGATTGTTTAACTGAGCCCCCGGGGTTTCCAAACGACGCCTGGGTATAAACCAACCGGCTGCCCTTTATTACAAACCGGGCCCCGCCCCCTCCCCCACACTTTTAAACCGAGCCCCTCGTACGACAAAAGGGGGCGTCGAATTGAAAAACGGCTGCCTGATAGACATAACTGAGCCCCTCGTTTTGACCAATAGGCCCTGATTTGAAAAACTAGCTGCTCGATAGACCCAGCCGCCTAATTCCCTGAGCCCCCCTCGATTTACCAACAGCTTCGATATTAAAAAAGGCTCGTATAGAAAACTAGCGCCTCGAGTGACATAACGAGCTCCCCCGGGGTAATTTTTCAACTGAGCCCATTTTTGACATAACGGGCCTCGATATTGACAAACTGACGGCCTGATTTGACATAACGAGCTGCCTCGAAGGGACATAACGCCCCGATAGCTAACTGAGCTGCCTGGTTTGACAAACAGGCCTCATTTTAATTTTTGGGCATAAACCCCGAGCGGCCTCGTATTTGACATAACTGAGCTTTTGATTGTCTGAGCTCCTTTCGTATTTTGCCCCTTGCAACGACCCCTTCCGAATTTGACATAACCCGGAGTTTGGCCGTTATTGACATAACTAGCTCCCTCGATATTGCTAACGGCGCCTCCTAGACAAAACGGTCCCCTCGAATTTTGACAAACCAGCCCTCGATATTGCCCAAATGGGGCGCCTGTTTTTGGGGCCCGACGCCTTAATTTGTAACTAGCTGTCCGATATTGACATAACTGAGCGCCCGTGAAAAATGACGTTTTGATAGAATAACTAGCAACTTATATTACAAACTGGGCCCGATATTTAAAACGAGAAAGTCCCTAGGGGACATAACGGGGCCTGTTTCAAGGGGATATTGACATAACTGAGCGCCCGTATTTGACTAACGAGCTGCCCTTATGGGGGCGACATAACCAACCTTTTAATTGCTAACTAGTCCTCGATATTGACCAACGAGCGCCGTATATTGACATAACTGGCGCCCTGTAATATTGAAACTGATGTTCGATATTACAAATGGCTCCTGAGGACAACGGTTTCTCGTATATTGACAAACTGAGCGGCCTGTATATTAAATCACGCCTTGTATTTGACACAACGGCTGCCTGTTTGGGGCCCTGAGCGCCTGTATATTGCAAAACTGGCTGCCTCTATTGCCCAAACCCAGCGGCCTCGATGACAAACGACTGCCTGTATATTGGGGCCCATAACTGGAGCTGCCTGCATATTGACCCAGCGCCTGATATTGACATAATGGGCTTGAATTAAAAATGAGCTGCTCGATATTGACAACCGGCTGCCCGTTATTACATAATGGGCTGCCCGATACGACATTTTAATTCAAGGTGCCTCGTATATTGACATAATGGCCTCGATATTGACAAGGCGCCCTTTGGTTGAATAACGAGCTGCCTGAATTGACATAACTGAGCCCGGTAATTTTGACCTGACCCCGGGTCTGCTTTTAAAAAATGACTCCTCGTATATTGACAAACAGCTGTTTGTATTTACATAACGGCTCCCTTTATATTAAAACTGAGCTGTCCGAAAGACATAACAGCTCCCTCGTTTTAAAATTTTAGCTTTTCTATTGACATAACTGGGCTGTTCGTATATTAAAACTGAGTTTTCTGTATATTGACATAAAGGGCTCGTATTTGACTTAACTGAGCTGCCCGGGGACAAAAAGAGCTGTCTCATAGACAAACGGCCTGATATTGACAAACGAGCGCCTGAAAACATAACTGGCCCTGGTATTTGCCAATGAGCTGCCAATTTTGGGCATAACGGGGCTCCCTGTATTTGCAAAATTTGATGCTCTTGAATAACTGAGCTGTTCCCTGGGTTTGAAAACTGGTTTGCCCGTTTTGACATCTAGCTGCTCGATATTGACATAACGGCTGCTCGAAAAAATGGGCCCTGATAACTGGAGCTTTTTTTGAAATTTGAATAACTGACTGCCGTATATTGACTAATGGCTGCTCGTATAACCAAACTGGCGCCTGATATTGACCCGGCTGCCCCGATAATATTATTTAATGAGCGCCTCGTTTTGCATAACATTTTCGTATTGTTTTCCGACCGCCCCCAAGAATAACAGCGCTGTTAGACATAATGAGCTCCTTTTAATTTGACATAACTGAGCTGTCGATATTGACTAACTGAGCTCCCTTTTATATTGACAAAATTAGCTTCTGAAATTTTTGATTGAGCTGCCCCCTTTTTTGACAAACGGCTCCCTCGTATATTGACATAACAGCGCCCGTATATTGAATAAACTGAGCTGTTCTATATTGACATCTAGCGTTCTTTTAAATTACATGGGGCCCCGATATTGACATAACTGGCTGCCTCGTTTTAAATTTAAACTGCCTGTATTTTGAAACATAACTGACGCCCCAAAATTTTCTGGTGTTTTTGACAAACAGCTCCCTTTTGGAAGCATAATGAGCGGTCGTATTGACTAAGGCGCCCTCGATATTGACAAAACTGAGCTGTATATTGACATAACTAGTGCCTGATATTGCATAACTGACCCCTTTCGTATTTGAATAATTGAGCTGTTTTGAATTTGACATAACTGGGCTGTCTCTATTTGACTCCCGGTTCTTATATTGACATAACGGTTCCCTTTGTATATTGACATAACTGAGCTGTCTTGCAATTTTTAATTGAAAACTGGGCTGTCTCGATTTGAATAACCAGCTGCCTTTTATTGACTAACTGAGCTCCCTAAAATGACAAAACGGGGCCTGTATATTGACTAAGGGCGGGGCCTGATATTGACATAACTGACCGCCTGTATATTGCTAACTGGGCCCCCCCGGGGAAGGGGCTTTTTAAGACCGGGCGCTGAACATAATGAGCTGCTCATATTGACAAACTGAGTGTTTTGATATTGACAAACTGGGCGTCCTAAAATTAAACGGGGCTGTCGTACCCCAAACTTTTGCCCTGATAGACAAACGGCGCCTATTGCCCAAACCGAGCGTCGATAGACCCCCGAGGCCCGAAAATTAAACAGGTTCCTGATTGCATAACTGGGCCCCGTATTTGGGACATAATAGCTTTTTTTGTATATTGAGCAAAACTGGCGCTCTATATTGACAAACTGAGCTGTGTATATTGACAAATGAGCTGCCGGGGGACCCGGGGCCCGTATAGCCCCAAATGAGTTGTCTTTATTGCCCAAACGGTTTTCGTATTTGACATAAAGTTTCTCGTATATTGCAACAGCTGCTCGTATTTGAAATTGGGGCGTTTCTTTAATTGACATAACGAGCTGCCTCTAATATTGAAAACTGAGTGTCTGTATATTGACATAACTGAGCTGCTTATATTGACAAAACGGGGGTTGTCTCTTATTGACACCTGAGGTCCGAATTTGACAAACTAGCTGCCGAAATTGACATAACTAGGTGAAAATTTGAACAAAACGGCTGTCTCGTATATTAAATCGAGCTGTCTGATATTGACAAACTGGCTGTTTTGTATATTGACATAACGGTGCTGTATTTGACATAAACCTGGGGGCTGTTTTGTATTTGACAAAACTGGCCCCTCGGGAAAATTGAAAATAAATTGAAAAAAACCCAACAAAAAAAAGGTGCCCCAAAATACTTTTCCCAAGTTTAAAACCCCAAACAAATTCGATTTCCGAAATAAATTAATGTTCCACTAACTGAAATATTATGTTTTAAACGAAATTTCCCCAATTTCCACTAACTGAAATATCGATTTTCCCCGAACGAAATTTCGATGTTCCAAAAAGTTAAAAGGGGGTTTTTCCCAACTGAAATATCGGCCCCGGCGTTTCCTAACTGAAATATCAAGATGTTCCCCAACGAAATACAAGATGTTCCACAACTGAAATAAATTTTCAAAAAAAGTATGTTCCCCAACTGAAAAAAAGGGTTTTCCAAAAACCCAAATTTCCAATATGTTCCCCAACTGAAATTTTTTCCCAAAAATGTTTTCACGAACGAAAACGGGATGTTCCCGAAATATTTTAAAGGGTTTTTCCCTTAACGAGATAAAATATGTTCCCCTTAAATACCCGGTTCTTAATAAATATTATTTTCTTAACTAAAATTTCATTTTCTCAACTAAAATATAAAGGATGTTCCCCCTGAAAACTATGTTCCAGAACTGAATATAAATTTTCCCCGAATGAAAATCAAGTATGTTCGAACGAAAATCAAGTATTTTCCCTAAACGAAATATGGAATTTCCCCCGAATAAATATGTAGTTCCGAAAAAATAAATATGTTGAACAAATATCGATTTCCCGAACTAAAATTTTTGGGCATTTTTTGAATATCGATCTTAACTAACTAAATATCGTATTTTCCCCTTAACGAAAATCAAATTTTCCAAAAAGGGAAATAAATAGGATGTTCCTTAATTTAAAAAAAATAAGCGAAATTTTTAACACAATATCCTTTTTTAACGAAAATCAATATTTTCCCGTAATTAAAAATACAATATTTTCTTAATAAAATATCGATTTTTCCCAATAAAATCGGGATGTTCCTTTAAAAAAATATAAATTGTTTCCTAACGAAAATAAATGTTCCAACCTAAATACCCAATGTTCCTCAACTGAAATATAATTTTTCCCTCTAACTTATCAAGATTTCCTCTAACTGAAAATCAAATGTTAAAAATATCTAGGATATAAATATTTCCTTTAAATATCAAAAATTTTGTAACTGAAAACCGGGATTTCCCTAAAATAGTTTAAAACTCCATGTGCCAAACAACATCAAGGTTCTAAAACAAAAAATACCAAAAAGGATCTAGAACTGAACTATCGATGTTCTAATAACAAAATACCAAGATGACTATAACTGAACTTAATGTTCAAAACAAAATCCCAAATTTTGATCAGTCAATATCGATGTTCAATAATTTAAAATAAAAAGTATGATCTAGTAACTGAAACTTTGTATGTTCAAAAACCCAAAAATCAAGAGATCTAGAACTGAACATCAAGATGTTCAAATAAAAATACCGATGATCGTAAACGAACTATAATGTTCTAATAACAAAATACCAAGATGATCTAGTAACTGCATCAAAACGTTCCTTTTTTCAATTTTGAGAAAAAAATTATAGATTTTCCCAACTGATCTTTAATTCAATGAAAATGGTTGCAGAAACGCGTTCTATATCAGTAACCCCAAAATTTTTTTTCTTTCTTGTTATCGAGTGTAATGAAATGTTTTCTCATCATTTTGTCATTAGCCAGTTCGCGGATCCTTATAAAAATGGGATCGATCCATACACATTATAAACCCATCTAATTTTTTAAAAGTGACAGATTTTTTTTTTTCCCCCTTTGGGAAAATATCTCTGTCGTAGTATATTAGTGTTATGTGAAATTTTCCCCTTTGAAAAAGGCCTTTTTAAACGTCGGTTTTTATTCTTTTGTTTTTTTAAAACCAGTACTTTTTTATTACGTTTTTTTTCCTAAACCCGGGGTTTTTTTTCCAAATTTTATTTCAGCATAAAAATGCCCCAGTTGATAATATGAATATTGTGGGACATTGGGTTGCCACCGTCAGGGGGCCAATAGACGCACCCTACCGTTTAGCAAAAACACGATAACAAAGAGGGTTAACTTGGTGACAAAAAAAAACCAAACCCAAAAAAAACTTTTTATCCAAAAAGTTTATGGAAAAAAATATTTGATAAAAAACCCAAAGGTTTTTTTATAACAATCACTGTGAATGTATAAATGTAGTGACTTTTTTAAAAAAAAAAACATTTTTAAAAGAATTAGAATAATTCTGGTCTTACATACCTCTTTTTCCTTTAAAGGTGGGTTTTTTGTTTTGAGTTTCGCCACGTGCGTTTCAGAGGGTAAAACATTGAATCTGTCGATAATCGTCTTCGAAATGGCTGATTGAGAAACTTCAATCATGATGTTATAATGCAAAATTTCCCAGCAGCCCAATTTTGACTTTTTCCATTTCTTAAAATTTTTTGGCCTGGGTTTATTTAATTACTTTAAAATGAGCATAAACTTTACGAGCCCATGGTTTTTGTTATTTGTTTAGTGTTTTTCGTTTGTTCTTTCAAACAAGTTAACATTTTTGTTATCTGAAAAATTTGGCAGATGAGATGGGGATAGAGGGGAAAATTATTGACTGAAACGTGATTAGATTGGGGCAGAGGTAGCTGTCCATTGAAATCAGATGATTTATCCCAATATTGAAACCATCCTCAGACGCCAGCTCTAAGCTAATATGCGCTATGATATACACGCTGTTTCAACACCGGGACGCAAACCAGGAGTGCCCTTTACATAACGTTGACTATGCTTGTTGATATGCAAGGTCAATGTTGCAACTTTCACTAGTAGAACATGTTATAAACAAGCAGGAATCAGTTCTGCGTATCATGTGCTATTATTTCCCTGTATTTCCATGTCTTTTTAATCTCCATGAAATGTGTTTAGATTCTTCTTCATCTTATTTTTGGTCTTCTTCTCTTACACATTCCCTGTAGATTCCAAGACAAGAGCATCCAGTGCGTTGCGATACCATCATTTGCTGATATTATTCAATGAAGACGTATTCTCTATAAACTCTCGTTCTTCTTCTTCTGCTGCACCTTTCAACTCTCAACGAAGTACATGTCTTCAACAAACTTCTCCCAGCTCTTCCTCTCTCCTGCCATCCCTTCCAATTCTTTCCATGTTTTACCTGTCCTTTAAATATCATCCGTCTTCTCTCTTCTCCATGTATTTTTAGGCCTTCCCCTACTCCTCTTTCCCTGCGAGTTTCAAAACAGTGCCTGTCTTCAAACTCTCGTTCCCCTTCGCCCTTGTAATCTGATATACTGGCTCGTGATATTTTGTTAAGCTGATGTAAAATCAATGTACTGGGTAATTCAGTTATACGAGGGGAAGTCAATAAGTTAGCCACAAATAGCTGTAAAAAAATAATTAAACATGATAACAACTTGAAACCAGTTTACTTTTATACATACATTGTCCCTTTATTTCTCAATATAATTTCCACCACCATTGATGCACTTATCCAATCGTTTTATCAGTCCTCCCAAACCGGCTGCATAGAACTGCGGGCTCTGTTTTTTAAACCCCGTTTTCACTCCACATTCAACTTCAGCGTCTTTTGCGAAATGTCTCACGCCAAGGTGGGTTTTTAGTGGACCAAAAAGGTGGAAATCGCTAGGGGTTAAGTCGGGACCGTAAGGTGGATGTTCCAGAACTTCCCACCTTAGCTTGTTAATTTTCTCCCGAGTTAATCGAGCCATATATGGTCTGGCATTGGCATGAAGAAGCAACACTCCTCTAGTCAGCAGTCCTGGACGTTTTTTTTCGAATTGCATCATGAAGCATCGATAGAATTTCACAGTACGATTCGGAATACACATTGTCACCTTTCTTCTTGAAATTCATTAAAAGCACTCCTTGACAATCCCAGAACACCGTCAGCATAACCTTTCCTGCTGATGGCGTAACCTTGAATTTTTGGACACAAGGCGAAGAAGGATGTTCCCACTGCATTGAAGCACGCTTTGATTCGGGTTGGTAGTGATGCACCCATGATTCATCCCCAGTAATAATCTTGTTCATCATGTCTTCTCCTTCATCTTCGTATCGACAGAGATGATGCAAGGACAGGCCAAATTGGTTCCTTTTGTGTTCCTCCTTCAATTATCTGGGTACCCACCTTGAGCACACTTTCTTAAATTTCATTTGATCATGCATTATGTTGAATCATGTGAGCACCCTTTTGCAGATGCTATAGAGTCTATTGTTACTCGCCTGTCACCTCTAAGCTTCTCCTCCACCCGCTGTATTGATGCTTCTGCTGCAATCTCAACAGGACGACCAGATCGGATTTCATCAACAATGTTAGAGCGTCCTTGAGAAAAGTTTTCTACCCAGCTATGCACCGCTTTACGAAACAAACATTTGTCAACATAAACAGAAATCATTTCCTTATGAATGTCCTTTGCAGGCAGTCATTTTGCCCACAAAAGACGCACAACAGCACGTTGCTCTTTGGTTGTACCCTCCGTAAGTACAATCGCCATTTTGTTTATCCGCTGTGCATGCGCATGAGACACATAGTGCCATCCGGCGAACGGGAATATAAAGTTCAATGTTGCTATCACCTAATGACACCTTTAGAAAACACCAACTACATTTACCTACCATCCCACAGAACTTAGTGGCTTACTTATTGACTCACCCTCGTATATTGAAATATAAGTGCGTCCCGAGGTTTAAAAAACTACGGATTTAAAGAGTTAACTTGTTCTTCTTCTCCCCCACTTCCTCATTAGTAACCGAATCATACCATTTCAGTCATTATTTTATGCGCCGCAAGGTCTCATTTACCAGACTTTCTAACATAATTTGCATAGTCTATACAATATTTAAAAAATAAACAATGCACAAGGTTTTTTTTTAAAAAATGTTCTCTTTCTTGTTTAACTAAATACAGACATTACAGTCTAGGTTCCGTTGTCGGAAAAATAAACATAATAATAGTTTAATGGCAAGAAATAAAGTGGAAACAATTTGTGTAGACCATAGATTCCCAAACTATTTCGGCCCACCGCCCACTTTACACGACATGAACTTTGTAACGCCCTCTCCCACATTGTAACAGTTTGCGAACGCCCCCCATATATATATATATATATATATATATGTTCTATTTTCACTTTGACAAAGACCATTGATATATATTTCTGTCATCGTCGATTTTGAAAAGATTATATGCTTGAAATAAAATATTGATGAAAAAATCGATGATGAGGATCGTGTAAGACTGGCATAAGATGAATTTAAATGCAGAATTCAAATTTTATATGATTATTCAATCGCAAAATCACGAAAATAATTTTAAAATATATATTATTAATTTCTTCTTTAAGAAACCAACGACCCCTAATCGCTTGAACACCCTCCAAATTCTTCTGAACCCACTATCGCCCCACTAGAACGCTTCAGTGCCCATTGTAGGGCGGTACCGCCCACTCTGGGAAACGCTGGTGTAGACAGATAAACATCTCGGCTAGATAACAAAAAAATAACTTGGATAAAGTTGTTTTCATAAATGCTTTTTTCAGGATTTATCTGTCACAGATTTTATGTTTGGCTGAAATCGAAAGTTGGTCATTTCACGCTACTGTGTGTGTGTTTATATCCCGCGCTCCGTCGCTAAACTGGTTTGGCTGGACTCGAACGTATGTCATTTCACGCTATAAATATGGGTGATTTAAAAAATTTTTTTACCGATCCAGAAGCACTTGAGCTTTCAGCTCTTCGACTCGGTGCCATGGACATCGTAAACCGTCGGTTCGGTGCCACGAACACCGTTAATCTGGTGAACCTGTGGCTCTTCTGCCATCCCGCGGAATTGAACCCGAACTCACAGGGAGCTTTTCACCCGTAGACCAACGTGCTACAAACACGCTGAGCAGACTGGCAAATATGGGTGATATGTACATCATATGCAAGTTTGGCATTCTTTGCACTTCTTATGTTTTTGAAATTCACTGCACTGGGGGGGTTTACAATATATTTTCAAGAAAATTATTTTTTTTTAAAATCAATAATTACAATGCATACACTAAACGTTGTTTATCATCAAAAACAATGTCTTTTGTAACAGGTGGCTAAATTGTTAGGTTTTTTTCTGTGAATTTTTTTAATAAGTCAACCCTTGTTCTGAGTGGGTCTCCCGCCTTAAAAAAAAAAGAGTTTAAAGAACAAATCACAAACCAAATACTTAAATTCTTATCAAGAATAGAAGCAAAATGACAAAAAATAATAGCTAAATAAATTATTTTTTATTGGTATTATATCTCTAATCTGTGCAAGATGACTTGCGTCAGCAGCAGTCATTTTCAGGACGTCAATGCCATCTTGCATCCATCGTCGTCTAGGCTTCCTTGTCATTCTTCTTCCATGTACTATTCCCTCAACAAGTATCTTCTCTAGGCACTCATGTCGTTTGACTTGTCCGAAATTTTCAATTTTCCAAATAATATATGATTGAGGACTGTCCATATCCATAATCTCTTTCGTTTGACAACAAAGACTGAACTTTTTGAAAATGTTTATCTTTCATTTCCTCATTAACAAAAGATCTACTTTCATTTTTCCTTTTTCTTTTTCTAATCCTTTTTCTCTCACAACGTCATGATAAGAAGAGTCTTATAGAACGGGTATTTGTATGCGCTTCATAAATAGTGTTTTTCCCATAAACCATCTGATATTATTACACGTTTTAATGTATTTAAAATGGGTTAATTTGTCTTAAACAAATATAATACAAAAATAGATAATAGTTTAGATTTCATTTTACAACAACAGCAGCAAAACTCGAAGATAAACAAATAGATTTTTTGAAATATGTTACCTAAAAAAGTGTTTAAATAACAAATGCCAAACAAATACTGAAATTGTTTGCAAAAAAAAGAAGCAATGACAAAAATAACCTGTAAAGAAATTATTTTTTGTTGGTATTATATAGGATTAAAGCTTATCTAAGCAGAAATACGAACTTTCTAATACCATCAAATCATAGTTAATTTAGGTTATTTCAGGATATATTGGTCGTTACAAAACAATTATTCTTGAGGAGAATATATGCTCTTTAAATAGACTAAAGTACATGAAGATTTCTTTTGAGAAACATAGTTTACCAATTGTTAACACTTTTGATAATGTTTGTTTTCTATAGAAGGAAATTTCACTAAAAACTGTTTTTTATTTCTATTACTCTCTCGTTTTCCTTCTTTCTCTTTCTTACTGTCTCTCTTTTTCTCTGACTGTTACGCTCTCATTATGGTTAAGTTTTTTCAAATAACCATATTGTCTCTCGTTGATTACTTCCCCGTGAATATATGTCACTAGCTTTAACAGATGGTGCTATATGGGTTTAAATATCCAATCAGGCTGGTTACCGTAGTCCGATACGATCTTCTCTCAGTTACAGAATTGGAAACAATTACTCATAACTGGGATATCTTGTCTGAAGGTGGAGTTAGAGAAGATAAAGATCAGTCTCGAATCAGTAACGTCAGACACAATTAGATGATGTGTTTGGATATAGGAAAAGAACATTTCAATACAGCTACAGCTCTTTACATACATAAATAAATCAACATTTGTTAGATGTTTCTATAACTAAATATAAAACAGACGATATTCATTGCTGATAGTGAAATAACTGTGAAGTCTTCTTCTGGTGCGATACTGCACCATCAATATCAAACACTAGTTCTTTTGTATGTGTCGTAACTAGTGGCGGCTCATGATCCTTTTGTTGGTGGGCCAGACATTTTTCCACCGGATAAATCATGGGTTTGGTTTGCTATATTTTAAGTTACAAAATAATAAATATACGTTATACATTATTTTTGGTGGGACCCTACCCCACTGGTCCTTAATGAGGAGCCGCCACTGGTCATAACAGCTTACCTCAATAGGTACGACAAGCCATTTAAATAGCGCATCATTTTCTTTTGATTTGTAGTAAAAGAGTTAAACTCAATTATATAAATACAAAAAATCGTTTCTACTTTATATTTTACTTTCTAATAGTGTAAATATTTATATTTTACTTTCTAATAGTGTAAATACCACACCTTTCAAGTGTGCAATTTTCTGGAACGACACAACTAATTTTTCTATATTTTACTTTCTAATAGTATAAATACCACACCTTTCAAGTGTGCAATTTTCTGGAACAACACAACTAATTTTTCACCACTTGTTTACACGGTGACTTACAGTGGAAATAATTCTAAGTTCTTTTCAATATTTAGTTATATTTTTTTGTCCTTGGGCTGAAACTTTGCCAGTCTATTGTTTTCTTGAAAATAACGCATAAACAATACATTATAATTCTTTGTAATAAGATTTTAAAGTTAAGAAAATAACAAGAATGAAACAAGTTATTTTAATATTCAACTTCCTTGTCCTTGTTTACATTTCTTAATTCTTTCCTTTCCATTTCTTACATCCCGTGTTTATTTAATTTAACGTTTAGATTATTATATTTGCCATTCATATTTTTTTTTATAGCTTACTGGATTATATTATTGACGAGAAACATTGCCTCATAAACAACATCAGGTCTTTATAAAATATACGAAAATATATATTTAATATTTTAACATTATTTGATCGCCTACACAATCCGGCGCGGCGCCTGATGACAATGATGATTTTAGTCAAATAAAGCGTTACATTGATTATAGATCAACCATAGAGTGGATAGTTTCCAGAAGATGAGGCGTGCATGTCGAAGGCGGTGGTAACAAAAAGACATATATAAAAGACATCATAAGATGAGGCGTGCATGTCGAAGGCGGTGGTAACAAAAAGACATATATAAAAGACATCATAAGATGAGGCGTGCATGTCGAAGGCGGTGGTAACAAAAAGACATATATAAAAGACATCAGATGAAGAGGTAGGGGAATTGACAATAGATAACAGTCTTTCTGGATGAAAATAATAATAATAGCAATAATTATTCTCATACCGGTATACGTTACATAGAGCCTGCAAGCAATTTCTCCATACAATTCTATCCTGGGCAGCTCTCTCAATCTCCTCCATGAAACTGAGACCGATATTTCTCGCCTCTCTTAGCAAAGTTCATTTCAGGATCTTCCTAGATCCCCCTTTCTTTCTTGAACCCTCTGCATCCCACTTCAATGACATTCTTTGATGATATCTTCTCTCAGTATATCCAACATATCTAAATCTTTTCCTTCTTATAACAGTTGTTACTAGTGGTTGACCAGACATTTCTCCGATTTCATAAATTCTCCTGAATTCGTTCCATTTTAAGTTCATTATTTTTGCAATCTTTTTTATCAAATTCATTCAACTTTCCTTCTATACTTTCTGGATATATATCTCTCTCTCTCTCGCGATAGTTCTTTTTGGTCATTTTTATCATTCTTATTGTGATATATAAACAACTTTTGCCAAGAACGTAATTTTACGTCACAATCTTCAGTACCATTTGGAGCTCTGGTGCTTGTCCTTCGGCGATGTGTTCGATTTCAACCAGCGTTTACTGAGTTCGCTCTGCGTCAGCCTTTGACTGTCCCCAGCCGACCTACAAGGCAACAGGTTGCTATTTTCTTTTAGGATAACGACCCTTAAACGGCCTGCCCTCCCGGGCTGTGTAGCGTCATCTGCCCAGGATACCAGTCTTTTTTTTTGGACTACTTGGCTTACCTACCCTCCAGTTTTACGTACGGTTTGCTCCGCTAGCTTTGGATTGTCCCCAATCTAACTACATGGCAGTAGTAGTTCCCTGCGAGCGGAAACGCGCACTGGATTCATGCCTCTGCTTCACGCCTGGGTTTTCCAGTTTTTCTGCACATTTGGGTGGTCCGCTAACCCCTACGCTTGCCACGCCTCTTCGTCGCTCCACCATCAGTAGTGGACCCACCCATGCATCGTCCACATGCGTGCTCGCTCTGCCCTGGTGCCTGCCCACCATGTCCATCAGTTCTCACCGTGCTCACATTTATCATGCCTCTAGACTGTCCGGCCACGTAGTTCAACTTGGGCTCCCACCTCAGATCTCCGAGTTTTGCCCTATGTGGGCCCACGTGCAACTCAGCTCAGTCAGGAGGTGGCGGTTTCCCACCTCCGGACCCGACTTTCGCACCACGCGAGCCCACGTCTCCTCTCTGGATGCACCTCTCATTCCTTTTTGTTTATCCGTTCAGCTTTTCCCATCGGCCAGGAGAGACGAATATTAGTAGTCATTCTGGGATTGCGCTCGTCTGTGTTGCGGGCGGATCTCATCCAACGTGACTGCGTTAGCATCTCTACCTACACCAGAATAGTTCTCCCTGGACCCCTACCCGCTTAGCCAGACAGGAACCAATGTATGTTACCAGGGTCACCACGTGGAGGTGGGATAGGATCTTGATTAGTGATAGCTCACTAATCCTGGCGTGGTGTTCTCTCTATGCGCCTTTGACCCCCTTTTTGGATATGATAAGAACGACAATCTGTGAAAGATATGCTACATGAGAACTAAGCACACATGAGCGGATGATATATCAATCCGGTATTTCTTAATGTTTCAATACATGGAAACCATTATTTAAAAAGTTGGCATATTTGACAGAGAAATGGAAACAAGATATCAGAAAGCCAACGCGGTAAAATAACAATTTACGCAATTGCTTAAATACCAGAACATCAACGTGCAACGTAGTTGGCAAAATGGAAAATAATATCTTCATACCAACTCTTTACTATCAATGTTAAATTTAGATATATCCCAGGTGACAGACATAACAATCAGGATCGTACCGTTCTGTTCACGGGTGCATTTTTTTCCGGATTAACCTAGGTTTGTGTTCAGAGCTACATAGTTCGTATTTTTGTCCGGATTAACCTAGGTTTGTGTTCAGAGCTACATAGTTCGTATTTTTGTCCGGATTAACCTAGGTTTGTGTTCAGAGCTACATAGTTCGTATTTTTGTCCGGATTAACCTAGGATTGTGTTCAGAGCTACATAGTTTGTATTTTTGTCCGGATTAACCTAGGATTGTGTTCAGAACTACATAGTTTGTATTTGTTACAATACTCTTGGCAAGAGACGTGTCATTTCTGCGGAGGAGAGGAAGCGAGCCATGTGATGTAAAACCCAGTGTAATGGAGTAATTCCTTAGACTGTATACCCTTTAGACATAACTGAAATAATGGTCTATAAGAGGCTCGAGAAAAGTCATCAACGATATCATGAAAAACAGAATAAGAATCATGGACATCAGAAATAGTATAGGAATCGCATCGGTAAAATATGAGAAGGAAGATAAATAAAATTATTTTACTGTATTATGAGAATGAAGCCCAGCAGTTTGTCAGTTTGACAACATCCGAAAGTATGGTCTTAGACCACAAAGAATACCAAAAAGTGGATATATAGATAATATAATTGAAATACTTTGTCACCATGAGCTTCCAACAATCGTTGTGAATTTTTCCAACAGCGCTATTTTGAGCTTCTCACAACATTTTTTTTGCTACATAAATTGTTCGCAATAACAAAGTAAGAAATCAAATTTATTTGTAGTAAGAACGGAACAATATTATCATACACCATTCCAGCAATGTTCAACAATCTTCGAATGTTCCAGTGCTAACATTTAAAGTGATTGACTCTCCAGTTTTAATATCGAAGAAATCTAAGGATCTATAGATAATTTCCAGCTTCCACAGATATGAAATACACATACTTTTGAAGTTGATGTGGAAATTGTCATAGACTGGAGAGAATAAGAACAAAACCATATAACGAAACCGGGTATGTTGGACAGAAAGGGGCTGATTTTGATTATTTGCTACAAATATAGAGCAATGTAACTATTCTCAATGGCTCAAACAAACAATAATAATACAAGAGTGGTTTATATTTGGCTATTTAAAAGCGAACGAAGAAGAAGAAGAAGAATAACAAAAGATTGCACACAAATAGTTCAAGGAAGGTCCTGGTAACAAAAGATTGCACACAAATAGTTCAAGGAAGGTCCTGGTAACAAAACATTGCATACAAACAGTTCAAGGAAGGTCCTGGTAACAAAAGATTGCACACAAATAGTTCAAGGAAGGTCCTGGTAACAAAAGATTGCACACAAATAGTTCAAGGAAGGTCCTGGTAACAAAAGATTGCACACAAATAGTTCAAGGAAGGTCCTGGTAACAAAAGATTGCACACAAATAGTTCAAGGAAGGTCCTGGTAACAAAAGATTGCACACAAATAGTTCAAGGAAGGTCCTGGTAACAAAAGATTGCACACAAATAGTTCAAGGAAGGTCCTGGTAACAAAAGATTGCACACAAATAGTTCAAGGAAGGTCCTGGTTGCACGTATACACAAAGACGTTTATGGTTTTAATTCTCTGTTTGCATAAATTTGCATTAACTAACAGAAACTTTAAAACAGAGCGTGCAGTATATTTTCTCAGTATGATGCAAGTCTTCAAATATTTTTTCTTTCAAATAGCCTTCGATTGTGATTTTTTTTTAAGCGGCACAAAATGTACGAATACTAAATCGTATACATCAATATCGGAATAACATAGATCAATATTGAAAAGCGTTGCGTAAAGATTTTTAATTATTAAATGGTTCAAATTGTATTTTGATTTCGCTTCTTATGCCGCCCCGTTATGGCACCGCCTGAAGCGGCCGCCTTTCTGTATCATAGCACGGCACCGCCCTGCTTTAATACCTCTTACATTTTCATGCATATAAACTTTAACTTTTTGTCTCGATCTGATTGCCATTAAGTATAAAAACACAAAATAAATGCTGTCAAATGTTGGTGACACACAATGTACTTTCGCACGTCAACATATTGTTATGTAAACATTCCACCTCAGCTGTAAACTTGTAGTTGCATATCAGACATACATTAACATTCCTACGTTGTTATTTTCGTAATCGGTTAGAATCTAACAGCGAGATGTATTGAAAAGTAAACAATAAAAACTTAAATATTTTGTTTTAAATACTTAAAATTCTTTGAATGATAAAGATTTTATGAGCAGCAATCTTGTTAATTATCTAATTAGGACACTAACAATTGCCATGCAAGCCAGACGATAATTCAAGCTCGATGTGCTTTGTTTCGGTCTATGTATCCACTGTGAGAGCAGTGATAGTGGTTAGTGTACTTGCTCCGTTTGTTTCCGTCTATGTATCCACTGTGAGAGCAGCGATAGTGGTTAGTGTACTTGCTCCGTTTGTTTCCGTCTATGTATCCACTGTGAGAGCAGCGATAGTGGTTAGTGTACTTGCTCCGTTTGTTCCCGTCTATGCATCCACTGTGAGAGCAGTGATAGTGATTAGTGTACTTGCTCCATTTGTTTTGGTCTATGCATCCACTGTGAGAGCAGCGATAGTGGTTAGTGTACTTGCTCCGTTTGTTTTGGTCTATGCATCCACTGTGAGAGCAGCGATAGTGGTTAGTGTACTTGCTCCGTTTGTTTTGGTCTATGCATCCACTGTGAGAGCAGCGATAGTGGTTAGTGTACTTGCTCCTTTTGTTCCCGTCTATGCATCCACTGTGAGAGCAGCGATAGTGGTTAGTGTACTTGCTTCTTTTGTTTCCGTTTATGTATCCACTGTGAGAGCAGCGATAGTGGTTAGTGTACTTGCTCCGTTTGTTTTGGTCTATGCATCCACTGTGAGAGCAGCGATAGTGGTTAGTGTACTTGCCTCTTTTGTTTCCGCCTGTGCATCCACTGTGAGAGCAGCGATAGTGGTTAGTGTACTTGCTCCGTTTGTTCCCGTCTATGCATCCACTGTGAGAGCAGCGATAGTGGTTAGTGTACTTGCTCCGTTTGTTTCCGTCTATGTATCCACTGTGAGAGCAGCAATAGTGGTTGGTGTACTTGCTCCGTTTGTTCCCGTCTATGTATCCACTGTGAGAGCAGCGATAGTGGTTAGTGTACTTGCTCCGTTTGTTTCCGTCTATGTATCCACTGTGAGAGCAGTGATAGTGGTTAGTGTACTTGCTCCATTTGTTTCGGTCTATGCATCCACTGTGAGAGCAGCGATAGTGGTTAGTGTACTTGCTCCGTTTGTTTCCGTCTATGTATCCACTGTGAGAGCAGTGATAGTGGTTAGTGTACTTGCTCCGTTTGTTCCCGTCTATGTATCCACTGTGAGAGCAGCGATAGTGGTTAGTGTACTTGCTCCGTTTGTTTCCGTCTATGTATCCACTGTGAGAGCAGTGATAGTGGTTAGTGTACTTGCTCCATTTGTTTCGGTCTATGCATCCACTGTGAGAGCAGCGATAGTGATTAGTGTACTTGCTCCGTTTGTTTTGGTCTATGCATCCACTGTGAGAGCAGCGATAGTGGTTAGTGTACTTGCTCCGTTTGTTTTGGTCTATGCATCCACTGTGAGAGCAGCGATAGTGGTTAGTGTACTTGCTCCTTTTGTTTCCGTCTATGCATCCACTGTGAGAGCAGCGATAGTGGTTAGTGTACTTGCTCCGTTTGTTTTGGTCTGTGTATCCACTGTGAGAGCAGCGATAGTGGTTAGTGTACTTGCTCCTTTTGTTTCCGTCTATGTATCCACTGTGAGAGCAGTGATAGTGGTTAGTGTACTTGCTCCGTTTGTTTTGGTCTATGCATCCACTGTGAGAGCAGCGATAGTGGTTAGTGTACTTGCTCCTTTTGTTTCCGTCTATGTATCCACTGTGAGAGCAGCGATAGTGGTTAGTGTACTTGCTCCGTTTGTTCCCGTCTATGTATCCACTGTGAGAGCAGCGATAGTGGTTAGTGTACTTGCTCCGTTTGTTTCCGTCTATGTATCCACTGTGAGAGCAGTGATAGTGGTTAGTGTACTTGCTCCGTTTGTTTCGGTCTATGTATCCACTGTGAGAGCAGCGATAGTGGTTAGTGTACTTGCTCCGTTTGTTTCCGTCTATGTATCCACTGTGAGCGCAGTGATAGTGGTTAGTGTACTTGCTCCGTTTGTTCCCGTCTATGTATCCACTGTGAGAGCAGCGATAGTGGTTAGTGTACTTGCTCCGTTTGTTTCCGTCTATGTATCCACTGTGAGCGCAGTGATAGTGGTTAGTGTACTTGCTCCGTAGGGATGTTGTTCAATTTCCCAGTGGGAGTAAAATTTATGTTTGACCTTAACGGCTCTCAAGTCGATCTAGCCTCAATTGGAACCAGTGAAACACTAGAAAGTAAAGACGGCCGGTATGATATTGATGACATCACCCATCGTGTGTCTTTTGTTAAAGAAAAATACGAATCTAACACCGTATTCACCATTATAACTCATTGTATGAACACTATTTTCTTTATTTATGCGCCTTCTGCAACTTCCCCAGTGCCATCATATTCTGTTATATTATATAACAAAATAATGATTAACACTTGTTACTTCAGTTCACTTACAAGCAGTCAACAGATTGAGGCAAACAATGAAGGGCGATAATGCTGTCCACTATCAATTATTTCTTTTTGACTGTCATAGATTGGGGGATGAGACTGACACCAGACGTTATTTCTTGATGAATATGATGAATAATGTTCTCCATACTGGAAGACTTGAAATACTTAGATGACAACGCATTGTTCAACCATTTATATCCAACGTGTTCAAGACAAAACAGGTAAACTTGACAGAAACAATCAACAAGTGGGTTTGAACATAATCTTCGCAATGAAGTTATGACAAGAAGTTTAAGAAAGTCTACTCCAATCACAAATCGAAATATCATGAATTAGTAGCTGCAAATATATTCACATACCTGGGAAGTCTACAAACAACAGAATGTGTGGTTGGGGACATATCGACATGGATATCAACAAACGGATGAACAGTGGCGGCTCGTGGTCATTTTTCTTGGTGGAGCCAGACACAGATTTTTGGAAAAATCATGGTGTTTGGAGTATTTACTATTATTTGTCTATTCCGGGAAGTTATTCCCTGTCGATTATTGGTGGGGCCGGGCCCCACTGGCCCTCAGTGACGAGCCGCCCCCTCCGGATGAACAAAACATTAGTTGATTCTGCCAATCTAAACATTTGTAAATCTTCAAAAAACAACATTGAAATTAAGTGTTTCAGTACTTTTGTATAAATCTGATCCATGAAGAACAATAGAAATGAAACATAGTTATCATTTCATCAAGCTGCTTGACAATAATTATCATAATAGTTTGACCAAGTAAAAACCAGCAGCCAAGAACTGCTAAACAATTTAAAGTAGATAAAAATACATATAACCACAAAAGACAGACGTCGGAAATAGATAACTCACGTTCTCAGAAATGATAGAAACAATTCACAACACTTAGTTTTCAAAGAATCATTAAAAGAAGACCAAAAGAAAGATGCAGATGCAGACCAAAGGCAGATGACTGAGAATACAGAAGACAGAAACGTACAGCTATTGTCAAACAAGACACTACAAGACTTATCAACTAGTGCATGCTTAGTCGGTTTGTTCAATGTAAAAACAGAAGTAAGATAACAACAAGTATAATGTATAAGTTCATATGTGCTGCTCTTTACTGAACTCAATGTTTGATTTTTGCCTCTCAACTTTTCAACACAAACTTAACTTGATACTTACTTCTGGAATCTGAATTAGGTAGGCTTTAGAGTGAGATCAATAGCGCATGCAGATTTTAAGGACAAGAAAGAAAAACGCAGAAATCATGCAGAGATGAATTCTCACAAAAGCAAAGAAATAAGTACTCAGATAAATGTATCAAAAATAAAAGAAACATTTGGATATAAATACTAGTTAATAATTATTTAGTGTTTCTTCAAGGAAGACTAATATTTAGTGTAGTTGTATGACACTAAGACGACAAGGTTTTCTGTATTATCAAAGTTCGACGAAGCACAACGGTCTGCTTTCAATTACCAATGTTTATGTTCTCACTTTCCGGTACAGTCAATTTCTTAGTCAATCTAGATGAATATTGTTCCCCGACTTTAGTATATCGAATATTGTTCCCCGACTTTAGTATATCGGGAAAAGTTATAAACTTTAGTATATCGGGAAAAGTTATAAACTTTAGTATATCGGGAAAAGTTATAAACTTTAGTATATCGGGAAAAGTTATAAACTTTAGTATATCGGGAAAAGTTATAAACTTTAGTATATCGGGAAAAGTTATAAACTTTAGTATATCGGGAAAAGTTATAAACTTTAGTATATCGGGAAAAGTTATAAACTTTAGTATATCGGGAAAAGTTATAAACTTTAGTATATCGGGAAAAGTTATAAACCGTCGACAGAGTTGATATGAAATTTCACGAACAACACGTTAGCAAAAGGAACAAGACTGAACACATATGGAGGCTCCGTAAGTACAGAGTGAAGCTTGTTGGAACAAAAATCAGGGTAGGTTACACACCAAGCTCACGGGCACACAGATAGAAACGTGTCACACCTCAAGTCATGGTATACATCAGACTCACTAACATTTTAAAAAAAACTTATTACGACAAATAACTTGACTCATTTGACAAGAACTCATTTGACAAGAACAAACTTAATAAACTAAAGATCTTCATATACACCAAAATCACCGGCACATAGATAAAAACTTGTTAGAATAATCATCATTGAATATCTTCTCCTGAGCAGAACTCTGCCAACCTAACAGTCTTTCAGAATTTTTCTCACACAGGTCTCTGCAGCCATCATGCTCATATAGTCAGTTATATCATGACTCCATCTTCTCTGTGGTCTTCCTCTTTTTCTCTTTACCGCGATGCCTCCATCCATTGTCTTTTCTAATAATCTATGCCCTTTTAAATGTCCAAACTGTTTCATTTAAAACAAACTTATTAGTAGCATTAGTCAGTTTTTGTTGATTGTTGAGTTACTTCTGGGTAGATATTTTGTTTGCATGTGTGTCTGGATATACAGAGGGCATCTTTATAACACGTATATTCAAAATCATATAAATGCTTTTCTACTATCTTGTTAAATGTCCATCTTTCACAACCACATGTTACCGTTGTGAATATGCATTCTCTTGGTATTCTGATCATTGTTTTCCTAGTAGTTCCACTCTATAACCTGTTGTCAAATTTGTCGAAAGACTGTTCTTTGTTCGATTTCCTTCATTCCATTCCCATCTCTTACTACCAGTGAACCAATGTATTCAAATCCGTTCACATTTTCTATTTTCTTTCAGTTGATTAAAATAATGTCATGTGTCATGCTTGTCTTATCAGTTGTCATTATTTGTGTTTTTGCCACATGGAAATATATATTTTGTTTTCCGATGGCCTCTATTAATAGAGCCAATGACTACGGGCATCGATCAGTATGCTCACTGCCAGAGAGGAAAGCAATGACATTCCAAGAAGATGTCAAAATAACCTTAACAATAATATGAAATATAACCAAATGTCAAAACACACATAACATATAATCATATTATGTCGACCAGGAACAAAAGAAATCATTTCCGTTAGAAAACGTCATATTCAAACTTACGCAATGAGAACAAAGTGACAAGTTGCGAAATTACACAATATATGTTATTAAAGTTTGTACAGCGAGTAAGAAAAACCATCAGATTGCAGGAATTATGTCTTGATAATGATATGTCAAAAGTAGGATGTATTTTAGTTAAGTGCGTGATGTCAGTCTCTTAAATAAATATAATGATTTTCACCTCATAATTTTTTTAATTTAACATTGACATGCCAATATTGTCTCGCGTATCCTGTGTTACCTACACAACGTGGATTTACTGCGAGAGCTAATTTGAACATATTGTATACGCCCGTATCTTGCCGGGACCTACATGTTAAGCACGGAATAGTAATACTGCCACCTTTAACGCATGTTGTGTAAAAGGTGAGTAGGAAGGATTCGGCTTTGGGTCTGAATACACCATCCGGTAAAAAACGTTATCTACGAAATTCAACCAGCATGGACTTTTCATGAGCTGTTTGTTGGTCTATACACCAAACGGGGTTAACAAGACTGAATAAAGAAAGATGAGAATGTACAAACTAATAAAGAATTTATTTCTCTCACTCTTATACATTTTATCTTGCTTAGAGATCGGCCCATACAATGGGATTGCGTATAATGACAATTTCAGGATGGTTCATGTCTACACCAAAACCAACTAAAGCTTCAAAAACAGCCAAGATGGGAGGACACCAAAGTATAAGTAAATAATATTGAATGTGATTACGAAAAATTCGAGATCGGGTACTGGAGGTAAGTTTAAAAGTACACATAATGAATTCTGGGGTTAAAGATGAAAATGCAAAGAGGGAAAGGATGCTGAATGTGAGAAAGTGCTCAGAGAGTATGTTGAATATGATGTTGAGGGGTACAGAGATACAATTCTGAATGTGCTACAGAAAGTGCACAAAAAGGACAATGAATTTTAACTTTCAAGTGCACAGAGCGAGGACGTTCAATATGAGACAAAAAGTGCACAGAGAGAGGATCATGAGTGGGAAAAGAGCACAAAGAGGTTGCTGAATATCAGAATAAAGGGCACAAAGAGAAATTAGAATGTGAGATTAAAAGTGCAGAGAGATCATTTTTTAACTAAGATAACATGCTCTGTCTTGACTGTCTGTCTGTCCTATGATGTTTCGACTAGGATAACATTTGCTGTCCGACTACAGTCAGGACTGTGATGCTTTCTTCAATATTTTTGATGTTTCGACTAGGATAACATTTGCTGTCTGACTAGGATAACATTTGCTGTCTGACTAGGATAACATTTGCTGTCCGACTACAGTCAGGACTGTGATGCTTTCTTCAATATTTTTGATGTTTCGACTAGGATAACATTTGCTGTCTGACTAGGATAACATTTGCTGTCCGACTACAGTCAGGACTGTGATGCTTTCTTCAATATCTATGATGTTTCGACTAGGATAACATTTGCTGTCTGACTAGGATAACATTTGCTGTCTGACTACAGTCAGGACTGTGATGCTTTCTTCAATATTTTTGATGTTTCGACTAGGATAACATTTGCTGTCTGACTAGGATAACATTTGCTGTCCGACTACAGTCAGGACTGTGATGCTTTCTTCAATATTTTTGATGTTTCGACTAGGATAACATTTGCTGTCTGACTAGGATAACATTTGCTGTCCGACTACAGTCAGGACTGTGATGCTTTCTTCAATATCTATGATGTTTCGACTAGGATAACATTTGCTGTCTGACTAGGATAACATTTGCTGTCTGACTACAGTCAGGACTGTGATGCTTTCTTCAATATTTTCATTAGAATAAATCGGTGATGGCTGGGTTTTTTTTCCGATCCAGAAGCACTTGACCTTTCAGCTCTTCGGCTCGGTGCCATGGACATCGTAACCCTTCGGTTCCGTGCCACGAGAACCGTAAATCTGGGGAACCTGTGGCTTTTCTGCCAGTCCACGGAGTTGAACCCGCACTCACAAAGGATTAGTCACACGTAGTCCAACGTGCTACGAACACGCTGGGCAGGCGGGCATGTGATGGCTTGTTAAAGTCAGTCCTACGATATCTTAAACTAGAGTAACATTTGTTGTTTAATCAAGGCAAGAGAACAACAAATCATAGTATAGGGGATCATGCATATGCCAAGTGGCAACAACGGTAAACATGGGTGCAAAATGTGACAAATGAATTCAGCATGACAGCAACAGAGGTTAGATACCCATAATTGCTGAGGTTGTAAGTGTTAGAACGAAAGTTAGATTACTACTTTTTATATCGTCCTAGGACAGAATCTCAAATATTAATTTAAAATAAGTTCAAGTATCTTTTCTAATCTCTTTTTAATGTGTATCGTCGTCATCAGGTGCCGTGCCGGCTGGACTAGGCGATCATGGATCTCCACAATTCTCTCTCCCTGATATTTGCTATCATCTCAGATGTTGCCGCTCTTCCGTATCATGAAGTCAGACCGTCTAATATTTTTTATCCCTGTTTTCCTCTGCCTCGTCTCCCTTCGAATTTACCGGTTGTCACAATGTGTTTTAATGCATACATTTTAATAACGAATACTTTTTTTAACTCAAGGATACAAAATGTCTTTATTTTTCAACTTCATCAATAATCTTTTAACATTATCTTGGTAAACGATAGCTTGTTCGAATCTAATATTTATATTCTGAAGATTATCTTGAAGCTTATCTTTGATGAACATTTTTATCTGCTAATGATTTGTAGATTTAGACCAGTCAACCCTATTTGGTCAAAGTTGCGGGTGAAACAGTGTGCTGACAGTCGCTAGCTGAACTGACAAACAGTGAATCTATATTTCCTAATAACACGTTCTGATTATATATATCGACTTGAAAGCTTAATTACAAATAATATTAGCACATGATCTACTCAAGAAGATAATGCGTCATGTGTGTTGATAGTAAACCAGGTAAATTAGAAATATATGTATCTGTGTACTTTAGAATTGGAATTTAATGAGAAAATTCAGCCTGTTAATTGAGTGCTAGCTCGATAGCAGTGTTTTGTGAGATATTGATATCAAGTGTTGTGTGAGATATTGATAGTAGGTGTTGTGTGAGATATTGATATCAAGTGTTGTGTGAGATATTGATAGTAGGTGGTGTGTGAGATATTGATATCAAGTGTTGTGTGAGATATTTATAGTAAGTGTTGTGTGAGATATTGATATCAGGTGTTGTGTGAGATATTGATAATAGGTGTTGTGTGAGATATTGATATCAAATGTTGTGTGAGATATTGATAGTAGGTGTTGTGTGAGCTATTGATATCATGTGTTGTGTGAGATATTGATATCAAGTATTGTGTGAGATATTGATAGCAGGTGTTGTGTGAGATATTGATAGCATGTGTTGTGTGAGATATTGATATCAGGTGTTGTGTGATATATTGATATCAGGTGTTGTGTGTGATATTGATATCAATTATTGTGTGAGATATTGATATCAATTATTGTGTGAGATATTGATAGCAGGTGTTGTGTGAGATATTGACAGCAGGTGTTGTGTGAGATATTTATATCATGTGTTGTGTGAGATATTGATATCAGGTGTTGTGTGATATATTGATATCAAGTGTTGTGTGTGATATTGATATCAATTATTGTGTGAGATATTGATATCAATTATTGTGTGAGATATTGATAGCAGGTGTTGTGTGAGATATTGATAGCAGGTGTTGTGTGAGATATTTATATCATGTGTTGTGTGAGATATTGATATCAAGTATTGTGTGAGATATTGATATCAGGTGTTGTGTGAGATATTGATATCAGGTGTTGTGTGAGATATTGATATCAGGTGTTGTGTGAGATATTGATAGAAGGTGTTGTGTGAGATATTGATATCAGGTGTTGTGTGAGGTATTGATATCAGGTGTTGTGTGAGATATTGATAGAAGGTGTTGTGTGAGATATTGATAGCAGGTGTTGTGTGGGATATTGATAGTAGGTGTTGTGTGAGATATTGATATCAGGTGTTGTGTGAGATATTGATATCAGGTGTTGTGTGAGATATTTATATCAAGTGTTGTTTGTGATATTGATATCAGGTGTTGTGTGAGATATTGATATCAAGTGTTGTGTGAGATATTGATATCAAGTGTTGTGTGAGATATTTATATCATGTGTTGTGTGAGATATTGATATCAAGTGTTGTGTGAGATATTGATATCATGTGTTGTGTTAGATATTGATATCAGGTGTTGTGTGAGATATTGATAGTAGGTGTTGTGTAAGATATTGATATCAAGTGGTGTGTGTGATATTGATATCAGGTGTTGTGTGAGATATTTATATCATGTGTTGTGTGAGATATTGATATCAGGTGTTGTGTGATATATTTATATCATGTGTTGTGTGAGATATTGATATCAAGTGTTGTGTGAGATATTGATATCAATTATTGTGTGAGATATTGATATCAATTATTGTGTGAGATATTGATAGCAGGTGTTGTGTGAGATATTGACAGCAGGTGTTGTGTGAGATATTTATATCATGTGTTGTGTGAGATATTGATATCAGGTGTTGTGTGATATATTGATATCAAGTGTTGTGTGTGATATTGATATCAATTATTGTGTGAGATATTGATATCAATTATTGTGTGAGATATTGATAGCAGGTGTTGTGTGAGATATTGATAGCAGGTGTTGTGTGAGATATTTATATCATGTGTTGTGTGAGATATTGATATCAAGTATTGTGTGAGATATTGATATCAGGTGTTGTGTGAGATATTGATATCAGGTGTTGTGTGAGATATTGATATCAGGTGTTGTGTGAGATATTGATAGAAGGTGTTGTGTGAGATATTGATATCAGGTGTTGTGTGAGGTATTGATATCAGGTGTTGTGTGAGATATTGATAGAAGGTGTTGTGTGAGATATTGATAGCAGGTGGTGTGTGGGATATTGATAGTAGGTGTTGTGTGAGATATTGATATCAGGTGTTGTGTGAGATATTGATATCAGGTGTTGTGTGAGATATTTATATCAAGTGTTGTTTGTGATATTGATATCAGGTGTTGTGTGATATATTTATATCATGTGTTGTGTGAGATATTGATATCAAGTGTTGTGTGAGATATTGATAGCAGTTTGTATGTCAGATGTTGATAGCAGTTTGTATGTCAGATACTGATAGCAAGTGATATGTTAGATACTGATAGCAGTTTGTATGTCAGATATTGATAGCAGTTTGTATGTCAGATGTTGATAGCAGTTTGTATGTCAGATATTTATAGCAGTTTGTATGTCAGATGTTGATAGCATTTTGTATGTCAGATGTTGAGAGCCGTTTGTATATAAGATGTTGATAGCGTTTTATATGTCAGATATTGATATCAGTGTGTTTGTCAGATATTGATAGCAGTTTGTATGTCAGATGTCTATAGCAGTTTGTATGTCAGATATTGATAGCTGTTTGTATGTCAGATATCGATAGCAGTTGGTATGTCAGATGTTGATAGCAGTTTGTATGTCAGATATTGATAGCCGTTGGTATGTCAGATATTGATAGCAGTTTGTATGTCAGATATTGTTAGCAGTTTGTATGTCAGATAGTGATAGCTGGTGCTATGTCATATAATGAAAGCAAGTGATATGTTAGATACTGATAGCTGTGGTTTTATGATATAATGACAGCAGGTAGTATGTGAGATACTAATAGCCTTAACGAATTCTGTGCCCGCCTGCCCAACGTGTTCGTAGCGCGTTGGACTACGGGTGACATGTCCTCTGTGAGTGCGGGTTTAACTCCGCGGACTGGCAGAAAAGCCACAGGTTCACCAGATTTACGGTGTTCGTCGCACCGAACCGAAGAATTACGATGTCCATGACACCGAGTAGAAGAGCTTTCAGCTCAAGTGCTTCTGGATCGGGGGAAAAAACCCACAAATTCTGTAAATTAGTGTCTTTGTCTGCGCTCGAACACATGTTTGAAGTCTTTGTCTGCGCTCGAACACATGTTTGAAGTCTTTGTCTGCGCTCGAACACATGTTTGAAGTCTTTGTCTGCGCTCGAAGACATGTTTGAAGTCTTTGTCTGCGCTCGAACACATGTTTGAAGTCTTTGTCTGCGCTCGAACACATGTTTGAAGTCTTTGTCTGCGCTCGAACACATGTTTGAAGTCTTTGTCTGCGCTCGAACACATGTTTGAAGTCACCATTTGTGGCCGGTATTTGATTTTAACAAAAGATAGTTGTCACTGTGTGATGTCAATTTACAGCATAGCCGCACAGCTGCGATATGTTGCTTCTTTAGGTATAGCAAGTCCACATTTCGGCAATTTGTGATATTCTGGTACGCCAATTTAAAACTCCTCAGTGTCCACTTGTTACTATTTGTTCGTTCGGAAACCGATTTGTCTTCTCTCTAAGGCGAACAATTTTAAACCAATCGTATAGCGTGTATATCATCTGAGCTAAAGATCACGGTACACCGAGAAGCCGTTGCCCTGCGGGGAGGACGTTAACGACAAAGAACATGTTTCTCAGTTTTTGAAACACGCATTGTTTGTTTGCGTCGCACTAATAGGTTTGACGTTATAATTGTGTAGATTTTTTTTAATGCGTACGGAAACTGGGGACACGGAGAAGATATCACTGGATCAGAACTATTGACAGAACTAATCAGTCAACTGTATCATAAATATCTCATTTTAGAGAGGAACGATGCAACAAATTGTTTACCTTCTCCCCCAGGAATTAAGAGCTGCTGTTACTCGGTACTATTTGTTGACGTTCGTAATTACGGAAACATGCTGTCATTGACAGAATTTGCAGTTAGACTGTCAAGACAGAGTGACTTTCTCTTGCAGGCCGTTTTTAACACGTCTGCAGATACCAGAGTCTAAAACACTCAACATCATCATCATCAAGTGCCGTGTCGGCTGGCGTAGGTGATCATGGATCTCTACAAATCTTTGTCCCTGGTATTTGCTCTCATCTCAGCTGTGCCATGAAGTCAGGCTGCCTAAAGTTTTTCTCTGTCTTCCTCTGTTTTGTCTCCCTTTAATTTTACCAGGTGTCAAATTGTATTATAAACCCCCTCTTCTCATGCCATCTCCAAAAAATCTTGACTGTCGCTTTCTTATATTTGTAATCAGTTTTGTCTGTGGCTTGGCCTCGTTCACCACCTCCCACATTCGTCATTCTAGCAGTCCATCATTCTTCTGTAAGCCCACATCTCTGTGGACTGCATATTTTTCCATCGGTTTGTTCACCGTCCATGTCTCTCATCCGTATGTCAATATTGTCTCTATGTAGCACTGAATAATTTTCCTTCTGACCTCAATTGACATTGACTTCGTACACTATTGCACAAAATTACTTCAAGATAGTGGTCTCCAGACATTGGTAAGGAGAATTGTGCAGGCATGGACATTCTGAGATGTTGCTCGTCTGATGTTCGAACTAATACCGTGCGTAGCTGTGCTGCTTCCACTCGTAGGTAGTTTCCCCTTCGATCTTTTCCAACTTCACCAGACTGCAGAGCTACAATTTGTTTCCAGGACCACGACAGGAAGTGAGATACGGTTTTTCTTAATGTCAACTTCCTGATCCTGGTGCTGAGTTGTCACATGTTTTAGCAATTTATGCCGAACAAATGACAGTATATTACATACAATTGTTTATGGGTTTTATTTTCAGGTTGATGTTCTATTGTAAATCTGTACGCTTCATTGTCAGTGATAATGTGATATACGTGTTGCCCGCTATCGGCTGATTTAACTAACGTTAGCAATAAAATATTTCCTGAGCTCATTCTCTGAGCACATTCATTGGGTAAATTTAAAAAAAAATATTTACAGGACCTCATCAGGCCCATGGGCCGGGATTTCCACCCATTATATAAAGATAGCGATACAGTATTTACAGAACCTTATCAGGCCCATGGGTCAGGGATTGCCCATCCGTTATATAAAGATAACGATACAATAGTTACATGATCTGAATGCGTTGAACTTAAAATACATTTTGCCACTGGTCAGGTTTTTGTGTAGGTAATATGGCATCGGAGACGTGCAGGTTCATTAAGTTGTTTTGCCTACACTTTCAAAGATCTGACCGAGTTAGAGATATAGAAGCATGCTAGCAAATTGGAAGATCTCCAGGCAACAGAACAATGTGTTTCCTGTTAATTTCCTGTGTATTCTTGTTTGTAGATGCTAGAATAGCTCTTTTATCGCAAGCTTCAAAACAAAAATATTTTGCAAATTGCTGTCGCCAATTATAATCAGATAATGATTTGTTATCATATGCAAAAATGCGACAAAAATAAAATATTCTCTATCCAAAATAAAATTATTTTTTAGTAGTCTATATTCCATGTATGCTAGACGTGTTCAGCTAGCCAAATGAAAACTAAAGAAAATAATTAAACAGTATGTTATAAAAGTATTTCTGTTAATTAAAAGATACTTTTAAAGAAAATTGTTAAGCTAATGTTGATAATATTGTTTAAATGATTAACTGTTGGTATAAGCAAGACATTTAGAACAGGGTTAACTAATCCGCCGGGACTTGCTTAAATCAAGAATCAAGCATACATCTATTCTAATTCGATCATATGCAGTAGAGAGGCAAAGATGTCCTGTAACTAAACCAGATTTATTGTAAGTATTCTAATTCGATCATATGCAGTAGAGAGGCAACGATGTCCTGTAACTAAACAAGATTTATTGTAACTATTCTAATTCGATCATATGCAGTAGAGAGGCAAAGATGTCCTGTAACTAAACAAGATTTATTGTAAGTATTCTAATTCGATCATATGCAGTAGAGAGGCAAAGATGTCCTGTAACTAAACAAGATTTATTGTAAGTATTCTAATTCGATCATATGCAGTAGAGAGGCAAAGATGTCCTGTAACTAAACAAGATTTATTGTAATAACCAGGGAAATGCAAGTAGTTCATCAATCGGCTAGATTATTCAGCAGGAAATCTGCATTTTAGGAAAATGAAAATCGTGGCATATCCCAAAGGACGTAGCCATCAGCCACAGTAAACTAGTCGTTGATTTTCTAGGCACCACTTATGTGTTCAGTAGTTTGCCATTGCTTTCTGAACGGTGAGGTCTATTTTTACCTTTTGTAAAAATCCCACGAGGGTTCGCTTGGGTTCGTGATCGAGATTACTACCGCTTGAGCTATAGACGCTCACTTTTATTTTATACTGAAAGAATTAAGCATACAAGTTTATTTTCTATTGTTGAAAGCATTGAATCTACTAGTGTGTAGTTTGATATGTATTTTATGTATGTTTTAGTTATATTTACATTGTTATGTTTATGACGAGATTGTTACCTTCAAATGAACATATATTGTATGATAGTCATTGATTTTCTATAAAGTACAAACTTCTCAGATTGTGGAACACTTTGTGCCACGGAGCAGGATACATCACTACAACTATTGTGCTCTCTTTTTGTTAAGATGAGAGAACCCTTCCCGTTATCGTTTAACTTGGATGCGATCCCAGTGTTTAGTCCTGCTTCTAACAACAATCTAATTCGGACTGATGGAAGTTTCTTTAATCAGATTGTGTGAAATCTGACAAATCCCCATAACTAAGAGAAATAAAAAATGATATTTGTGTTAATCATGAATAGTTGTTTAAAATGTCATTATTGTAATTGTTATTTTCTTTTTTTTAATTAAATACGTTTTCTTCTTCTATTTAATTTAAACTTTTCATTTACTACATGGAATTCTAATTTTAAAGTGGCTTTCATACAAGGGCTGAGTTGGTTTAGTTTTCATTTGAAATTGAAGTGTGAGATAAGAGAAGCAAATTTTACTTCAGGGACGATAGATTACCAAGGAATTTATGGTCATGATATTGGAGAATGAACAAATAGACTACAAGTCAAAACTGTCACAACTTGCTTCACCCATCAGTACCCGTTTTCAAAACGGAAGCAACAAATGGCAAGCATGTTTACCTTGATCTATTGCTCAGAATGATAATTGTGATAAGGATTGTCCACGTGAAATTTAAACTGTTTGAGGTAATTAGAGATCAAACAACTTGCACAAAAATGTGCATTAGGAAATCTAGAGTTGGATTGTCGGAACAAAGTGACATTTTTTAGTGATCACTTTTCAGATGAGGACGCGATAATTAAGGATGCATTTACATCTTATATTGAGATTTGGTAAATGTTTTTGATTCAACGTTGTACAAGTATGACTAGTCACGTCCTAGACAAAATAAGAAGTGTATTGAACTAGCGAGATATAGGAACCATCAGCTAGCACACCCTTCGATAATTGTAAAGGGAGACAATGCACCATTGGGTCTGCTGTGAGCGTTATGATCTTGGTTAAATAGCCAGTAACTAATCCCTGAAAAATGTTTCCTTAAACAGTAGATAATGTAAACAATTATTATAGTTTACTTTTGTGCTCATACCTTACCAACGGCTATGTGTGTGTGTGTGTGTGTGTGTATGTGAACATGTGGTTAAGCGATAGTGAGTACAATCACAACCTAAGCGTACCTGGTTCAAACTCCGCGGCGGGCAGGTTTGGAAACAAATTAGTTCCCTTGGATTTTACGAACGATAAAAATAGACCTCACCGCTCAGAAAGCAATGGCAAACTACTGAACGTATAAGTGGTGCCTAGAAAAATCGATGCCTCGTTTACTGTTGTTGATGGGTAAGTCCTGTAAAGGATATGCCACGGTTTTCATTTCATGTGAACATGTATTAGCTTATATGTGGTTGCGTGTGTGGATACTTGTGAACCAGTAGTGTGTGTGAATGTGCGTTCGTGCGTGCGAATGCATTATCCTTAAAAATCATTCTGCAACATTGAATGTAAATATGTTAACGGTTGACTGCACCAGCAGTAAGATTCCGTGCACATATTCATTTCTTTCTAACAAAGTGTACTAGATGATGTTGTTCAGCTATGATAGCAGATCACTATTGTCGGCTTCATTGTCAGAGAGAGAAGCTCGACACTTGCAAAACTTGTCAGAAAGCTAACACTTGCAACTGAGTTGTCATTTGCTCAACTCTCACTTCAAGTGGATTTGAAGATAAGCAAAGACAATAATTTTTCGTAACGAACAGACCACTGTCTTGAATTGTAACTTGATAAGTGATTTTGCATTGTATCGACAATGATGTAAACGATTATGAAGCTCGGGATAGTAAATGTGGTAACTGTAATGGCTGATGTCATTGTAAAAGAACATTTCAAGCCCGCATAGGCTCACTAGTCATCTACGCACACACAGACAAACATAATGCAACTACTTTCCCTTGGATGAAAAATGGTGGTCATCATCATGCGTGATGGACGAGCATCTTTTACCATCAATAGCTGTTGTGATGGTAAAGTTGATCATATACGTAATGGTAAAGTTTATCATATACGTGATGGTAAAGTTGATCATATACGTGATGGTAAAGTTGATCATATACGTGATGATAATTGTGATAGTATATGTAATGACATTACTGATGTATTTGTAATATCAATAAGGACTGTGGCGCCTTCGAGATAACACCATCGAACATGACCATGGAGGTCACCGATGTCTCCAGTGCTCTCTCATGTGTAGCTAAACAATAAGGCCCCCTCCCCTTCATACAATTATCATATCATACTCGATGAATCTGGAAATCTGCGCGCGTAATTGGTGGACACCATTTGGAGGTCACATCTCAAGACAATGTCTTGACTATACATACCTGAACATGCTGTAGTGCAGGGCAACGAACGAGTAGACGTTTTTGCAAACAATGCCCTGACTCAAGCTGGTAGAAGTATGGACAGAGTCGATGTCATCAATACGGTGTGCGCCCATTTATGTGATAAAGACGAGTCTCAGAAGCTAGACCGACTGCGAGAATTATGAGTTTAGTTTGAACATGCCAGACAATGCCGTTTTCATGATAGAGAGAGAAGATGTAGTAATAACCTCCTCATGAGTGCATTGAGCAGGTAGACTTTAGGATGGCTGCTGCAGCGGAGGATGGAACACCCCCAAAGTGTCATCTCGTTGATCGAAGAACATAACATAAAATTGTTAATCGATTTAGTATGGTCCATTGCGCTCTTGTTTATATAACGATCGTGACATCATTAATCTGCATATATGTTACTGTTTTACTTGTAGTGTAGAATATGGAAAGATTGTTATTGCTGCAGTAATGATGCTGTGCGTCTACTCGATGTCTGAACTCCGTAGATAATATACGTTTTATCGTGTCCATACTTCTTTTTTCTTCCTGAATATATGAATCGGTTTTGTTTCGCTTTGCATCAAGACTGAAACATTTTACCGGTTTAGATCAGACAAATAAGTTTATACGTGTTACATCACGACCTACTATATTTATCAAGCAGGTCGTGGTTAAGCCATCTCTTTGGTACAAATTTGCTTAGCCTTGCTTAGCTACACTGCGGTGAAACTATCAGCTACCACCTACAACGCATGGTAGTGGAGTATGGTATTAATAAGGTCATGTTTGTTGATTATGATGCTGCCATATTACTAAAGTTGAAAATAGTTTTTATTTACCAGATTATTTTTAAATGATATAAGTACAAACTTGCAAGCTCTCACTTTCAAATAACAATGTCTCTTTCATCTGACTCAACCACTCGTCTAATAGCAATATAACTATTATCATATGCCACCCATAGTTGCGTTTAAGATAATTTCCTTCTGCAAATATCTACCTTCTGAAAACTACAGTATCTCATACGATCTTTGTTTTTTCAGTCGATTGAACATTCTACCCAGATATGTTCCTTTTCATATATTTACATTTGTTTTATTGTTGTTTTCTCAAGATTTTCGCGAAAATCGTTTTTACTACGTGATCTTTGTCATTCTTTCATTTTAGCAAGCATTGATCTTTTCCTATCGTTTTATTCGAATATTTATGCATTTGCTTTTTTAACTGTCCATGGTATATGTAGCGTTTGTGCCAGGTACTACATCTTTTATGGGAACTCAGACCAGAATTATTACTGGAAGATGTAACAGAGAAATAATACTTCTTTTTTTTCTTCTTCTGCGAACGCCCCACATCGATCACTTATTAAACCACTTTTGTGGTTTAAATGTGATCTGAGCATAAAAACGAATGTGTGTTGTGCCAAGTTATGCGCCTATGAGTGACTACTCCAGCACATCCGATTTTTTTGCCACGCTTTCTATTTACTAGGGTAGCTGTCCCTAGAACTGTGGTATGGATGGACTTGCTACTTGAAAGTCATCTTACTTGACTAGGATGATCGGCGTCCGAAAAGTATTGCCCTTCACCAATGTTTGGGTTTGTGCCAGTCTACCTTTACATTATCGGCCTTACTTTTCTATCCACGAGAGTTTATTCCTGAATAGGAGTATTCTCAGCCTTTTCAAGACGCGTATCGGCACTTGGCAATTTGCAGTTTCTACTCTGCATTTTTCCTGGCCCCGGGAAACACTGGACTGAGGCTGCGCACAAATACTCCAGAGGGTCGTTTCAATCAGCGCTAGCAGTGCAACTGAACATTTTGCTCTCGCCAACATCACCCACCCCAGTTCTTCGGGGATGTTAGTTGTTAAAGCAACAGTACATTGCCCGGTTGTCCCAGGGAGGGCAGTTTCGTTAGGCACTAGAATGCAACTTAAGGATTTGCGCTGGGCCAACCTTACCCAATAAATGTATCTGCGGTTGACCTCTGATATGGAGTTTACTACAATCTTCCCTTGTGTCGGCACGACACGTTGCATATTTTCCGACGATTCTTGCTGAGAGCTGGCAAATTGAGTGCGACTATTGTTTCGAGGGGACGTGCCTCATGACAATTTGTACCTTGTGACTTCTAGCGATTCGTTTTTTTTATTCAGCTTTTCCTATCGGCTGTTAGAGACGTGCAGAAATAATCACGCTGGAATTCTGCTCGTCTGTGTTGCGAGCAGATCTCATCAAACGTAACTATCTGCATCACTACTTATACCAGAGTAGATCTCTCTCGATCCCTACCCGCTTAGCCAGACATGCTCCTCTGTCTTTCTCTAGGGTCACCACGTGGAAGTGGTGTAGGATCTTGATTAGTGCCAGCTCACTAAATCTGGCCCGACGTTGTCCCTATTAATGCGCCTTTGACCCCATAAGTGATACAAAAGGTACCAAAGCACTAACCATCAGACATTGACCATTTACCTGCAGACGACATGAAAACAGCTAGATACCTTATAGCAAATGATTCATTTAATATGTCGTCTGGGCAGATCCTGAAACACCAGAAGATTGAAAAAGATCAGTAATAATGTGGAAGAAATTATGAAAATAAAAAAGAGTAAATTAACTATAGAGAAATCTCCTTACCTAGCCACACGGGGAAAATTACTAAATAAAATTGTGTGTCAGTTTTGTTCTTTTATTCTGTAAGTCAATGCTGTTCTATTGTTTGTTTCTATTATACATCTTTCAACTTCAGTTATTTAAGTTTCCTAGATTTCTGAATTTGTTAACTTGACGTAAAATTGTCCATTATTTTGTAATCTCGAATGTAATGTGATAGTGTTTACATTTGTTAGAACTATTATTTTCATCTTGGAAACAATTATGTTCAGTCCTTTATCTTCGTTTAGTTCGTTTATTGTCTCTTCTATCAGGTTCTGTAGATTGAATTTCTTGTCTGCATTATATACAATAGTGTCTAAAATTATCCTGTGTTTGTCGTATCATGTGTCAACCACGTTGTATTCCTTAAATAGCGTTTTTTTAGTCTTCGCTTAATACTTCTTTTATTGTATGCTCCTTGTGATTTTTGTTTGTTTGTTGTATATTAAAGATTATTAAATGTGATGAATCTAATTTCCGTAGCTTCTATGATCTGAAAATATTAATGTTACCTCGTGTATTCTTTTATGTAGGATCATATTTTCATTTTTATGATTTCTAGTGCATATTTCCTTGTGATATCTGCAAATCTAGTTTTTTTCTGATCGTATCTTTGCGTTTATGTCTTTAACTTAAATTATAATTTCCGTTCCTCTTTGTTGTCAAATGCTATCTAATAACCTGAGAAGTGTGTGTGAGTGAGTGTATGTATATGTGTGTGAAGGGGGATTACCAGAAACATAGATACGATTAGGAGGAACAGATAAAGATATCAAATGAAAAAGTTCAAGATAAAACTGCAGCTTTCAGTGCCCAAGTGGAAATCTAAAGAAATCAAGTCCAATACTTGAGATTGCTGACTCAAATATCAAGTCATTCCTTGTGTACGGTTTGGAAACATGGAAAACAATAATAACTATTATCAAACTGGCTTTCATTAATGGATGCACACACAGAATAGAAGTGATAACATAGTATGACAAGATTATTTATGCGAAACTAATAGGAAAAAAAACAGTAGCTCTTGGGTTATATAGGACATACGTGCCCGCGTGCCCAGCGTGTTCGTAGCGTGTTGGACTACGGGTGACAAGTCCTCTGTAAGTGCGGGTTCAACTCCACGGACTGGCAGAAAAGCTACAGGTTCTCCAGATTTACGGTGTTCTTGGCACCGAACCGAAGGGTTACGATGTCCATGACACCGAGCCGAAGAGCTCTGGATTCTGGATCGAAAAAAATAGGACATACGTTAGGAAGACCATCATATAATACACGATGTGTACCTTTTATCTGACACCGACATGGAAAAGTTATAGAAGAAGAAGAAGACAAAAAACTGATGATCAAGAGAAAATAATGATGATTTCCCTAATACGTCCACCTTATTTAGCGTTGACCATGTACCTTAATATGTGATTTCTCTAATACCACAGTGCCTATCGCTGAGCGTACAGGGTCTGACTGATGTATGTCCATCTCTTGATATGTTTCTCCAATTCGTATCACTTTCTTCCTCTTGTCCGTTCGTCCTCAATCCCTTTATCTAGTTTGCACTTTGCAATGTCCTTCCTGTTTCGTGGTCTACATTTTGAACTTGTTTTTTATCTATTCTATTGAGTAGTTTTCTTCTCGTTTCCATTCTTTTTTAGCATCTGTCTATAATATTTGTTGTTGTTCCCATTAGCTGCTGCAAACCACTCTCCGTCATTACATGTAATATAAAATCAATGTTGATAATATGTACGAACGCAAGAAGTGTTTCATGTTATCAATTTGGCAGAATTGTCTCCCATAGAATAGCATATCAAAGATACTTTGATGTAGTTTCAAAATATTTTTTATTCGTTTTCAAAATTATATAAATCAAATTTCATTTGACATTTATTTTTCTTACTTATGCATTGAAATCCTTATATTTGGACATCTAATCTTCTGGTAGTATTGATAAACTAAAAATTTTCTTCTCTTTCTCTCTCTCTCTCTCTATCGCGCGATCACCTAAAAGACCGATGCATCAGATCTCTCCATAAATTAATTCATGTGGAAATCTGATTCATACAGCCTTAGCATGGGTGAGTTTCGTCACATCTTCAGTGCCATTTGGAGCTCTGGTATTATCCTTCGGCGATGTGTCCGGATTCAGCCAGCGTTTACTGGGTTCGCTCACCGTTAGCCTTTGGCTGTCCCCAGCCGTCCTGCAAGGCAGCAGGTTGACTTCTACACATTTTGGACACGTGCATCCGATTTCACCCAAACCTCCTTAGTCGCCTCTTACGACATGCGCGGCAGGTAACAGTGGTTCTATTCTTTACACCCCAAATTTGGGCCCCGGTAACCACTCGGGCGATTTTTTTTTCTTTTCTTACTGTATCAGATTTTCAAAGTCATAGTCCAGCCGTACAGTGTTTCAATAGTCACTACTTGTACGAGTATATATACTCTAATATCTAACTAATGTATCAACTTTTCTTTATATTTTACAGAAATAAAACGTGATGAAAACCAGCAGATTAATTAAATCGATTCCCTGTCGATTCCCTGTCGATTCCCTGTGGTCCAGGAAAACGTCTTACATTTGTTCAGTTAGTGAATGTTATTGCGTTGACAATGTCGTTAGTTCATTAGAGGATTAATGGATTCTTTGATTCAGAGTTTATTTCATGTGATCACATTACGATTGTGAAAGGGTGTAGGTAGATCAGTCCATAATCAGACATTAATATAATCAGATAATAAAATAGTACAACAGGCAGTCTCTAGTTCAGATATTCAGCTTTCATTGTTTTTAAGTGTAAAGATATAAAAACAGAGATGTACATAGAAAAATATACATAAAACTGTGACCATATTACTGAATATGCTCGCCTACCCAGCGTGTTTGTAGCGCGTTGGACGACGGGTGACAAGTCCTCTGTGAGTGCGGGTTTAATTCCGCGGACTGGCAGAAAAGCCACAGGTTCTCCAGATTTATGGTGTTCGTGGCACCGAACCGAAGGGTTACGATGTCCATTATCACCGAACCGAAGAGCTTTCAGCTCAAGTGCTTCTGGATCGGAAAACAAAAATTTACTGAATATACAGTAGCACAATGTAACCTTATTAAATTCTGAGATAGCCTGAAGATAATTCGAGCAACATAGTGTACATTGCTTCGAAGGCACGTGGTTTCTGGATAAAATTAAGTAGATATAGTGAATGTATTTAAACTGTAACGGATATCAGAGTAGCCCAAACTCATCTGAGTACCAAAGATTTAGTAATAAGTAATGGCGGCAGACGTTACGTTGCCTATATCACCTATCATGTACCATTGGTCAAAGAAAAATATGGACCTTGCACAGTATTCTTGAACAGACCACATGGTATGAAAACACGTACTTTTTAACCGATATTTCTATAAATATACACAAAAGTACAATCTGTATATCAACGTTGACCGTGGTCTATCAAAACAATTTGTGTCTCACGTCATTGTGAAACTGTATAACATACTAATCAGTGGCGGCTCGTGATTGTTTTTGTTGGTGGGGCCAGACACAAATTTTCGGGAAAATCATGGCTTTGGGTTAGGTTATATTTTAACTTATTAAATAATAAATACACGTTACACATTATTTTTGGTGGGGCCCGCCCCTCTGGCTCTTAATGACGAGCCGCCACTGATATTAATGTTTGTCTACTTCTTGATTTTTCTATTTCACTGATAACATGTACTTTTTTCTTATACGCTTACTAATCAAAATGTTCTCATATTACGATTTTCAGCAATGTCAACTCTCTGTAGGTCTCCAACAAATTTGATTTAGCTATATTTCTCTCTCTCTCTCACGATCGTATTTTGCTATATTTCTCTCTCTCTCTCTCGCGATCGTATTTTGCTATATTTCTCTCTCTCTCTCGCGATCGTATTTTGCTATATGTATCTCTCTCTCGCGATCGTATTTTGTTTTATTTATCTCTCTCTCTCGCGATCGTATTTTGCTTTATTTCTCTCTCTCTCGCGATCGTATTTTGCTATATTTATCTCTCTCTCTCGCGATCGTATTTTGCTATATTTTAATTTCTTCATTTCGAGACCTCTTCTCTTTGTTTGCTCGTTTAGTTTGGTCGTCAGACCATCATCACGACACATAGAACCGAGTAGTTTAGTGGTCAGACCATCATCACCAGACATAGAACCGATTAGTCCATATTGTGTTTTGATTCCTCCCTCTTTATGTCTCTCAGCGCATGACACCATGTCTATGTTGGTTTACTGTTCTTTTTGTCTTCCAGTATAGTGCTCTTGTCTAGCCACATTTGATATGATATCCTTGCAGTCTGATTAGCTTTGCAGATTCCCCACCATTCCTTCAATCGTTTGCACGTTCTTTCTCCCTTAGGGAAGTTGAAATATCAGCATGGTCTATTGCTCGCCCGCTGTCTATAACAGTCAAGCATGCAAGCCTATCAGGGCGCTTATTCCCCTTTAGACCTGCATGCCCGAGCACAAAAAAAAAACCCTCATTTTTGTCATCCTAGACCTCTTCAGAGACTCCAACCGTTGTACCCAAGCCTAGCATGTCTCAGTCTTCCTGTACAAACTCATTTAGCCACTGAGAAAACATTCATGGACAAATGTATGTGACTACAACAAGACTATCGCTTTAGCTACTGACATGATCTCCATAGTGGGACATTGTAGTATGTGTTTCCATGAAATACGTTCACATCTTTTGTTCATTTACATATCAAAACGCTCGATTTGTTCATCTAACTCATATATTCCCAAACTTTTTGCGGCCCACCGCCCATTTTGCACGACACACACTTTGTAACGCCCTCATTCCCATTGTAACAGTTTACCAACGACCCTTATACAAAATGTTAAAAACATTCATTTGACATAAAATTTATATATATATATATGCTCTAATTTCACTTTGACATAGAAAATTGATATATATTTATGTCATTTCATTTCACATGGTCAAGTTTCAAATGATTATATACATGAAATAGAAAACTGATGAAAAAATGGATCGTGTAAGACGGGCAAAAGATGAATTCAAATACGGAATTCCAATTTTAATGATTATTCAATCGCAAAATCACGGAAAAAAACGCCCCAAAATGCTTCTGAACCCCTATCGCCCCCGCCTTCAGCGCCCACTGGGGGCGGTACCGCCCACTTTTCGAACTCATGATCTAACTGCTGGCACAATGTCCATGACATTGCCCCATAGAAGAGCAAAGATAACACTCGATGACACTAATGTTGAATTTATTATTTATGTATGCGGTATTCATGTTTGTCTCATATTGATGAAGGTATGTTGATTATTAAATATTCCATTTCTTATTTTTTATTTTTTAAATACAGCAGTACAACTCCGTGCAAATAAAACGCACCAAGAGTTACATGAATACTTCCGAGCATTCATAAATACAATAAAACAAATCAAGTAAACGAACATATCCATAAATTATGAAGGTCATTTCTTTAATAACAAAACAAAACTATAGAAGTAAGATTAAGATTCGAAATTTTTATCAATATTGATTAAATTAATATTCTATTTTTGTATTACAGCTCAAGGGAGCGAATAATCAGAAACCAATTATCAAATTATCCCAAGCACAAAGCATTTCAGTTATGAAATAAGTAAACTATGTTTTTTTTCTAAGATGTGTAATGAGAAACACAGAAAAACAAATACAGAACCAACAAAGCTAATGTACCGTAACTGTCTAATGCGCTTGCTTTGTTGCACTGAGACAAATAACAACACCAAAAAAAAAGCATATTACAGTGAAATTTTATTACATTCAAGTGCAGATGAGATGTTTGCAAACTTCACAAACAGCAACGTAGACGCACGCAATTAATAAACACACACGTACACACACACACAAACGACTCCGCTACGCTAACAAAATAATTTCCACAAAATTCAACTAGTATTAGTTGTTGTTAATCTCTTTTTATCCTGCAGATGTGAGGCAAAACAGGATTTGAGAAAAGAAAAAGCACCTGCAATTAGTTGGTTTTCTGTGGGACGGATTAGCTTAAAGCATAGAGCGTTCGCTTATCGAATCGGACAACGTTACATACAGGTGGACAGGAATTGGCCATCCAACCTCCTGAATACTTGGTTCTAGAAATGTCAAGTGACAGGAACTTCATACTTTAAGATCTGAAAATGCCACAAGACGTTTTTAAAAGTGGTTTCGACTTTTCGACTTTAGTAAAACAAATAAATATGGACTCATCGCTTGTTCTGCTCACATTGACTCTCTCTCTCTCTCTCTTGTGTTCACGGGCTCACGTTGACTGATGCCGCATACTAATGTCAACAATTTATTTCGCGCATAATGTCCTTACAGATAGAGAAACGTCTGCGCATTTCTCCTTCCAATTTCAACCATTGTCTATGTCTTCTGCAAACGTTCCTCTACAATAATAATAACAATAATGCTCCGTAACCTTTTCAGAAAAGCTGTCAACGTTACAGGGAGAGATAGAGTGAGAAACGAGAATACCAGAAGCATCGTTGGTACTATACCATGCATACAGTACATCGAGAAGCAAAGAATCAAGTGGTTCTACCATCTAATTAGAATGGAACCACATTTACTACCATCACGTGCCTACAATAATCGACACTCAGGGGGCAGAGCACGAGGCAGGCCAAGAACACGATGGATAGATAACATCTCAGAGTCCCTGCGAAAGCATGAACTGACAACGTCCAGCGCAAACACACTGGCACAAGATAGAAAACTTCCCGCGTCGCTTCATGGCAAATGTGGTTAAGATAAGATAAGATAAGATAACCTTTTCATACTTTATTTTATGAAGTGCTTGTCACTTCACATTTACGTGACCTAGTTTACAGGAGGGACAACTTCTCAAGTCGGGAGTATAGAATGGGGTTGTGGCCCAAATCCTCGTGTGCATGAGTCGATTAATCTTCTCATCCAGCTATATTTATATCTTCTTCTTTTGTCAGCACACTATTACCGGGTTGTTAACCCAGTGTCGTGGTTTTATGTATTTGTCTTGCGCTTCTCTGGTGACTTGTGTGATGGTTTTCTTAGTTCCCTGGCAGAATTCAACTACGTTATCTTTCCACCTTTTCCTCGGTCTTCCTCTCGCCTTTCTTCCTGATATTCTGTTGTGGAAATCTTCATATGCAGTTTGGTCTGTTCGCATTGTTACTAAGTGGCCAAACCACTTCATTCTTTGTTTCGCTATATAATTCAAGCACGGTCTTGTTCCAGCCTTTTCTCTGATGCTCATATTTGTAACTCTGTCGATTCTTGTGTTGTTGGTGACTTTGCGGAGACATCTCATTTCGCATGTTACTATTTTCTGTGTATGTGTCTTATTCATTGTCCATGTTTGACATTGATAACATGATAAAGTGGGTATGAAGATACTGTTGATCAAATGTTGTTTAGCTGTCAGTGAGATGTTTGGATGTCTAAGTAGTGGCGCTAGTTGGTAGGTTATTTATTGCATTTGCTTTCTGGACTCGAGTTTTTATATCACTAGCTATATATTCATCAATAGTGTGTTCTAACTTGCCACCAGACGATATTCACTTACTGTTCTTCACAATAAGAGTTGTTAATATTTATGTTTTGTAAACATTCTTGTCACACCTCTCTAGTTTATTCTCGAAAAAAGGTGGAGACTGCAGTAAAACTTTGAAAAATAGCTGAACACGTAAACACAAAGTACTAGTTTTACAAAATACATAAACAGTGACGATAAACAGCAACGTTTCGACCTAAAGGCCTTTATCAAGCAAACAATACAACAAGAATGACGAATTTCGAGGAACACTACAAATGGACGATTACATGTGAAACATAAACCTATCTAATGAAATCTGGGAATAAAACGAACAACGAAATAGGTAAAACCGAAAGTGGAAAAGAAGAAACAATAACAATATAGTGGATAAATGACACATATATGGAGCAAACACACATATAGATAACAAGGCACGAGATAAGACAGTACTAAAAGCATAGGAATGTAATGCGTTGAGTCAAGAGGTCGCAAAGTGCCATAGAATGTCAACACTTACGCGATATTCGCCAATGCTCTGTGACTCCTGTGGCCACTCATTTCAACGATACTGGCCATTCAGGAGTTGACGATGTCCAGGTCACAGCCATCCGATCATGTTCCTCCGATGATCGCAGTCGATTCGCCCTGGAGAACCGTTTTATTTCATTCTATGGCACTTTGCGACCTCTTGGACTCAACGCATTACATTCCTATGCTTCTTAGTACTGTCTTATCTCGTGCCTTGTTATCTATATGTGTGTTTGCTCCATATATGTGTCATTTATCCACTATATTGTTTATTATTTCTCTTCTTTTCCACTTTCGGTTTTTTGTGTTGCACTCATTTCGTTGTTCGTTTTTATTCCCAGATTTTCATTAGATAGGTTTATGTTTCCACTTGTAATCTTCCATTTGTAGTGTTCCTCGAAATTCGTCATTCTTGTTGTATTGTTTGCTTGATAAAGGCATTTTAGTCGAAACGTTGCTGTTTATCGTCACTGTTTATGTATTTTGTAAAACTGTAGTACTTTGTGTTTACGTGTTCAGCTAGTTTATTCTCGTGACTCATAGTCAGCTTCTGTAGCACACAATCTGCACTGGTTTATTTGAATTTGTTGTCTGTTTTATTTTCTTCCTCGTTCACTACATCTGACTGCTTAATTACAATTATTCGTGAATTTTTATTTAGTGTAAATGTGTTGTTTGTTTGTTGCTATTTCAATTTATAATTCACCAGATTTAGAATTTTGTTTTGGTTAATTCTGAACATGTTTTCTATTTTACGTTATTTTAATGCAAGGATAATTTAACTCGTATATTTATGTCACTTTTTTATATTTCATTTTACATATCTTTATTTGGAAGATTTCATACTTCTATTTCATTCTACATATCTCTGTTTGGAAGATTTCATTCCTCTATTTCTTTCTACATATCTCTGTTTGGAAGATTTCATTCCTCTATCTATCTACATATCTCTGTTTGGAAGATTTCATTCCTCTATTTCTTTCTACATATCTCTGTTTGGAAGATTTCATTCCTATATTTCTTTCTACATATCTCTGTTTGGAAGATTTCATTCCTCTATCTATCTACATATCTTTATTTTGAAGATTTCATTCCTCTATCTATCTACATATCTCTGTTTGGAAGATTTCATTCCTCTATTTCTTTCTACATATCTCTGTTTGGAAGATTTCATTCCTCTATTTCTTTCTACATATCTCTGTTTGGAAGATTTCATTCCTCTATCTATCTACATATCTCTGTTTGGAATATTTCATTCCTCTATTTCTTTCTACATATCTCTGTTTGGAAGATTTCATTCCTCTATCTATCTACATATCTCTGTTTGGAAGATTTCATTCTTCTATTTCATTTTACATATCTTTATTTGGAAGATTTCATACTTCTATTTCATTTTACATATTTCCATTTTGCAGATTTTGTAGACGGCCATAGTGACCAGACAAATTCCTTTCTCCATCGAAATTGACAGTCAATAGGTCGCACAATTTCTTATTATATAATATCAGTTATTTATGCTGATATCAGTAAACCATAAAGTAAATCTACCAAACACAAAGTTTCAAAATATATGTCTACGTAATAATATAATGATTCTACTAGAAAACTACAGACCTTCATGAATGGATGTTTACGTAGAATAGAGGGACTAAGATGGTATGATAAGGTTACAAACGAGGAACTTAGAGAAAGAACTATGCAGATATCAGTGGAGAAATAGCTAAGGAAGAGACGTTGGCGATGGATACATTGAGAAGACTGACCGGAAGCACTGCAAGACAGGCACTGTTTTGGAACCCACAGGGAAAGAAGAGCATAGGAAGACCTATACAGACCTAGAGAAGAGAGCTAGAGGCTGATATTAAAAGGATACGGGCCTGTGGCTGAGTTGTTAAGATCTTTGCCTTGTGAGTCGAAGGTCTCTGTGGCTGAGTTGTTAAGATCTTTGCCTTGTGAGTCGAAGGTCTCTGTGGCTGAGTTGTTAAGATCTTTGCCTTGTGAGTCGAAGGTCTCTAGCTGAGTTGTTAAGACCTTTGCCTTGTGAGTCGAAGGTCTCTGTGGCTGAGTTGTTAAGATCTTTGCCTTGTGAGTCGAGTCTCTGTGGCTGAGTTGTTAAGATCTTTGCCTGTGAGTCAAGGTCTCTGTGGCTGAGTTGTTAAGATCTTTGCCTTGGAGTAGAAGGCTCTGTGGCTGAGTTGTTAAGATCTTTGCCTTGTGAGTCGAAGGTCTCTGTAGCTGAGTTGTTAAGATCTTTGCCTTGTGAGTCGAAGGTCTCTGTAGCTGAGTTGTTAAGATCTTTGCCTTGTGAGTCGAAGGTTGTGAGTTTGTGAGTCGAAGGTTGTGGGTTTGAATCCGGATCGCGCCGTTCTGTTCACGAGTGCAGTTTTTTTCCGCAGAGACCCCTAGGATTGTTGCCAGAGCTATGGAGTTCGCCCTTTGTGCAATACTCTCGGCAGGTGGCGTGTCATTTCTGCAGAGAGGGACCGAGAGATATGGGGTAAAACCCGGTGCAATGAAGTCAACCCTTCGGCTTAAAACCCTTTTTAATTAAAAGGATAGATAAAACATGGAAAGAATTGGTAGGGATGGCAGGAGAGAGTAAGAGCTGGAAGAAGTTTGTTGAAGACCTGTGCTCCATTGGGAGTTGAAAGGTGAAGAAGAAGAAGAATCTCGACACGAACATCAAAATGATCTGATGGAGGAACAGGAAAAAATATCAACATTAAGATATGATTAAACACAATGAAAGTTGCAGTATTCTTCAGAACTGAACAAGCAAATGATAAGAGAAATTTTCATTGTCAATATTTGGATATTATGAGAAAAATAATGGTTTGCTGTCATACTATTTTACAAGATTTCCTTAACTTTATAAATAAACTCTATATTCGTGCTACATACGGCAGCCATGTATGCGTATAACATGCATTATCTGATGCAATTATCACATATCTCGCCTAATTCCTGTCTGTCAACAGCTACAGTATATTGCTATTTCTCTGATCGATCTATTATAAATCTATGTTAGATTGGCTCAGCTTCCGACTGGAGCCGAACCGATTCATCAAGAATTCCCTAGGTCTGTGTCTAGAAGCCATGGCGGCAATCTGTTTCCTGTCAGTTGGTTTGTTTGTAACTCGTCAGTTATTCACTACACACAACGGTCTCTCAGCTCTAACAGTAACGCATGTGCATGATCAAGAAATCTCGGAAACTTCCTGCATTGAAAACTTGTTGTTTAGAGAAACATTAATCAATAAACTAATCAATAATAGCTCATGAAGTTAGAATTGCTACCATAGTCGGGAATGGAGTCGGAAATCAGCTACAACTAAATGCTCATAATGTGTATGTATCAACTAAACTAAGTTCAACATCTGATCTACTTATAATGAAATTGCTTAGCTTATAACCTGGCTCAACTGTTTATTAAAAAGTTGATGCCAGGAAAATAAATAAGGCTGAACGACTCTTGCATCATTTTTTTCGTTTCGCGAACGAACACAGATCTGTAAACACATTCTTTTATAAGAAAATACAGCACCAATTATTACGGAGACACTCCCGCTGGAAGTAATCAGCTCATTCTGATCATTATTACTCGTATATGGACTGAGATAAAGTAGTTTCTGCATATCTCCATATTTCGCAGTGCTGACTGCGACACCAATCATCTAACTGCAAATTGAGATATCAAAAGAGTAGTATTCACTCAACATTTATTTATGTAGCTAGTGCTATGTGACTTTTGACAAATCAAGCAAAAAGCACATAGCTATTACACAAATTACAGTCTTAAGAATATCTGCCAAACTCTGACAACTTACTGTTTACATTTACATCACAGTAATTCTGGTCAATCACAAATAGCTGTTTAAGGATAACGTGAAACATCTTGGGACGATATTCAAAACAGCAACCACAAATGTATGATATCTTAACGATTATATTCAAAACAGCAACCACAAATCTGATATGATATCTTAGCGATGATATACAACACAGCAACCACAAATCTGATATGATATCTTCGCGATGATATACAACACAACTATCACAAATCTGATATGATATCTTCGCGATGATATTCAACACAGCTATCACAAATCTGATATGATATCTTGTACCAAAGCAGGCATTGAAATTGGAGACAAAGGGTTCAAAAAATAGAGGACTACCTAGGGACACGATGAAACGAATTTTGCTGTGCTGAGAGAGGCAAGAAATATCGGACTAATTCCATGGAATAGATTGAGCGAGTTGCCAGGACAGAGCAGTATGGAGAAATTCTTGCAGGTCCTATGTAACTTATAACGTGCGACAGAATATAGATAGTATCCCAACACTTCTATAAGAGCTAATTGTGTGAAATAGAAGAAGAAAGAAAATATATATTCCACCAACACTTCTATAAAAGTAAATGTGGAATAGAAGAAGAAGAGATATAATTTATATTCACCCAACACTTATATAAAAAATAAATGGTGGAATAAGAAAAGAAGATATATATATATATCCCCAACCCACATCTATAAAAGTAAATGGTGGAATAAAGAAGAAGAGATATATAATATAGTCCTAACACTTATATAAGAAGTATGGTGGAGAAGAAGAAAAGGAAAATATATATGAGCATCCCCAACATCATATAAAAGTAAATGGTGAATAGAAGGAAGAGATATATATATATCCCCCAACACTTCTATAAAGAAGTAAATGGTGGAATAGAAGAAGAAGAAGATATATATATATATCCCCCAACACTTATATAAAGAAGTAAATGGTGGAATAGAAGAAAGATAATATATATATATCCCCCAACACTTCTATAAAGAAGTAATTGGTGGAATAGAAGAAGAAGATATATATATATATATCCCCCAACACTTATATAAAGAAGTAATTGGTGGAATAGAAGAAGAAGAGATATATATATATATCCCCCAACACTTCTATAAAGAAGTAAATGGTGGAATAGAAGAAGAAGTATATATATATATATCCCCCAACACTTTATAAAGAATTAAATGGTGGAATAGAAGAAGAAGATATATATATATATATCCCCCAACACTTATATAAAGAAGTAAATGGTGGAATAGAAGAAGAAGATATATATATATATCCCCCAACACTTATATAAAGAAGTAATTGGTGGAATAGAAGAAGAAGATATATATATATATATCCCCCAACACTTATATAAAGAAGTAAATGGTGGAATAGAAGAAGAAGATATATATATATACCCCAACACTTCTATAAAGAAGTAAATGGTGGAATAGAAGAAGAAGATATATATATATATCCCCCAACACTTATATAAAGAAGTAAATGGTGGAATAGAAGAAGAAGATATATATATATACCCCAACACTTCTATAAAGAAGTAAATGGTGGAATAGAAGAAGAAGATATATATATATATCCCCCAACACTTATATAAAGAAGTAAATGGTGGAATAGAAGAAGAAGAGATATATATATATATCCCCCAACACTTATATAAAGAAGTAAATGGTGGAATAGAAGAAGAAGAGATATATATATATATCCCCCAACACTTCTATAAAGAAGTAAATGGTGGAATAGAAGAAGAAGATATATATATATATATCCCCCAACACTTATATAAAGAAGTAAATGGTGGAATAGAAGAAGAAGATATATATATTTTCCCCAACACTTCTATAAAGAAGTAATTGGTGGAATAGAAGAAGAAGATATATATATCCCCAACACTTCTATAAAGAAGTAAATGGTGGAATAGAAGAAGAAGATATATATATCCCCCAACACTTCTATAAAGAAGTAATTGGTGGAATAGAAGAAGAAGATATATATATACCCCCAACACTTTATAAAGAAGTAATGGTGGAATAGAAGAAGAAGATATATATATATATATCCCCCAACACTTCTATAAAGAAGTAAATGGTGGAATAGAAGAAGAAGATATATATATATATATCCCCCAACACTTATATAAAGAAGTAATTGGTGGAATAGAAGAAGAAGATATATATATCCCCCAACACTTTATAAAGAAGAAAATGGTGGAATAGAAGAAGAAGATATATATATCCCCCAACACTTCTATAAAGAAGTAATTGGTGGAATAGAAGAAGAAGATATATATATTCCCCAACACTTATAAAGAAGAAAATGGTGGAATAGAAGAAGAAGAGAATATATATATCCCCAACACTTATATAAAGAAGTAAATGGTGGAATAGAAGAAGAAGATATATATATTCCCCCAACACTTATATAAAGAAGTAATGGTGGAATAGAAGAAGAAGAGATATATATTTTCCCCCAACACTTTATAAAGAAGTAAATGGTGGAATAGAAGAAGAAGAATATATATATATCCCCAACACTTCTATAAAGAAGTAAATGGTGGAATAGAAGAAGAAATATATATATCCCCAACACTTCTATAAAGAAGTAAATGGTGGAATAGAAGAAGAAGATATATATATCCCCAACACTTCTATAAAGAAGTAATGGTGGAATAGAAGAAGAAGATATATATGACATTGAGATCAATACATTCCCCCTCCCTCCCCAACACTTCTATAAAGAAGTAAATGGTGGAATACAAGAAGAAGATATATATGACATTGAGATCAGTACATTCCCCCCTCTCCAACACTTCTATAAAGAAGTAAAAGGGTGAAAGAGGAGAAGAAGAAGAATTGAGTTATTTACTTCATTTTAGTTTACAGCAGAAAAACAGAACTACGACAAGAAACAGCTTAAAGTAGTGTCTTTTCTTTACTATAAAACATATGACTATAATATTAATTGCAATTGTAAGTTAACAAGTAATTGTAAAACGTTTTACAAATGCGTACCTGATTATGGCTAATATGAGATTCAAAACTAATAATGTCTCAGCGAAACAGTATCTACTGAATGAACAGTTAAAGGCGGTTATCAACTTGATTATGCTTCTTCTTTTTCTTTTGTCGTCACACTGCTACCTTGTTGTTGCCCAGTGTCGTGGTTTTCTGTTTTGTTTTTCGCTGTTCTGATGGCTTGAGGGATTGTTTTTTTTTGTTCTTTTACAAGATTTTGCTATGCCATCTAACCATCTTTTTCGTGGTCTTCCTCTCGCCTTCTTTTCTGATGTTCTGTTGTAGAAGACTGTGTATACTGTGTAGTTTGGATGCATTCTTACTATGTGACCAAACCCCTTCATTCTTTATTTCTCATTGTAAGTCAAGCAAGGTTCTGTATCAACTTTCTTTCTGATGCTGATGTTGGTGACTGTTTTTTCTGGTGTTGGTGGTAACTTTACGCAGGCAGCGCATTTCATATGTATTTTTTGTGACCGCGCTTTGCTCATTGTCCATGTTTGGTTCTGGTAACACAAAGTAGGTATGAAAATGCTATTGGTCATTTGTTGCTTAGCTGTCAGTGAAATTTGTGGGTACCTTAACAACTGGTTGCTAGCTGGTAGGTTACAGCATTTGCTTTTTGCACTCTAGCCTTTATCTCTCTAGAGTGCAAAAATCAAATGCGGTAACCTACCGGTTAGCCCCATTGCTAAGGCACCCAAAAATTTAAATGACAACGTTGCTATACAGTAAAAAAACTTCATTATTGGTTAAGGGGGGGATTCGTTCAATATTAATCAAATGTCACCAATATTACCAATGTAATTCGAGTAGATCAGTATATTCTAAAAAATATATATATATATATATATATATATATATATAACGGTTCTCAACTTGATTACTGTTTCATAGAGAATACCAACGCAACTTGAGTATGGAATATGGCGAGTATCAAAATGGCATTGATGTCTGACAAATTCAAATAAAATATATGTGAATAATAAATGTAGATAAAATACAAAGAGATAGGAAGAAATCTGCACATTTCTTTACAAGGGGGAACAACCACGAATATGTTGTATTTAATATTTTGTAATAACTTTGTGAAGTAAACATAGGACCGTAGGACTGTGTTGTTTGACGAGGTACCTACTATATGAAAACAGCAGTTAGGTGTGCATGTATGTGTGGTTAGTGCACCGGTGTGGTGAGTATTTACATATACATATAAATATAAATATATTCCTCTCGTACCGCTATATATTACATAGGGCCTGCAAGTAATTTCTCCATACCGCTCTGTCTTCCGATTCACTCAACCTCTTCCATGGAATTGAGTCCAATATTTCTTGCCTCTCTCAGCAAAATTCGTTTCAGGGTTTCCTTAGTGCGCCTCTCTTTCTTGAACCCTTTGCCTCCCACTGTAATGCCTGCTTTGATATTCTTTGACCATTTCTTATTAAGCTACGCCTAACATATCCCCAACTTCTCTCTCTTATAACAGTGGTTACTAGTGGTTGACCAGATATTTCATTTCTCTGATTTCGTCACTTCTGAATTCGTCCCATTTTATGTTTATTATCTTTCGCAGACATCTATTTTCAAATGTATTCAACTTGCTTTCTCTATCGTTAGTCATTTTTCAACTCTCGCTATATAAATATATATATATAATGGCGACTCGTGATCATTGTTGCTGGTGGGGCCAGACATTTTTCCGGATAAATCATGGTTTTTTGGTTGCTACATTTTAATTTATAAAAAAATAAATACACGTTAGACATTATTTTTAGTGGGGCCCGGCCCCACTGGCCCTTAATGACGAGCCTATATATATATATATATATATATATATATATATATTTTTTTTAAAAAATGTGTGTGTGTGTATATATATATATGAATGTGTGGTGTGTTTTATTGATTATGGTCAGCACTGTGAGACCCAGGTTCTCCAACCGTGACCAGCATCATTCTTCTATGTCATAAAAGTGTCGTCTGCATGCCACAAACATTAATTTTTCGCTTCACCGCTCTTTGATCTTTTTATATTCTTTCAACCTCATTTAACATGCCAGTCTTTTGTGTCTTAGTGACGTGTGTTTCGCAGAATGATTTCTCCTACTTCAATCAAGTTATTTAACCAGCCACCCAAGACAATTGACAGAGAGTGATTACAACAGTACACATGCTGTGCCTGTGAAGCTATACATAACCTGCACGGGAAAAATGTCCAATACTGAATAGAAAAATATTGAATTAGAATAACACACAAGAACGCAGATAATAATGTGGATACATAAACAGACATACTATTGTTTACAATCATGCTATAAGGAAATGTTGAAGGAACCGGTCAACATTAAAACAACGTTGGAATGAAGTTTTAAATGTACATAATTAGTTGAGGGAGAGAGAGAGAGAGAGATTTTTCCGATCCAGAAGCACTTGAGCTTTCAGCTCTTCGGCTCGGTGCCATGAACATCGTAACCCTTCGGTTCGGTGCCACCTACACCATAAATCTGGGGAATATGTGGCTTGTTCTGCAAGCCCGCGGAATTGAAGCCGCACTCACAGAGGGCTTGTCACTCTCAGTCCAACGCGCTACGAACACGCTGAGCAGGCAGGCAGAGAGAGAGATTAAAATTGTCCACAGAGGATGTTAGAGACATTTATGCATATTAACATTGAGAAAAGCAAGCAAGAAAAGCAGAAGAAATTAAAAATAAAGAATGCAAAAACAAAGAATAACATTTTTTGTAATATTGAGAATCTGTAATATCCAAAAAAATTTATGAAGCAAACCTTTCAGGCAGAAAAAGAAATCTTCCACAAATCTTTGTCGCGTAATTAGCTTGTCAATTATATCACACTAATAGCGTACGATTAGTATGAATTTAGAAATGCTCAAATGATTATATCATTGCATCTGCCATTATTATCAACATCAGATAGAAAGAAACCATTACAATTACCGTCGGTGCATACAATAGTCGTCGTGTGCAGATGAAAAAGAAAATAAGCTAATCCAAGAAAACAAAAATGAGGCCCAATTTTTCCACAGGATTGGAAAATCTGCATAATCATAATTACAATGATCTTGCTGGAAAAAGTAGAGCGTGTACAAGGTAAGGGGGAGTGGTGTATTAATGAGCAGCGAAGACAAAAGTACACGAATCGGGCAGAGCAGATAAACGGAGTTATATTCTATATTTGTGGTTATTATTAACAGTATAACAAAATCAATACGGCGTCATTATCGACATCGTGATCACTAACAAAAATAGCATTCAATTTTAGTGAACCGCCAATAACGTCATCATTAAATTAAAAACACAAATCAAGAAGAAAACGACACAATTGTTATTATCAGAAATGTGGTTGTCGATATCCATAAAGCGTTGTGGTAGTGCCGTAAAATTCGTGGTTCGATTCCAGCTTGGTTCAAAAATTAAGTTTTTATGTGCACCCGATACTCGGTTGGACTACAAGATACACCGATCCTTTACTTGGGGATCTAAATTACCAGTACCTCTGAAGTTAAAGTAAGGTTTGCATGAAAAGTCAGGGATACTGGTAGTAATGAAAGCAAGGTTTCATGCAAAAATCAGTCAGATGCGTCATATTAGGCGCCATGGCTACGCTTGAATTCACAGCGGGTGTCCCCCAAAAAATCATCAGAAGTAAAACATGAAAGACACAAGGGAAAACTAGCAATATGATCAGTCTTCTTCTTCTTTGCGTTCGTTCTTTTCGATCAATTTTAATCACTCTTTGTGATATGTTTGATCTTTGTCAAGAACGTGTATACGTTGCACATTGGTTTGGTAGGCCCCTAAACGCATAGACTTCTACACGTTTAGAACATGTGCATCCGATTTCAGCCAAAAGATCACAATTTACTATATTTGCGTAGTGCACTTCTGTCGTTCCGTGTCAAGTGCGATGTGTATGAGCAGGTATTGTTAGGTGTCTGAAAGGCTATCTTTCCATATGTTCAACAAAACAAAACATATGTAATCACGTACGGTAACTGATTTGACTCTATTGTTAAACGACATTGAAGCCATTTTATTAGTTCTCTCTTATAGAGTATTGTTTTGTTAGCCTAATGAAGTTCATGATCGTTAAGCGCATGTTCTTTCTTACTACTATCTTCTCAAGTAATTTCACATATAGATTTTGAAGGTGAGAATTTGGTAGCTGCTCTTATCTTATCTTAACCACATTTGCGTGAAGCGTCGTTGGGAGAGTTAGTTTTATATCTTGTGCCAGGCGTGTTGCGCTTGGCGTTGTCAGTCCATGCTTTCGCAGGGACTCTGAGATGTTATCTATCCATCGTGTTCTTGGCCTGCCTCGTGCTCTGTGCCTGAGTGTCGATTATTGTAGGCAGGTGATGGTAGTAAATGTGATTCCAATCTCATTAGATGACTGAACCACTTGATTCTTTGCTTCTCGATGTACTGTATTCATGGCATATTTTGTATTTGGTAGCTGTTTAGCGGTCCAAATATTTTATTCAGTTTTACGGAGCGGTCATAAATAGTTTTGTAGTCAAACTTCCAAACCGCAGAATTCCGAATACTGTTGTTGAAATCCGTCACTACTAAACTAAAACCCATCTCGAGTTGTTTTCTATCGTGATATTGAACATCATCAAACTGAGAAGCAATACTGTGGTTGGCTTTGGTCGCGTGAACTACATATTCCTTTTGTTTTGAAACCCTACTAACTACTAACGTTCAGTACCGTTGGTATATAAGACGAACTTCAAACTCTCGTATAGGTTATCCTTATCACACATGTATGTATAAGTCACACAAAGTTGAAGATACTCCTGTTATCTATCTCAGTTGTCGTCAATATAGCGCATGACGAGAAGCGTAAAGGAGGAAAGTGCTGGTTTGTAGTTCTCCGCGTTATTCGTTGATACAACTATTAGAATTGCAGCAGCTAACTCGTCGTCACAAGTTGGAGACATTACAACAAAATGTTTAATAAGAATCCTGCAAATTCTTTAGCAAAATCTGAGAGCAATTGAAGAGCTTCTTAACATGTGCATACTATACGCCATTGGAGACCATCATTAAAAGACGAAGGTGGAAATGGATTGTTCATGTGTGTCGTATGCCAGTATGGGCATTGGCTAAGACTGCTCTTTGATTTACAGCGTATGGGAGGAGAAGGCCTGGATGTCTTTAGGAAACATAGAAATGAACGGTGATAAAAGCGTTGAAATATTGTGGCCTGGCGTGGAAAACAATTAACAGAAAGATGGCAGAACGATATCGATATGTAGCTTTTATGGAAACCATATGTGCCAAATAGGACACAAAAGGGATGTATAACCAATCACCACAGCCGTTGGTTGAAACACTTGTCAAAAGAAAACACAAATGTGCAGGAAGTCAAAAGAAGGGCAGCAATATCTCCACAAGACCCCGTCCTAAAATTAAACAGAGCCCAACAAACCACCATCGTTATGCTCCGTACATGACAATAGTTAGAGACCAATAGTAACTATTTGTTTCTGAAATACCTATTATAGCCTGTATCCGAAAGTACTGAATAGCCATAGCTAGAGTTATTTAGAGTTGGCTGTGCAATAGCACATAGGGAAAGTAATCATTACCGTACCTTTGATAGTTCCAGTACTCACGAATACCTGTACATGTAGTTAGAAGTCTTTACATTGCAAACTGCTTGCTGTGTAGTTTTTAATCGGCATATTTTTAGTAAATATGTACTTGTTGAATACCTGCAATTGTATACCATACGACAGACAACTCTGTAAATTTTAGAGTTGGTTATGACCATACCTACGTGGTATTTTAAGTGTACATTGTGAACAATCGATGTACGCTTTGTTTCAGTTACAAGACTCGTATCGTTTACTTCACTACGATTACCTCATTTTGTTATTATTAATAATAATAATGGCCGTCCATCGCAAACGATGATTATAACAGCCTCATACGTGTGTGTCTCTCTGGTGTGTGGGCGAAGGTGTCTGTAGAGTCAAATTCTAGAACACAATCACTTACCACATGTAGGTCATACATGATCTAGTTGCAACAAGTGGACGTTTAGTGTATTTTTGCGCAGCTCGTTTTCTCTGCACATTAGCAGTATGACGATTCACAGCTATGCGAGTTTCTTTTGTGTTGTCGCAGCGCCACATTTTGCGATCTAGCGTAAGGGATTCTCATCATGTGGTGCCTATATCGAAGCATTTAAGAGTCACTTTAAGAGTGTCTTTAAAGCGGTTTTTTTCTGTATATCAACTGATCGTCTGCCCCCATCAAGCTCATTCATGCAACTTGCCCGGGCAATCTCAGCTGCTCCTTCTACAACAATATTTTCACGATTTGAAAATGTAGATATTATGAGGACTTTAATATTTGGAATTTTGTCTTGTCATTTTAATTTGAGTAGGCTGCGTAGGCAACTTGTGTGGAAATTGTTTCGTTTTCTTGCGTGTCTGCTATTCACTGTCCGTGTCTCGCTGGCATACAGCATCGTGGTTAGCACTAAGACCCAGTAAACTTTGAGCTTTGTGGCTACTCTTATCGTCTTCCGCACCAACACTGTAACATTAAACCTTCTAAATACAGCACTGGCTTTGAATACCCTATTGTTGGCTTCAAGAGTCTAAGATTGCTAATCTGGATATGATGCTGCCAGGATATGCAAAGTAGTCAGCTGACAGGAGAAGCTGGTGTCTTATATTGAAGACTCGATCATGGTACTGCTCTCTATGGGCGGACTAAAACATGAGCTCAGTTTTCCTGGGGTTAATGGTAAGGAAAAAATATTACAGGCCATACAAAACCCGTCCTTGTAGGTCTGCATATCTTCCTGGGAGTTGGTAGCGAGGGAGCAGGCATCAGCAAACAACAGGTTTGAGAAATTTGATTCTTTCACCTTGGTGGATGATTTTAACCTCCTAAGATTGACGTCTGTCATGCATCTAATCTTTACCCCATTATTGTCTTTTTCTTTCTTTTTGTTTTGTATTACGTACCACTTGATCGACAAGACAATCATATTTGGGTTTATTATTCAAATTCATCATGTTTACTTTTGTATTTAGTTTGCGTCATATAACTTATTTGATAATTTTCAGGTTTTATTCTTGTTAACCATTCAACACCGTAATTGTATGTACCTTCGAACGAATTTATATTGTTATCTATACTGAATTAGCCAGCATATTTGCTCCATGTTATCTTAAAAAATACAGTCAGCCAGTTTGTCGGCGCAGAGAGTCGGAAGGGTTAATATTATATTACAAATATATGTATATAAAGATATATTAACATTGCATATCATTTCATTATAAATAAGTGTATATACTGTAGCAAACGCTAACGAACACACATAACTAATCATGCAGCATCATCCGGCGATTACTTGTTACATAATTATAAACAAATATTCGCCTAGTTCTATTCTTATCATATAATCAACACGATGTGTACTGTAACTAAGCTTAGATTACATGGGGAAACCACACCCATCGTGTTTTAGATGATGCAATTCTTATTATAATACTTCTTTAATTATTTTAGAAATTATTTTATTGAACAACTTTGCTTTGGCAGCTTACCGATAGCAGTTGTTTGTCTACTTTTCATTCTATATATTTGGCGTGGGATTAGCTACCCCACCCTGTAAAAACAGATATAAAAACAACACCATTCCTGTTTAACCTTGCCATGGATTGGTTGATGAAACCATAAATAATAACAACAGAGGCATTCGATGGACACTTACATCAGTTCTGGAAGATTTGGATTATGCTGATGATATTTTTTTGGTCAACAGATACGAGGATGCTCAAAGAAAATTATATATACTTTCCAGAACAGGTCAAACAATAGGACTTAACATAAATATCGCGAAAACGAAGGTAATAAGAAATAATCATAAATTTGAGAACCCAATTGTATTACAAAATGAAGTCACAGAGTAAGTCCAGGATTTTGTATACCTGGGAAATACAGTATCGCCAGATGGAGATTCAGAAAAGGATATCATCGAAAAATCAAGAAGGCAAGATAAACTTTTGCGATGCTCAACAAAATTTGGAAAACAAAAGGACTATAGTGCGTTTCAAAACGTTCGGTCAACGATTGACCTCAAATATCTACATATTCATTGCATGGATGAACGTGATTTTTGCATGTGGTGTTGTATTTCCGATGTCCCAACGATTGTCTAAAATTCAATGTTGCAGGTAGTGTACTTTTCTTGCAACAGCGAATTCCTTTGATCTTTTCAAAACTAGTAATTATTTGGTGCTGGAAGAAAATAATTTACCGTAAATTTAAAAATCACATATTTTCGGCATAGGCGTATGTACAATTCGAATTTTGGAGGGTGAGATAACTCATATTATATAAATCATATAAAGTGTTTACTCACTTTGATGAGCCTAACATTTTGTAATACACCTATGCTCTGAAAACACAAACGGTAAATTGTAACTAAACACACCGGAAGGATCATTATACATTTTTTTAAAGTGCAATAAAGCGATTAAAATCGGGAAAACCACGTGAAAAACGTGCAAGTCGTGGAACTTGCAACATCTTACAAATATGAAGGGGTAATACTTCTCATTATATGGTTGGCCAAGGAGATGGTCACTTTTATATACTTTACATAAAGACAATTTTAAACCATACGTTTGTTATTGAGTAAAAAATATCAACCTCGGGACATTACGATCATTAGATCATATGCAAAGTTACATCAATTACGGTCAAACGGTTGCAGATATTAAATTTTCCTGAAAATCATTTGAAACCACTATAAATCTTATTACAAAATTTTAAATATATAGAAGTAATGTACTGGCAGTGCTATTATATAGTAGTGAATGCTGGAAAATGACCCAACACATAATACACAAGTTGGAGACATTTCAGAATAAATGTTTAAGAAGAATCCTGCAAATTTTCTGACCAAATACCATAAGAAATGAGGATCCTTTGAAACGAAAAGACTGTGCATCCTTGGAGACCATCCATCATTAGGAGACGAAGATGGACGTGGTTTGGACATGTATGTCGTATGCCAGTGGAAACATTGGCTAGGACAGCTCTCAGTTGGACAGCGGTTGGGAATAAAAGGCCTGGGCGTCCAAAGGAAACTTGGAGAAGAACGGTGGAGAGAGAGAGTTGAAGGAGTGTTTCCTGACGTCGGAGAAGGTTGGTAGAAAGGCAGCAGAAAGGGGAAATAGTGGAAGTCTCTTGTGGAAACCTTATGTGTCAATCGGGACCCGAAGAGGATATAGATAGACTTACACTACAACCTGTACCGACTGAGAGTTAGAAAGAACGAAGGTCCGAATAAACAGAGTCACAGAGAGTCATCGGAGGGCATCAGTAACGGCCTAAACTTCCATTTTCATTCCGGAAGTTGTCCTGTAGGCATATGTTCCGATTTGCTCTGCAATAACCCTATCATGCACGCTAGACAAGAAACCCAAATCTGACTTCTCTCCACGATGCACAGACCCATCGGTATAAATAACAACATTATCATCACTTGCATTATCTACTATCATCTGCTTAATATCGAGTTCAACTTTTATGTTGCCACAAACTCTATCCATATTCTACTTCATTTCAATTCTAGAGTTAACTTAATGACTAAATCTCTTTGACGAGAAGTGTTGTTTCTTTGCTTAATCATTTATTGGTGAAGGTTCTGACGGTAATTCTTTTTTACCTCTTTGTTGTTAGTGTCGCCAAAGCTGTATTTTGATCCACTCGTTGAGCTTAGATTCTATTCTCTTTCTCTCTTGTGCCATGGTCTGACCCATGTCACGATTGATTCTGAATTGTCCTTTTATAGTCATTTCATTAGTATTTCTGTTTTTTTTTAAAAGTGAGTGTCTACATTGCCAAGTGTTAGTGATCTTGTGTTCTTGTTTTAAGGCACTTTGTAAGCTGATATTCATTTTTGTAAGGCTATTCTTGATGCCGTCGCTCCCATCTTTTGTCTGGTCTTCCTCTTCCTTTGTACTCATTATACTTTTTCTGTGTGGCTCTCTGTGGTAGGCGAAACCAGGCGTTCTTGTCAGGTGTCCAATTTAATCTGTTGTTCTTTTATGAATTGCATGACTGGTTTCACCTCCAGTCTTCTTCTGATTTCTTTATTTCTAATTTTGTCTCTTATTGTCACACCTGCAGCTCTTCTAAGACACCTCATCTCTGTCGTTATAATTTTCCGCTCATTAGCTGCTGTTATTGGCCATGTTTGACACTGGTAACACAGTGTTGGCCAGAAAATTGTTCTTATGAGATTTGCTTTAGCTTTTGGCGGTAACTCTTTATGTGACAACAATGGTGTTAACTGTCCCAGTACCTGGTTAGCTTTTGTGCAACGATTGCTGATTTCGCTATCGATACCTCCCTCCGCCTGCTGTGAAAATTGCTCCTAAGTATTTGGCCTCAATTGTTTGTTTTATTTCTATGTTCTGGAGTTTTAATGTAAGATTTTCTGGTTGTCTACTTATTGCCATTCTTTCTGTCTTTATTATATTTATTTTCATGTTGCACTCCTCACCCTTGATGTTAACTAAGCACAAATGATTCTGGAGAAATTTTTCGTTTTCTGCAAACAGTACTTGGTCATCTGCAAATAAATGTTCTGGAATATTATTTTCTTCCTCTATTCCTGCTTCTCTACTTATTATGTTGTCCATGTATGTTATAAACAGCAGTAGGGAGAGAAAATATCCTTGTCTAACTCCGCATCTCAAAAGCATTAATTTATTTTCGTTATGTCTTCCAAGTGATTGTTCATTGTGGATGTCTCTGAACCATACACAAATACAGAATACATATATTGGGTTCAAGAAGCAACTATTTTCCTGTTTACAGCTCTGAGCGTAGAAAACTGATTGTACACGCAATGCAGATTATAAAAGAGAAAAAAAATATGTAAATAATTGTTTTGTTTGGGATACAAGTTTCAGTATTTTATATAACCAAGGTTAGATAATTTCTTCAGAGATAAATGTTAAAACAACGGCTACTTCCGACTGCCAGGATAGGCGTCGGTTGGAATTAAAGAAAAACATAATATATTGAATCATTAGCAGTAGGTTATACTTTGACAATTGTACTCGTTGCATAAAAATGTATTTGCTATTTAATATTATAATTTGGGTTTGTTGTTGTATTGACGGTAAAGAGTGTATATTATAATGTTTGAGTGTCATGCACACCTCTAGATTAAGACATCTGAACTTTCATTTTTTTATAAAACTACCAGAAATTTGAGAAATTTTCAATGTATATATTCATTATGCTCGCAACTTGCACTACAGTCAGTCGTTGATCATTGTACTATAACTATTATTCTAGATTAAGCTACGAAATTCAAAATGTGTGTATTACCATCGAGCTCATCTGTGAATGAACATCTGAATATATGATATCATCTAATCTATGATCATTTTTGTTGTTTTCTACTACTTCTGAAGACTACTCAGTACCTACTAACTAACTACTACTACGACACGTCCACTGGCTTACTGTCACTACTTACTGTAGTTACTACACATTTTATACAGTTACACTGAGTGTAAAGTAACACTAACTTACACTAACACTGTACTGTCTCGTCTAAGTCTTACTAAACTTACATTTATTGTTATTACTAAAATAGTAATAATCAGTAGTGGAATCTCGTAAATCCATGTTGTTATGTAGTCCAACATATATATTTAATATATATCATAATCATGGATTCATGCTGATGCTAAAAACATATATTAATGTTCATGGCACTTGCGTAAATACTGAGTAATATGGCTAGCTGCCTCTTTTGCAGCCAATGTGACATGTCAAGTTTTAGTTTAGTTTAGGAAATTGCATGTATTGACTTGTTACACTCAGTGTAACACTGTAACTATAAGTTATAACTATGTTTCAGCTGTTAACATGTTATGTGGTGCTGTAAAATAGTTAAGACTATAATATTAATACTGTGATAGTTGGTCTATTGTGAGCCATGAGCATGCTCAGCATGTGAAAGTGTTTGTTGTCTTGTCTGTTCTTTTTTTTGTTGTTGAAAGTTTATGGTCTGCTCACCTTCTCATTGTTACATGATTGATTGTTATGTTGTCAGTTTTGCCCAAATGCTTTCAAATAGGTAATACCTAATTTCTACATTATAAGACATACATTATATATGTTACATCCAGCAAATCCTTTTGCCTATTGTTTCTTTGAAGTAATTGTTTAACTGTCTGTTTGTTGCTTAGGGTGTTAAAACTTAATCTGTTCTTTATTTGATCCTAGATGTAACATGTCTGCACTTTTGTTTACTTACTTTTACTTAATCCCGTCATGCCTAGTGACACATGGGGCTTCAGAAAGGACTTTCCATGCTCTCCTGTCCGTGCAACCTTCAGCGCAGAGCCCCACGTCAGAGATGCGGTTTCCAGTTCCTCTTCCATCATGCGCCCCATGTTGTCCGTGGTCTGCCTTTCTTTCTCTTTCCTTCTGGTGTCCAAGTGAGGGCTACCCTTGCATGCATTTCTTGTCTCATTCTCATAACATGTCCGAGCCATTTCCATCTTCTCTTTTTGAGTATGTCATTCATTGCCTCTTGTCTTATATCTTGGAGTAATTGGTTATTGGATATTTTTACTGGCCAAAAGATTCCCAAGATTCTGCGAAGACAAGAGTGGTGGAAAACTGACAGCCTGTTAGTATCTCCTTTGGTCATCCTCCAACACTCCGATCCGTAGAGCAAAACAATGCTTTTATAGAGTTTAAGCTTTGTGGTCCTATTGTAGATTTTGGACTTCCATACTGGTTTCATTCTGGCAAAAGCGGTTCTGGCCTTACTTAGACGTGAGTTTATATCTTCCTCTGTGCCACCATTTAGTGTCAGTAAGCTACCAAGATATGTGAACTGCTCAACCCTTTCCAGTGTTTCATTTTCTAACATTACTGGTTGTTGGATTTCACTGTTTGTCATAATTTTTGTTTTTCCTGTGTTTGTTTTAAGGCCTACTGTCTTTGCCGTGCTGTGAAGTATTGTACTTTTCTCTTGTATATGTTCATATTTGTGTGACACCAGGGCTATATCATCTGCAAAGTCCAGATCCTCAAGCATATCGAAAGGGGTCCATCTTATTCCTCTTGGTGCTTGTTGTTTTATGGCATTTTTAGCACCCAGTCAATTGTAACTGCACTTTTGTTGCCTGTTCATATCTGTGTATGTCCTGGTGTTCACGGAACAAACTATTTTGATATATGATATCAGCTGTATATTAGTCATCCTATCCACTTGCGTTGTTACTTTGTTCATAATTCAGAGGTAGTCGTCTTATGCTTACAGTACTGATTTAGATTAACTGAAGATTCTGATACCATAATGCTTCTTGCTTAAGTTAGATATGTGGTCAGTGGGGTATAAGTATATTTCTATCATCAAAATCAATAGCATTATCAGGTCCTGGTGAACTGTGCTCCATACAAAAGAAATTGAATTTTAGCCTCAAAATGATTAACACTTAAAAAATAAATCTCAGCGTAAGATAGTTAAATACTGGACTTATTTGGAGTCCTGTAAACACTGAGATCATATTTTTGTTGGTTATAAATGTTTAGTTATTATTATAAGCTACATGGTTATCCCTACAACTTACTTGATTTTGAAAGAGACTAGTAAAACTGAATGCCAATATTCATTCACTTTTTACTTGAGAGAGACTTACTTTTAATTTCAGCTTTTAAGTTTTATACTTCTAAATTCTTTAAAGTTAGTTTTGACATTGTCACATGTAGTCTATCCTTCTCACTAGATTGGGATTCGGATTCTCTAATAAAGGCCGCCGTCTGCCTCAGATTATTAGCCACGCCATACAGTTTGTCTTGGACGCTGGTGTAAGTGGGCCATCTCTTTCTTCTCAGGTCTGCATACTGGGGGCAGTTCTGTAGGATATGTTCTGTTGTCATACTTGCCAAGCCACAGGGCACAGGTCGTTGGTGCCTATCTTGAATTTAGTGTACAGGTGGTGTCTCATTCTGTTGTGACCCGCCCGGAGGCGACGTATAGCTGTCTGGTCCCTTCTGGACAGTTGGTAATATCCATCATTCTTGTTGTGTTTTGGGTGTTCTTTATCCCATTTTGTTTTGTAGTGCCCTTTGGCGATGGTGTTTGCTTCTTCATAGCTAACCATGTTGTCATCTTGGGGCATTCCTGCTCCTCTTTAGCCAGTCTGTCAGCATCTTCATTCCCTTGATCTTGCAGTGTGAGGGTATCCACTGGATTACTACCCTCTCAGATTCATGGGATAACTGGGCTAAGGTTGACCTGAGATCACTTAGTTCTGTGTTCCTTTCAAATTTGAGTGCTGAGATAGCAGACAATGCATCAGTCAAGAGTAGTCTATCCAGAAAAGATGTTAAGTATAAAATCATAGTATAATTTTTTTTACTTCTGTACAGCTGCTCTGTGTACATTGTACTGTATCATTTGTCTATTACTGCATTCATTTGAAGTGTTACTATTTCCTAGTCTTCTCTAACTCAATATTCTGCGTGTTCTATGCCTAGTTTTTTTTCTAAAACATCTCTCTAAAAAACATGGCGCAATTAAAAAGTTTTCTCAGCCACTGTTGGAAATGATACGCTATGTCACTTATTCTGTATTGACTGGTTGCCTTCCCTCAGCGGGTTAGAAAATATTTTACATGTCACTATGGTGTTATGAATGTGATGCTATAATTTGTTATCTCTCACATGTTCAATGCCATCTGGTGTAGACTGCCTTGGACCTTTATAACTCCATGTCCCAAGTGCTGTTACAAGTGCTGTTACAAGTGCTCTTTTTTTACTTAGTCTTTTATTGCTTTCATCCACATTGTATTTTTATTTTGTCCATTAATTTCATGTTTTATTACTGTCTTTTTCCCCTTTAATTTGTAACTAGTATTATATAATAATATCTACTTAAATCCTTGTCTTCTCAATATATTTTCCCCAAAACTAAAAATACTTCTCTTTGATCTTCTTGGTAAGCTTTCTTTATCTGTAGTCTTCACCCAGTACTTTATAATTTACCTAGTGTATCATGTTTTAACATTTTTCATGCAATATATGCTAGGCTTACTTCACTTTGGGGTACTCCATGTGTTGACAGCTGTAGACCATTTTAACCATTGACTTATGGCTCTTATTAGATCCTTTAGAATTATTGTACAATGAAATAAAGTCTAGGCGTTGAAATCATCGTATCAAATCATACCTTCAGTGAGAAAACTACAGATAACAAAAATAATGCTATATAATATACTAATAATTTACGTTTTCTTCTGAACAGTTGAACTTGATAGTTGCTATACATTTACATGTAATAAGCATAAATGTATAGCAACTATCAAGTTCAACTGTTCAGAAGAAAACGTAAATTATTAGTATATTTTGCAATGTCAAACTGTATTGTGATATATTATGCCCTTCAGAAACTGTTTCCTAAATTTTCTTTCTGTTCATTTTCTATTAATGGATTTCCTTACAGAATCAGGATAAGAAGTGATTTCTAGAACAGGCTCTTATGTGCTCTTGTACATAGTTTTCCACAATAACATTCACAAATTATATCCAGTAGTAGTCTAATATTTATATTGTTTGTTTCTATATGAATATTAAATGCAGATTAATGTGAATTCAATGTGTGTTTTGAACAAATTAAATGTGTATTGCTTCATATTACAGCCAACTAGTCATTGTCTAAATGGATTTTGGTAATGAAGATATAATTGCGCACTGCAATGAGTACTATGAGATTCGCATGGCTCAGGGAGAATCAGCGGCAGCTTATACGGGACATACGGGAAAGATATAATGAGCTTGGAATGGCAGTAGATAACTTGCGAGTCTATATCAACTCAGACAGCAGTGATGATCAGAATGAGTCAAGTCAGAGGACTGTCGAAAGTGGATTATGTAGTAAGTCATCTTGTGGTTTTTTTGTTAGTGTCATAATATTTGGTTTCATAAATATAAATAGCTCTCACATTTTTAGCAATTAGCAAACTAATGATATCCTAATTATTTTTTTATTGCTCTTATCAATAAACTTAGAAGGGCATTGCACTGAATTTAGTCTTCAATGTACAGAATTTTAATTCTCAGTATGGTTGATTCCTTTGTCTATGCAGCTGAAAATAGGTACTCAGGTTTTGAAGTAAAGGGTAAATAAACAGTGGTCGTTTGAGCTATTGGTTACTCAACTGGCGTCATACCACTTTTGAAAATACAATGGTGCTCTGGCTTCACAGCAGATGTCATGCTGTTTTTTTTGTGGATTCCAGAGATCATTTACTATCCTTTTATATCAAAAGTTGTGCCATTGAGGGCTAGGTATAAATAATCTTATCTTAACCACATTTGCCATGAAGCATCGTGGGAGATTTAGTTTTCTATCTTGTGCCAGATGTTTTGCACTTGTCGTTGCCAGTCCATGCTTTCGCAGGGACTCTGAGATGTTATCTATCCATCACGTTCTTAGGTATAAATATTATAAATTGTTTCTGATATTATATGCAGAATTAGAGACTAACATTAGTTGTGAGAGAAGTGTGACATGTGACTGTTTACTTGAAACTTTATTAAGTTGACGTAGGTCACTGACTTTCTTTCTTGTATTGTCTCTCTATATCAAATAAACCTTTATCTATTCTTGATAGTGTTTTACGTGAAACTGTCTGTGTAGGTTATATAAATTGTATAATATTTACACCTAATGTTTTGTTGTACATTTACATATACAAATTTGTATACTTCAGAAGAAAGGAGGGAAAAAGGAAAGCGCAAATCAGTGCTGGATGAGAAACAGCTAATAAAGATTGCACGTCCTCTAACCTCTGAAGGAATGCAGTTTGTAAAAAATAGAGAATATGGAATATCACGATCTTCAAGATTATCCCAAGCTCACAGAGAGTTCCTTCGTGTGAAGCTGCCTGACTTTGTGTCTCAACATCTTCCAGCCACTCTAGTAGAGAAGGAGTTTGACCTAGGCACAACAAATAAAATATTTGCCTCAAAATGGTTAAATGATTCCCAAGTAGTTCTAGGCACAAAATGCAATAAGGTATTATTTCAATTTTTTGTGTGGTAATCAAAATGTTTGCTTATTGTTGTAATGTTTACACATGCCTCTGGTTTCTGTTTGAGCTTATTCCAGTTTCATACATGATCTTTTGTATAATCAAGCAATTAGTCTTTAAATATCAATTATAGGTAACAGAAGTGTATTAGAAAATAATATTCTTGTAACATTTGTGAACATATAGTTGTTTTTAAATTTACCAATTAAATGGTTTCAATAGGACAATTTAAAAATGAGGGCAATGGACAAGATTTTTTAGCAGAACATAAATATTTATGTATTTGAAAGAAAAATATATATAATGGAAGTATAAAATAAATTGTGTAATAATTAATGGAAATGTGAAAATGTCATCCAAATTTACACCTGAAATCAACTGTGTACTGTAACCTGTCATTTTGTATATATTATTTGAGGAAAAGTATTGTGTCAAGATCACTCTAACCTTTATTAATTCACAAGTCCATCGATTCAAGTATCTAGGAACATTCCTAACATCAGATGGAAGATGTACAACAGAGATTAGGAGTAGAATAGCTCAAACGAAAGCAGCTTTTATGAAAATGAAGAACACACTATGCGTGAACTCACTACCAATGACATTGCTCAAACGAGTACTCCAATGCTATATTGAACCAATACTTATGTATGGCAGCGAATCATGGACAATAAACAAACAATCAATATGATCATTGGAAGCCACAGAGATGTGGTTTTACAGAAGAATGTTGAAAATTCCATGGACAGCAAAGAAAACAAATGTGGAGGTTTTAAATCAGGCCTGCACACAAAGAAACCTTATCAAAAGAATAAGAATCCGACAATCAAGGTTCTTCGGGCATATAATGCGAAGAGAAGGTTTAGAACATTTGGTGACTACAGGTAAAATTCAGGGAAGGAGAGATCGTGGAAGACAGGGGGAGAAGATGTTGGATGGCCTGACATCATGGTTCGACAAAATATCGACGGCAGAACTGATTACATGCACCAAGCAAAGAAAGTTGTGGAGAGACATGATCGCCTACGCCGGCAGGCATGGCACTTGATTGATTGTTATATACACAATTTCAATGGATTTTCAATATAGCACACATGATGTTTAATTTATTAAATGGACTACAGATGGAAATTATGTTCTCATTCCTGTTCTAGGTTGTAGTGAAAAACCAAACATGAAATAACTGATCTACTGTTTCTTCTATATAAACCTGACCCATATGTTGTACGGTCATGTTCTTCTATATAAACTTGACCCATATGTTGTACTGTCATGTTCTATATATACTTGACTCATATGCTGTACTGTCATGTTATTCTATATAAACTTGACCCATACGCTTTACTGTCATGTTCTTTTATATAAACCTGACCCATATGCTGTACTGTCATGTTATACTATATAAACTTGACCCATACGCTTTACTGTCATGTTCTTTTATATAAACCTGACCCATATGCTGTACTGTCATGTTATTCTATATAAACTTGACCCATATTCTTTACTGTCATGTTTTTTAATATAAACCGGACCCATATGATGTGTGTCATTTTTTCTATATAGTCCAGATCTGTATGTTAAATTGTAATTTTCTTCTACAACAGCTGATGGTTATAGATGTTCGCAAGAACAGTCTCATTGATATCCAGTCTCTGGAAAGCAGTAGTGATAGTATACCAGCCGAATGCCCATGTGGTATACATGGCATTTCTATCAATCCATCCAGAACCATGTTGGCCACAGGGCAAAAATACCAATGATTTAGCTATCTATGAGTTACCAACCTTTGACCCGTTATGTGTTGGAGAGGTAAGTTAACAGCTTTCATTATCTGCTGTGATTTCAAAGATTAAAATTGCATTTCATAGGGAGAAAATTTCACATATTATGTTATGGTTAAAAATTTCTAAAAGTGTATTATAGGATGTCAAAATCTAAATTAGCATGCTGTAAGAAAAACTAAAACTGCAGGTTATGTGAAGAGCAGATATTTCGTAGAGAGATAGCTAAAATTGTACTTCATGGGAAGAAAATAATGTTATTTTATGGGAAGAAAGTTATAAAACTACTTCTATTGGGTAAAATGTAACATTGTTTTAATGAGAAAAACATCGAAAACTGTGTGTATTGTATGTAAAAAAAAATATGTTATGTGCAGAATTGGACATCTGTAATTTGTTTTGAAAAGGAAGTATCAGTGTTGTTGAGGTAATAATTGTAAATTCATTCTGTAAATTAATTTGACTGTACCTTTAAACAATTTTCCTTCACTATAATTAGATCATTAATCTTTTCAGCAAGGTCACAAAGACTGGCTTTTTGATATGGAATGGGTTGATGATGAACATATAGTAACAGGTACATGTTTTATTTTGAATTACAATCAGATTTGGTTTACATGTGCTCATTGTAGTTTTTGTTATTGACTTGAATTGGCTGATTTCAGTTGTGTAATTTGATTATCTCCATAGTTCTCACACTGTATTTCTGAAACTATCCTAAACATGACCATTATTGTGTCAGACAATACATATTTCACAGTGTTAAAAGTGATTGACCTCCAGAGTCTATCATGGGCACGCAGTTGTAGTGAAGATTTAATGATGTCAAAATCTTCTATAATATAAATGGTCTCTCTAGGACCGTCTTTTTTATGATATCTCGGTCCTGTGACTGAAGGAACTTATAATCTAGCTTGGCATGAGTCTGTAGGGACACTATGAAGAAAAGATCTGATGTGTGTATATATCACAACTAGCAAGCTATGGGAACTATCATTGTCCATACCCTTCATTATCTGCTCATATTATGACACTGTTGGATATTGTGCCAGTGCGATCCATAACTTGAAGACTATTTTATTTATATAAATTGTGACAATAGTTGATGCTATACTTAGTCATTAACTACTAATAACCCTCATAAGTGTGATTTTTGTTGTTAGATATGTATTGGTCAAAAGTAACTCAGTAATTGTTTTTTTCTAATGATGACAGATTGTGTATTGATTTCTTGATAGGCTCAAGGGATAGTTCGGTTGCTTTGTGGCATGTCGATTGTGACCGCATCTCCAGTGGGGTGGAAGGAAAGCCACATCCTCTTGGTTATAGGGTGATAAAACCATGCATAACCACACAATGCAAGGATGCAGTCAGAGTCCGAGCACTTGCTCTAGGCAGGAACAAACAGGTTTGTAGATTGTTAACTAACTTGATCAGATGAAAATTAAAGTTTTGTTTTTAATTGACATTTATGGCAATTATTTGGTTTTTAATTCGTTTCCATTCAGTATGTGCCTCAGCGAAACTGCATATACATACTTATAAACTGACTGGACCCAAATAATCTTTTCTATCCATTGAATGATTAAAGTGGTTTTCATCACATGATAGATCAACAGTAGTAATATTTGTTATCATTTCCTATCACCATTGTGTAGTAAGTAGTTATTGATAATTAGGTATAGTGCAGTAAAACTATATGCCAAAAAAGAAAGATATAGACAAAAAGTAAGGCAGATATACAAGATACAACACACTAAATCATTTCCATGAACATTTCTTAATCATGCAAAAGATGCAAGATATAAATAGGTGAAAAACGTTAAAAAGTAATATAGTTTTAGAAAGTAAAAAAAGCAATATACAGCGAAGTTTCAATCAAAAAGCCTTTATGAAGCAAAGGATACAAAAGAAGCAAAGAAATTCAGACTTCCTATACACCAGACATTACATATACAGTCAGATGATAAATCCATAACAGCCCTAAGATGAAAATGTGTTACTAAAAACAAAATAAATATAAAAAACTGGTAATGGAAAAAAAAAAGATAAAACAATAATAATCAAATATATACATAACATATGTACATTTAACAAGTACACATATATATTATAGAGCATGAGAAGGGCCAGTATGAAGAAGCATAGGAATGCAGTGCATTGAGTCCATAAGGTCACAAGGCACTCTATTAAGATATTAAATGATTTTCTAGAGCGAATCAACTCCGATCATCAGAGGAACATTATCAGATGACTTTGACCTGGATATTGGAGCTCCCAAATGGTCAGTTCCATTGAAATGAGTGGCTAAAGGGTCACATCCCATAAATGTTGCTTGAAATGATCACTAAGCTTTTTTGCTAGTTTCTCTTATATGTGCAGTATCACATCATTTACAAGTGATGGCGTAGATTATGTAATACCAACCTTAATCAAATAAGTGGCTTTAGGAAAAGATACTGCTATGTATCACATAAGCACATGTATAACATCGCAGATGGCCAACCGTCAGGTGCCAAGGATATATAACCCAGGACATTGGATTTAAGGTGGCTGTGTACTAACATATCCTTAATATTCCTGTCCAATATGTAAGCCACCAGAGGACAATTTCGGAAGACTGAATACAAGATACAAATACAAGAAAAAATGTCAATAGATAAAATATCACCCAGAAAAGAAATGTACTAATGTGAAGTCTATTGGCATCAAACTTGCTTTGAGTTTACACAACTTTGAATTATCTTCCAGTTTGTGTCTATGTAATCTCATATTAGAGCTAACATCTTTGAAGTTCAGACTAGTGGGAAAAAAATGACCAGCTCATGTTTCCTTTTCATAATTATATTCTTGATTCAATTGTTTAAATGATGTCATAGCCTCATGTAGGGTTGAAATAATCGATTAAACAGATGTTTGTTGCCTTGACCGAAGAAGAACAACAGTTTACTATTTATGATACACATTGTTGATTTTTCCTTTGTTTCTTGTTAAATACAAATGTTTCTTATCTATCTCTGCATTATTGTCAATTATTTTTGTTCCAGTTATTGGGAGTGTTATCTATGAATGCCAAGTTTCATTTCTTTGACATCCAAACATTTAAGCAGGTATGATTGTGTTTACTTTTACTATAAATTGTGTTATAGTGATATTTTTTTATGGGGGACTCTGGCTTGAAACTTTTCGTTGCTTTCATATTAATGTAGAATTTGTATTACAATTTTGAGATATTATGGCTTAACTCTTAACCATTGGCAGGTTTTTAAGGTTTTTTTTGATATTTTTGATGTCCTGCTCTATATTTAGCAAACATACAAATTCTTTGCATTGAAAATAGGCATGTTATATATGGTTGGAAAGCTAATTGGATGGGCTATCTGGATATGTGGTTTTAAAATATGTGTGATGTAATTTATGATATCCGTGACCTACTTATGAAAAGTCTAAAAATAGATTTTTCTACAAATGACAAATAATTTTACAATCACAAAGAAGAAGAAAAAAAAGTATGAGAAATATAATGAAATCTTTTATTACAGTCTTTTAGAATATTCATTTATCCAGGACATATCTGAAATTGAACATGTTTGGACAATATGAAAGGCAGTAATCATAAAATTTATAAGACATGCATATTTTCATATTTTAAAGAAAAAGTCAATAAATATGACATACAAGAGAAAAAGAGCCTGAATTGGTCTAGAAAGCAGCCTATAAAGAACTAACACTTATAGTATGATACATAAACATTAAATAGGTATATCATTTCTAACCATAGCAAGTAAAAGATATTATTGAACAAAAATATGAGCAAACAATGATATGTGATATACAAAATAGACAGGAAAAAAGTTATTTGGCATCTTGCAAACATGACTCAAGGTAACCCAGGCACAGAACGTTCATCTGACCCAGGCACAGAATGTTCATCAACCAGGCAATTTCTTATCTGATTAAAACAGAAACTTTTTTTACAAATCTGACAAAAAAACTTTTGATTTCTTTTCAACTTTTCTAATCCTATAGCATCTAACACAATTTTTGAGTTTTTCTAAGACCAGGTACTATTTGAGAACATTTTTACTTCTATTATCCAGCAAGGGAACTTGAATGTCTTTATCAAAGTTAGCTAGCTCTTTAATTAACTCTATAGTAAAATCTAACTGACTATATCTCTTCGGTCTGACCAGTTCCGGAATATCCTGATGTTGCGGCGGTATTCCTGAAATAGTATAAAAAAATTTAAACCCCTAGCAATGTCAATAAAGTGATAAAAGAGAGTTTTCCAATATTTTGATGTTTTACGAAGAACATTATATTTCCCAATCATTTGATCTGACCTATCAACTACCCCCATGTATTTATTATAATCTTTAATAACTATAGGCTGACGCACCAAGATATTCCGAAACTGGCCATCCGACTTTGTCCTGCGGGTACAAAATGTATTACTACTTACAGACTTATGCATAGTGCTAATTAAGTTAACTATTTTATTATCTTTCCATTGAACAAATCCCACATTACCTTTCCTAACCCATCTCATTTTCCCCTATTAGCATTTCTATTAAATAATTTAGTATCTTTTAGTTCTTGAGGAAATCCCTTTCTATTTGCCAAAATAGTCCCACATGCTGAAGTCTTCACCTTTAATAAATCTACAAATAAATGAAAAGAAGTATAAAATTATCCATAAAAATTCGATACCCTTGCTGGAAAATAGATCTACATAATTTATAAACAACATCATATCCCAATCCTTGAGTTGAGCGAGCTGCGTCTTTCCCTGTATAAACATCCAAATTATATGTATATCCCGTTATTGAATCTGCAACCACCCATAATTTCATCCCCCACTTAGTTGGCTTATCCTTGATGTACTGTCTAAACCCATATCTTTCCTTATTCTTAACCATTCTCTCATCTACACTAATACACTCATGGCTGCCAAACTTCATACATTTCATCCTAAGAAAATCATGCACGAACCTAACTTTTTTAGTTTGTCGTCAGCTCGCTCAGTTTCAGGATTGGAGATTTTCAAGAATGCTTGAATTATTTTATATCGGTTTATAGGCATAAAAGCCCTAGCCCACAAACCATGAAAGAGTTGCTTACTAGACCAATATAACTCTGCATTTGGAGCCTGTACTAGACTCATGTACATGAGCAGACCAACAAATTTTAAAAGTTCCTCTTCATGTAGGTCTGCCCATGTACCATATGATGGTTTGTGTGCCTGTTGCAGCTGCTGGTTGGTTGGTAAAATTGCACATTTGCTGCAACAATTCTGTATAAAAATACAGCTTGAAGAAGCTTACTGTAGATGAGAAAAAAAGATTTTTAAAAACATTATATTTGTGAAATTATTTTAGTTAAAATACACTGACTGGGAATTCAGATTCAAAACCTGCAATACTACTTTACAAAATGCATGGAAAAGCAGTTAACACAATGTGAATAACATGAACACACAGTTGTCAGTTTTACATACATTAAAATCAGTCATAACGCACTTATCAATCACAAAATCAGTCATAATGCACTTATCAATCACATCTTTTTCCATACCGTAAGATGAGAAAAATTGCCATGAGAAAAATTGCCATACACTCCCTATTGTTAATAATTACTTACGAGGGGTGAGATACTGTCGATGATCGTTTCTTGTTATGACATCTGGCAGATGCAGACCAGGGAGCCTTGCAGGTCGAAAGGTGGCAATGTATCTTCTGGACCACAGTCAAGATTGTCGTAGGACTGGTCATGTCCTACAGGGCTTGACAAAAATAGAAACAAATATAATTGTTAGCATATAGGAATAAGTAAATAATTTTAACATTCATACAAACATACATAGTGTAGGAACATTGCATCTGACCTGAAAATCACAAAAACGTGGAAATAAACAAGATCTAACAAGTACAATAGCGTAAACAAGAAGCCTGTATCTTGAATAACAAATTATAGCTTTCTCCTAGCAACCAGTTGCTAAGCATATTAAATATCAATAACTTATTTTTTCTAGCATTTATAACAATATAACTCATCAACATTGCTAATTTATTTAACAAGACAACATATTATTATCACAGAATCCACCATAGTCCCCATAACAAAAAAACAATGTTAGTTTCAGTTTCACATAGGTAAGTCTAATGGCGAAAACGTAAACTCCTACCTGTTCAATGCGACAGTGTTCAGGGATAGTTTTGTTATATTTTCCATCTCTGCTTCGGATATGTCAACTTCTGATGTTAACAAATTCGAAGATTCACTGTTGTCTTCATCAGGACAGTAATTTGGGTTGTTAGAATCCATTTAATTAAAAATATTTCGATTTTGGCTGGAGCAAGTTGAAACGATGTCTAGACTGTTTTGACAAAATGGCGTAGGTTCAAATGTGCCGGTTAGAAAATAAGCGTGCTTCAAACAACGAGATTAGACATCTTACAAATATATAATATATTTTTACAATTATTTATGAAATTATCATATGTTTTGCATTAGATAACATAACTTATATGAATTTAAATGTAAAATTAATACAAAATTACTGCCACTGAAATAAGCATGTCGCGTCGAGGCTAACTTTTCAAGTTTTTCATATCCAGAATGTTACGGACTTAAAAGAGTAAAAAAAGTTTAGTTTTCAAAAATATGTCAACACGTTGCCATGGAAACAGTAAAAAAATGGCCTCCAAACACAAAATTTCAAAGCCCTAAGGCTCTGAATGTAATGAATATAAATGAATTCTGTTTTCACTCTAAAGTGAGCAATTGTAATATCTAAAATATTACACATGCTTTTAGGTTATTAAATATTACATTTAAATGAATTTTGGGTAAACACATCCCCAAAAGCAGCTTTTTTGACCGAATTTTGAGGGCTTTTTACCCAAAATTTATATATAGTATATAATAGTATCAACTATTAATTGCAGTAAAGTGTTTTAAATAATAATTATTTTTCCAGAGATTTCATATAATATATTTGACAAGGTCATGTTATTGAAAATATATTTTACTTACTTTCAAACTTAAAACCTCCGAAAATATATAAAGCCATTAAAAAATAAAAACCAGATCCCAATATTGAAATGAAAATGTCCAAGATCCTGCTAAATTTTTTGATGCTCTATTGCCAAGGAGTGGTAATACTGGATTTGCAATGTGTAGACACTCATGTTTTCACTTGTGGTGTTTCTAGAAGCCATTGTTTGATCATGACCTAGTCAATGCATAAATTAATCCCCATGTAACAACCATCATGTGGTGCTATGCAGTCACCATGTGTTCATATGTAACTATTATTGTCTCTACTGTTTTGTTTATAATTGCAGGAAAGTAGTTTTGAACTGCCCTGGAAAAGAGAGAATGTTTGTGTGGCTAGTTCAGATGAGACTGGCCTGTTTGTTGTTGGATCACAGGCATATGTTACTTTGATTGATCATCGGCACAATCCAAAGAATAGAATTCTTCGATGGTTACAGATACCTTCCAGAAATGGAGAGAGAGGTAAGTAAATGATGATTGAATAGGACCATGATCATCGCAACTCATTGAATAGCCATCTATGCTCTGATCTCATTCTTACACAGAAAGATCTCAATCACTGTGCATTAACTCTGTAACACTCTACAAGGTTCCGTGATGTAATTTTGATTGTGGTGATTTCTGTTGTAAGAATATTAAATTGATATATTAAGTTTTATTTGCTTAGGCAGTGGTGTTTCAATCTACTCTTATCTATTTTCAAACTACATAGAGTTTTTAATGTGCACCGTTGTAGAAAAACCTCTGAGTTTATTGTCCATCACAGATATGACTAGACACTCTGACAGCTATTAGTATGTTTGCATCATTAAGAGAATTATAGCAGCAGTGATTCTTTGGCGCTCTGGTTAGGTAAACAATTTTATATTATGCACACCATGCCTCTTTGCAGTATTGCATCAAAACAATTCTTCTTCACCTTTCAACTCCCAACGGAGCACAGGTCTTCAACAAACTTCTTCCAGCTCTTCTTCTCTCTTGCCATCCCTTCCAATTTTTTCCATGTTTTACTTATCCTTTTAATATCAGCCTCCAGCTCTCTTCTCCAGGTCTGTCTAGGTCTTCCCTACTCCTTTTCCCTGCGGGTTCTAAAACAGTGTCTTCTTGCAATGCTTCCGGTCGGTCTTCTCAATGTATGTCCTATCCATTGCCAGCGTCTCTTCCTTAACTCTTTCTCCACTGGTATCTGATTAGTTCTTTCTCTTGAGTTCCTCGTCCGTAATCTTATCATACCATCTCAGTCCTCTATTCTACGTAAACATTCATTTATGAAGGTCTGTAGTTTTCTGGTGGTTTCTTTTGTTGTCTTCCATGTTTCCGAGCCATAGAACAGCACTGACTTCACATTTGATTGAAGATTTTCAGCTTTGTGTTTGTTTTGATCTCCTTTGATTTCCATATCTTACTCAGTGCAATAAAGTTTCCCTTGCTTTTGAATTCTTATCTTGACATCTTTGTTTGTCCCCCTTTCTGTGTCTAAATTAAAACAATTGCTTATGCCAATTTTGGATTGCTGGATCAAAATTGATAGTCCTATGCATTTTGGAGAATTTGGTATCTAATAATTTAAATGCTCATAATTCCAGTCATATTTTGGGATTTTACGTTTATTTCTCCTTTTCTTGGTAGTCACATTGCAGGATCTGTGTATTCTTCAAGTTCATTAATATTATCATTTATGTTTTTCTTGAGATAACAGAATTGCAATATCATCTTGTCTCTGCTGCTCTTAACAATGCATTGTTAACAAGCCATTGATAAGGAAGTGGTTGTTGCTGAACATCAAGGAGAAACTAAAACTATCTTTGATTAATTATCATATTCAGAACTAAATACAAATGCTTGCTTGCAAAATAGCTTTTAATGCAGGACAAATTCTCCCCAAATTAATAATTAAAACTCGGTAACCAAGCATTACCATCTCGCACTTATAGCAACCTGGTCACAGAGCCTGAGGATTGATAGATAATATTACAGATATTCTGTGACATCAAAGACTAACAAGTACAGATGCAACACACCTGACACAGGATAGAAAACTGAAACTCCCCACAACGCTTCACGGTCTTATGGATAAGATAATCAAGCATTGTGTTTTAGTGTTCACGCAAACAATATATTATCTAGTTTTGTTAGTTATAACTTATCAACAATATCAATAAAAAAATAAATATTGCATTAATATATCATAGTTAAGTTGTGAGAATGGAAAATGGAAAATAATGTCAGATCGAAATGAATATAAGTGTTGCCCTCCAAGTTCAGACATTAACTTCAATAGTAACAAGCCACCTACAAGCCATCTCGTAAGAGGCGACTGAGGTAGGGGCCTAGGAAGCTACCCTAGTAAATAAAAAGCGTAGCGGAAATCAGATCTGCTGGCCTACTTGTAGGAGCATAACTGGCACAATGTACAATCGCTCTTAGGCTTGGATTACATACAAATCACAAATAGTGGTTAACAAGTTATCGATATGGAGCGTTCAAAGAAGAAGAAGAAGAAATTAACTTCTAGTTAGCTCCAGTAATACCGGAGGTGTATTATTGAAATGTACTACTGTTAAGTAAGTAAGAATAATGTACAGAGTTTACAAATAAAAGTTGTTATGTTTCTTCTGCCCAGATCAAGTGAGATATAAATAAAAATGTTATTTCCCTAGTAGTCTCTAAAACCTTTGTGCTGTGAATGCCTTTTTTTGCTTCGCCCACACCTTGGGTCAACATTTGCGTAGCAGAATATAATTGAAATGAGAAGACATAAAAATAAGATGCACTGTTGTAACAGGTTCTCATTGTTTCAATGCTTATGATGCATCAAGTCTTTGTTTGAATTTGTACTTTTAAAGAATGTGTTTATTGATATGGATTTGTGGGGGTGTTTATGGTTTGTGTGAACTTGTGTGTTAGTATATGTTTTTTATATTGATGTATCATTTTTTAAATGTTTATTAGTATATGCCATGTGAGTTTGTAGTAGTTATTTACCATTTATGTGAATGTGTACTGTTTGTGTGAATTTCTGTCAGTAGTAGTCATTTTTGTGAATGTGTGCTATTTATGTATTTATGATGAGTGTGAATGTATAATTTTAATATTAATATACATAAGTATGTAGTAGTTGAATACAGGATAAATTTGAACTATAGTTTTATTATACTAAACACATGCTGATTGTTTTCTGTTGTGTTTACAGGAATCCGTTCTCTTGGTTTCAACCAGAATATTGTTACCATTGGAACTGGTGATGGTCGTATGATGTTCTATGACCTAAGAAACTCAAATTTCCTTGATACTCAACAGGGCAACCACTGTGAACTGAATGTTGGACATGGTTGGCTGGTATGTTGATTACTGTATTTTTATTATAATTTTAAGGAAACTTTTAGCTTACTGCTTTTATTTAGATATTTTTTCAAATAAGTCCATAAGCACAAAAATATATATCTATAATATAAGACCTTTTTATCAATGCATAGTGTTCACTTCCTGATCGAGTCAATTCTTAGTTTACCCTGCTGATGAGTAACATGTGGTCACACCCAGTTGACCTAAAAACTAAGCTTTGTGGAAACCTGACTGCTCAGTTTGTTGTTCACAGTAAATTAAGCACATGACCAGAGATTGCTGAAGTAAAAGAAGAAGACTTTATATGCTAATCTTTAAATATCTTTTGGGCCCGTCTGCCCAGCGTGTTAGCTGCGTGTTGAACTATGGGTGTCAAACTCCCCGTGAGTGCGGTTTCAATTCCGCGGGCTGGCAGAAAAGCCACAGGTTCATCACATTCATGGTGCTCGTGGCACCGAATTGAAGGGTTACGATGTCCACCGAGCCGAAGAGCAGACAGCTCAAATGCTTCTGGATCGGTTTTTTAAAAAAAAGGGATCTTTTGGACTGCAAATAAGAACTGTCTTTGAGACACATGTGTTGTTTTTTTATTTCTGGATGCTGCTTGCAGAACAATATGTTAATTATCAGCAGAAGATATAGCAAAAATTATATATCTTCTTCTTCTTCGAACACTCCATATCGATCACATGTTAAATTGCTCTTTGTGATTTGTATGTGATATGAGCCTAAGAGTGATTGTACATTGTGCCAGTTATGCGCTTACAAGTAGGTCAGCACATCAGACTTCTGCGATGCTTTTTATTTACTAGGGTAGCTTTCCTAAGCTCCCTACCTCGGGTGAATCTTATGACATACATTGTAGGTCACAGTGTTACTATTCTTTGCTCCCCTGCCACACATGGGAGAAAATTGTAAATAAGACATAGACTTATATTTAAGCAAATTTATGGTTGGAGATGAGATTATCTAGCTGTTGTATATTTTTAATTCACAGCGAAATGATGACAGCTACAGAGAACATTTTATTCATGGTAACTACCCAAATGCTGCATACACACACTGCTATGATGAATATAAGGCAAGACTGTTTGTAGCAGGGGGTCCATTGCCAACTGGTCTCTATGGCAATTATGCTGGACTGTTTTACTGAGTAATATCCTGATATGTTTACAGATAATAGCACATATATTTTAATACTATTTATCATTAATTTAACTCTGTCCTTAATGAGATGTATACTTCGACTAGGATTGCCTCATTTGTTTTTGACAGTAGCAGTTCTCATTTCATGAAACAGCTTTACTTATATACATTTGGAAATTTGTTTCTCTCACTGAAGCTTTTTCTTCATATATTGTATGTGATGTGCAGGAGTACAACATCATTGCAATGCAAGACAAAACAAATGTATGATTTTATTATTTATAGTTTGTAAGCACATTTTATTTTTAAAGTCATTGTTATGTCAATTTATCATTGTCTGACATGATCGACAGAAAACTGTGAGCTACCTGGTGTTATACTAATACTTGTTTCATTTGTTGAGTCGGTTCTTGTGATGTAAGATCCACACTAAACACCAAACAATGACCATAAACAGCATTAATGTCAATTATATACTTGTGACAATTTGCTAGTAATATATGAAATGGTTAACTTCAGAATGAACAGAATAGAATGTGTGCGATGCCCTAACTCAAGATTGTCATGTTGGATAAACACTAACATAATAACTCAAGACAGTCGATAGAAGGGTTAACATTAACATGATAATTCAGGACAGTTGATAGAAAGGTTAACATGATAATTCAGGACAGTTGGTAAAAAAGGTTAACATTAGTATAATATCTCAGGACAATTTATAGAAGAGTTAATATTAACATGATAACTGAGGACAGTTGATAGAAAGGTAAAAACATTGTCATATCTTTTAATCATATTATAGCAATCGCAAATGATATCAAATCAAAAGTGACAGCTTACACATTTAATATTATATAGATCTATCTATCCAGCAGAGTACATATAGCACTTAGCTTAACCCTCAGGTCAGATGTCCATGGTTGGTGTACTTAACTTGACCATATTATAATATTTAAAGTTGTAACAGATTTATCCTAGGTGTCTACAGTATGTTTATAATTACACAGATATTTGTTTGAATGTACTTGCTTTCTTGCATTAACCTCAACAGATCACTTGATAAAATTAACATACAACACAAACAAATATATTAGGCAGTAAAAATGTACATTATTTTCAGTAGTGCTGCCAATTTGAAACTTGCTGATTAGAACATCTGAGCTGTGGTATCAATTATTGCTTTTTAGCTGTTTGAGTGAGTATATGAGTAATGGCAATCAACCTGTTTTTTAATAGTTGTTGAAATTAAAACATCACCCAGTACGCCAAGCTGCACGTAATGCATGCCATAGTCACAAGTTCTTTTTTGGCAGACATTGAGTGTAATATCTGTACTGTCCAGATGAGATGTTTATATAAATGGATAGAACTGACATTCTGAAGGCTCTCATAGAGTGTGACCCCAAAGAAGATTTTAATTTAAACTAATCCACGTTAGCTGCTAGATTGCACAAATTGGGATTGAAGATTGGAGTAGCCAGAAAAGAACAGCACAATAGGTTTATGAGTATGCTTATCAATCAAAATCAAACTGGTATGGTCAGTCACTGGACGCTGTTGGGGATATTGTGACGGAGATCAGAGCACCTATGGACATGTCCAGAGTGCAATAAAGATATTCCACACTGAAATTTCCACAAAGCCCATGAAGATTCTTACCATGATCACAAATGGTTAAATTCGTAACACCATCAGAAGGATTGTTGAACCATGGAAACATCATGACTGAAAGCAAGCAGAAATTATAGAATCATGTATCAAAATTGCCTTGCCTATCAAATACTATAACTAGCGACTGGGACAGATAAAGTCACCAGAAAATAATGTAGGAGAATAATATAAGGAAATGGATAAGCGCAGATCAATGTACAGAACCAATGGAAATGGCAACTGATGGTTCACCACTCTGTAGTAACTGCACCAACATCTAGCAAGCCTACAGGAATGATGATGGTGTTGCTATTTATAATAAAATTTGCTCTATAACTTTTGTACATGGCTACTGCAATTTCTGTTCTTATAGCAACATAAGCAATAGGTTTGGCTCATTAATCTTTAAATAAATTAGGAGCTGTAATTGTGTCAGACTAGTTGAAGGGCTGCATGTAGGGTTGTATAACTGAACAGCTACATGTAAGGTTGTATGGCTGAACAGCTACATGTAGGGTTGTATGGCTGAACAGCTACATGTAGGGTTGTATGGCTGAACAGCTGCATGTAGGGTTGTATGGTTTAACAGATGCATGTAGGATTGTATGGCTGAATAGCTACATGTAGGGTTGTATAGCTGAATAGCTACATGTAGGGAGTGTATAGCTGAATAGCTAGCTACATGTAAGGTTGTATGGCTAATATAGCTAGCTACATGTAGGGTTGTAAGGCTGAACAGCTGAAGAATTGTTGTAGACTGACTGAATAGCTGCGTGGATTATTCTAGACTTATATTTTAAGGGAGTTGGCTTAGCATTATCACAATAGACTAGATTTTATTATCATATAGTGTTCAGTTCATGGTACACTCAAATCCCTAGTTTTCCCAGCTGAAAATGGGGACACAGACTTTCTGATGGTAAAAATTGTGATTTGTTGCAGCAGCCACTGTTTAAATGCTCTGCTGCTGACACTTTCATAGTGTTGAAACAGGCAGAGCACCTTTGTGAGTGACCTGACATTGTTGCATATTTTCTGGATCTTTCTCTGTATCATATGAATATAGTAGATGCTGGTGATGATGTTTGAAGTTTGTATAGCTTGTTGCAGAAAGGAAACTTTTGTATGTTGAAGTGTTTATTCTGTGATTTTATTGTACACATTTATGAACCTTTATTCATTTATTGTTTTTTTTTTGTTATTTAAGAAAAATATGAATTTGTATTTTGATGTAAGTGATTGTAATATTTTTGACTGAACATCATAAGATCATTAGTTACTTCTGTTTTGTATATCTTTGGTTTATATGTCATCTAGTGGGTTGTTTATTTATCATCTAGCGCATTGTTTTCATGTTATTTAGTGTGTTGTTTATATCTCATCTAGTGTGTTGTTTATATCTCATCTAGTGTGTTGTTTATATCGCATCTATTGTGCTGTTTATATCTCATCTAGTGTGTTGTTTACATATCTCATCTAGTGTGCTGTTTATATCTCATCTAGTGTGCTGTTTACATATCTCATCTAGTGTGTTGTTTATATCTCATCTAGTGTGTTGTTTACATCTCATCTAGTGTGTTGTCTATATCTCATCTAGTGTGTTGTTTACATCTCATCTAGTGTGTTGTTTATATCTCATCTATTGTGCTGTTTATATCTCATCTAGTGTGTTTACATATCTCATCTAGTGTGCTGTTTATATCTCATCTAGTGTGTTGTTTATATCTCATCTAGTGTGTTGTTTATATCTCATCTAGTTATTGTTTATATCTCATCTAGTGTGTTGTTTATGTCATCATGTTCATTGTTTATATCTCATCTAGTGTGTTGTTCATGTCATAATGTTCATTGTTTACATCTCATCTAGTGTGTTGTTAATGTAATCATGTTCATTGTTTATATCTCAACTAGTGTGTTATTTATATCTTATATACTGCTAATTGTTTAATCCATACGATATGTTCAACCTTGTTATTAATTACAGTATTTTGATTATTATTCACTTTAAACATTAATTGTCTTTTTTCCTGACTTGGACATGTCTTGCATGATGCCAACCCAGGTACTATAAGGTGTTATATGGATCTTAATGGTTGCAATATTTTAGCTATGCATGTTCGTTGTGTGAACCATTTGTGACATATCCTCTTAGAATGAAATCAGCTTGTTTACTTTTGAGAAAGTTTTTAAAAAAGAGAGAATTAGGGTTGCAAATGATCTATTCAGAAATATGAGAATGTAACAAATGTTCCATTTCTCTTCTCTATCAAATGGTATAGTTGATATGTATAAGATTCAGAATGTTATCAAATTAAAATATGTAAACATTGCAGCTTGTTCTGAAATAAGAGAATACAGCATTTTTGATGAACTACAGGGAGGCAACAGGGCCAATGAATATGATCAATAAATAAACAGCGTACATGTGTTAGAGGCCTCTGGGAAAAACAATTGACCAAACACATGATTCAAACAACAAACTGTATCTTAGCCCATTCCTTACAGCACCCATTTCCTTACAGCACCATTTACAGCCATTTCCTTACAGCACCCATTTCCTTAACCATTTCTTACAACCCATTCCTTACAGCACCCATTTCCTTACAGCACCATTTTGCACCCATTTCTTACAGCACCCATTTCCTTACAGCAACCACTGTTCCTTACAGCACCATTTACAGCAACCATTTCCTTACAGCACCCATTTCCTAGCCCTACAATACAAGTGTTTTTAAGAACATAACCAGCAATTAGTAACGTCTTTTAAAAGAGCTAGGCAATGGATGCCGTAAGAGATAAGGGTTTATGGTTCGAATCCTGAGTTTGATAATTTGTTCTTTCCGGAGACCCCTAATACTTGTACGCTGTCTATTTATTGATCTTGTTCTGAAACATTAAATAGCTACACTTGAGACTTATACTTCTTTCATACATTTGCAACCTAACAAAAATGTAGTATACCCTTGCTGTTTGACATATTTCTATTTTGACTTAACATATGTGTATAAGATGAAAGTACAGCATGTAAGAAGTATTTTATATCTGGAGGTGCTTATTTTTGAGAAGGTGATTAAAGGATATCAAGCAGAGAGAAATATAAGAGCAGACACAGGGAGACATCAAAGTATTTCAAGATAATAAGTTCTTGTATAGATTATTTGTGCCATCGGTACAGGTAGAACCTGATGCCTGAGGGAAGGAGTGTGTTTAATCAATGAACCATGGGAACCATCAGTATGCATACTTTTCTATATCTTTTTAGGGAGACTGAGCACCTGTAGGGGGTGTCTTCCCAGAGTGCAATGACGTTAGTTTAGTAACCAATAACCAACTCTTGATATCTCTTGGGGAGGCTGAACACCTATGGGTCTGCCCGGAATGCAATGATATCAGTTTAGTAATCAGTAATAAATTTGTGCCATCATATCATCTAGTCTCAAATATTATAACATCCCTTTTTTGGTAGACATGTATCATATGTGTGTTAAAGTCAATGTATTATATTATCTGTATATGATCTAGACATTTTGGGTATCTGTTTTATGCTAATGTGCTTCTGCTATATGATCTCTGTATGTCTGATGAAATAGTTTTTGAATACAAACTTGTATGTATATGTAGGTTATCATATTAAGTAGGTAACATTTCTGATACTTTCACTTTGCAGCTGGACTGCGTTTATTAAATTCATGGTACCTTATATATCCTCATTGAATACACAATAGTAAATTTCATTTAAATAAATCCATGTCAAGTACTAGATTGCAAGAGTTTGGATTGAAGATTGGATTTGCCAGAAAATAACAGCATAGAGAGGTATATGATCAATGCACATCAATCAACATCGAACAGGTACAGTTAGTCGCTGGATGCTGTTGAAGATATTGCAAAGGAGATCGGAACACCTATGAACATGTCCAAACTGCAATGAAGATATTCCAGAATTAAACTGAAACAGTAATAAATTTGTGAAGTTAATCGACTGATTTAAAATATGTCACAGTTTTAACAAAGTATTGAAATCAGTGCAGTTCAGTTTTGCTGACAAACCTTGACATTAAAGAATGAACAAGAAAATACAATTACTGCTTGCAAAATGTCAAGATAAGTAGTTAATAAGACAAAAGAAGACCTCATAATAAACAAAAAGATTGGTGGTAATATTATAGAAACAGATCTAGGAAATATGTATTGTGAAACAATGTACTAATTAGAGAACCTTGTGAGGATGTTCAAAGTAAGCAGCAGCATAGGAAAGTAATCTAAGTATAGTGGAGATCAGGAATAGAAAATATCCCAGTGATTCTCGGTCATCCATTTGTTTGTTGCTAATTCTGTATATATATTTTGTTGACAAAAAAAATCAGAAAACATTGTCTTAACAATTACTTTTGTTGACAAAAATATGAAAAAAAAACATTTAATAATTACTTTTTGACAATAATATAAGAAAACATTGTTGAACCATATTTCTTTGTTATCAGATAATGTTTGATAGTCACGAAAGCTGAGAGTATATTCTGATGTCATTTTCACATCAGTTAGATCATGCATGCTCGGACACAGACTTTTAAAGCTTGATGATTTTATGACGGTGAATCTTTTATTGTAACTTACAGTTTTCTAATAAATTTATGATTGATTCTAACCAAAGTTGATGATATACAACATAACAGCTACATTTGAATACAAAATTATGTTGTAACTGCATGTGGTCAACTACCAGGAAATGGGTTCTAGTTATCTCAACATTAACATTAAACTCTCTCTGTGTCAATTGTTTTCTAGACATGAGATTCTCTAAGGCACTAATGAACTTTTATATAACTTTTAAGTAGGGTCTTCCTGCAAACATGTTTATCTACAAGCCAATTTCTGAAACTTTTTTTTTAGAAATTTCTAGATTTCTTTAATGTGCACATTTTTCTAGATTATGGTCTTGTTTTATTTTCATAACTTACAGTACAAGCAATTGAATTATGTATGCAATGTGATGGGAAGTAATAGATTTGTTTTGCCATCTTAATGCAGAGTGCAAATTTTCATTTTATAATATGTTGACACACTGAATATATTTCATGATGCCATACAACTTGAATGATATCTCTCTCTCTCTCTCTCTCTCTAGCTTGTGATGCCCTTGGCACTAGCAGCAACAAATGCACATCATTCTTCTTTGTTCATGATCATCCTCTGTATTGTGTACCAGCTGTGATTTATTTCATTCAGTTCCTGTTCTACTGTTCCTCCTACAGGTCAGGTTGGGTCTTCCATGTTTTCATTAACTTTCTGGTGTCCACCACATTGCAGTTTTTGTGGCAGAGTTAGTCTCCGTGTGTATCACATGTCCCATTCATCTCCATCATCTATTTCTGATGATGGTGTTCATATTCACTGCTGATACTGTGTAAGCAGATCTTGGTTAGAGATAATCTTTGGCTAGAACATGCATAAGATCATTTGTAGACAAGTTGTATAGAAGGTGGAAAGTTTGGACATATTTAAATGCTGTAGTTTATTCCAAAAATCACTAACTAAAGTGTTTGTTTCCCTGAAATCTTAAACACATTACAAAGAGATCTATGGTTAAAGTGCCTTTCCCTGAAAATACAGCTTCATTAATATTCTTATTTTAAGTGTATTTATCTTTTAGTGTTTCATTTTTCCTTGCTTTTTCCTTGCTCAGTGTGGGTTTGAATATATTCAAATATTTCATTTGGTTTTTTTTATTGGTACATGTATATATGTTTTTGAAATTGTATTATTATGATTAAAAGTAGTTTTCTAAAGAATTCATGTCTCTAGACTGTACAGTTTTATTCTCCACTCTACTTTGATATGGTATAGTCTATTTGCATATGTCTTTTTTGATTTGTTAGTCAGAATGAAGTATTATTGACATTACTAATAATGTGGATAAGTCATGCTAGATTGTTGTTTCATTATTTCTGATATGCTTTATTGTTATTGTCTATCACTGTAATTCAGATTATGTTTGTTTCACTTCTATTGTAACATCAAAGTTAGGAAACTATTTAACCAGAATTTGAGGAGAAAGTATGAGTATCAAGATGTACATCTTTTCATAAAGTGCATTTCTCTGCAGACATAATTTGTACTTTTCTTAAATTTTGCAAATGGTAATATTTTTCGGTACCATTATTCTTAGTATAAGCATGTTTAAACGTTATTTTAAAAGCTATTTTTTAGTGTTGAAAATTGTTAATACTAGAACAGTTTATCCAGCGGCCTGTTATATTTCAATGGATAACCACTTGTCCTATCTCAAATTGTTATCGTGTGGGAAGATGTTGTTACAACCAAGCATGTCACTTTTTCAGAGTTTTTTAAAACTTGTATGTGACATTTGGCCATTGCTTACTGCACATTTATCAATTATTCATGTTGGTTGTAATAGCAAAATTGTTGCCCTATTTCTTTAAGTGAAATGGTAGTAGTAAAACAATCATGGGAATCATATAGAAAATAATGTCATTATGAATGTGACATGTTAGAGACCTACCAACACTAGCTAGACCTTATCTGTAGATGAGATGACCAGCTGTTTTCATCTCTGACTTTCTCCTCTATAAGTCAGAGAACAACTTCTTATCCTGACGCTGTGAGGCAAAACAGGATTAAAGAAAAGAAAAGAATTCCGAGAGCTATGCATAATTACAGCTGGGTCAAATGGAGCATGTCTCCACTGAAGTGTATCCCATTGTCTTCTTATTGTAAAGCCAGCACTTATAGATATGTTTCCTTCTAAAATCAAGTATTCAGTAAATATTTCTTCAAGGCTATAGTCTAATAGAAGATTTTATGTCATTAAATGTTTCTATATAGGAACATTTACAGAACTCTCAGTATGTCATATGAGCAGTGTTATGAAACATTAGTTTTGATATTGCTTATACAGAATTACAAAACAGGCATTGAAGTGGGAGGTAAAGGGTTCCAGAAAGAAAGGAAACCCTAGAAATACATGGAAACACATTACTGAGAGAGGTCAGGAATATAAGACTCAATTCCGTAGAGAAGATTTAGTGAATTGCCAAAGACAGAGTGGTATAGAGAAATTACTTGCAGGTCCTAGATAACATTTAGCGGTACATGAAGAATACAATAATTGCTCCCTCTACTGTAGGCTTGCCTCCACTTGTTCTATTTCCTGTACAAACTTTACTTTTGTTTTAGCTCTTCTCTTTGGGTGTCACATTATCCATGAACTTCACTTTTTTCTACATTTTCTTTATTTGTTAACATCTGTCCATTTGACATCTTCCAGTTACATTATACCCCTTCATGTAGCATGTCCTTTTGCAGAATGTTTCTCTCATCACAGAATGCCTGAGAGACCCTTGATCTCTAGTCATTTCTTCCACCTTCATGTTTTCTTAATGCACATTTGCCACCAATATCTTTGTCATACCTACCTTACCTTCAAAAACTAAAAACTAAACCTTCCATTAACTGCTCTCTCTGGTACATTTTATGTGACCAAAATATTTCAGTTTATGAGCAAATTTCCCTCAATTTTCAGATCTTCTAAAATGTCTCTATTTTTTCTCTTCTTTGCATAGGACATTCCTTGAATTTTTATTTAACATTTTTTTTTTTTTTGAAGATTCAATATTCTTCTTTAACGTTTTTGTAATGTGATTCCCATTCGTTTGTTGCCACAACAAAAGTGCTGTCTTAATATTACTAACTTGCTCATGTTATAACATAGCTTTTTCATAGAGTTATCAAATTCTTCATTTTAAATTGTAATATTTGTCATAAATAAACCAAATTACATAGTTTGTTATCGGTAGATGAGATGTGTGTAATTATTATTTTTGACTTATATTACATTACACATAACAGAACAACATCTGATGTATGATAGAAATTCTGATGGACTGTTGTGGTGGCAAAGCTCTCCACAGAACAGGCTATTGAATGTGGACTGTTTTTCTCATAAATCCATGAAATGCAGATTTTTTTCTATGTATATCATTTGTTTGATTAATGTATTTTGATTGGAAAGGTAATTTTTCTTTCTTTGTGTAAATAGAAAAACATTGCTTATTAGATCTTCTTCAGAGTATTTTGCTGAGTTTTTTATTTATTGAGTTGTGTTCGAATTTGTGTACATTGATATAAGTAGTTGTGTTTAGGATTGTGTCAGTATGATGCAGTCATGTGATTAGTTGTGTTTAGGATTGTGTCAGTATGATGCAGTCATGTGATAAAGTTAGCAGTGTTTGGACTTCCATTAAGGTACAGTTATATGATTAATCTTGTTAGTGGTATAATTAAGATACAATTAATGTGATTTGTAGTGTTTGAACTTGTGTCAGTAAGGTACCAACATCTAACTAGTTGTGTTTCGAGTTGTATCAGCATGCTTGAAGTAACCACTGAATATAGATGTTTGTAAAAACCAATGTCTGATATAGGGACCCAGCTTTAATCAATCATTTGTGTGATGTTGATCATTTTATTTTCTTTCTCCATTAAATAATGTCAATAAATATATCCTTTTTGCAAAGTGAATGTTGTACTTCATTTATTGTCAAACATATTATGAGTAAAACGTCATCAGCTTTTAAAAGTCTCAATACAATATAGAACTCCCAAGTTGTATAGTGCTAAAACTAAATTACAAATTATCAATTCCAATGTTGTTTCAATCCTAGCATATGCCAGCGAAAGTTGGGAAATAACTAAAGATATAGAAAGTTGAATGCATTTGAAAATAAATGTCTGCGTAAAATAATGAACATAAAATTGGATGAATTTAGGAGAAGTGATGAAACCAGAGAAATGACTGCTCAACCGCTAGTAACAACTGTTATAAGAAAGAAAAGATGGAGATATGTTGGGCATACTCTGAGAAGAAATGATGAATCACAAAGTATGCATTGAAGTGGAGGCAAAGGGTTCGAGAAAAAAGGACGTCATATGGAAAACCTGAAATGAACTTTACTGAAAGGTGCAAGAAATATTGTACTCAATTCGAGAGGAGATTGAGCGACCTGCCCAGGATAGATCGATATGGAGAAATTGCTTGTCCTATGTAACATAGAAAGAAGCAAGATGAATATAATTTTTTTAAAAGTAAACAATATTTAGGCCCTAGAAAGTCTTATGATAATACAATATTCAGTTAACTTTGTTGTTCAGTAATTCTTCTCTGTGACTCGTCATTATTGATAATACTAGACTATTATACCAGTAAAGAGAAAAAGTGGAAGGTCAATGAAATGATGGGCGCAAGATGTGGTCAATGAAATAAACTCATCAGATTCGATATAACTTGCGTATGATAATATTTTTAGAAGTTTATGTATTAAAACAAAGTTCCGTAAGAGACATGCTACTGAATGAATGATAAGCCTTATATTATACTTGGAATTACTTGAGTAGTGTCCCTTTGACTTGTGTCAGAATTGAGTTGTTTGTTGCCTGGCGTTTGGATTTTCCATAGCAAATGCGTTGTTGCGACTCCTTCCCTTAAACATATATTTCAGGCGAATGAATCATGTTGTTAAATAACTTTCAATATTTGATACTCCAATTATTCATCAACTTTCCATTTGGGCGAACCGTTGTCCATTATTATTCCCGTGCCAAGTGTATAAAGAGTTTCCTTTATCAGTGTCAGCTAATTCTACTGTGGAAACGAGGATTTCAGTTTTCCCACACTATATTTATTTTCTCTTGTAAAAAACACACATCTTTCATCAACATCATACTTGTATATCAAGTTGAATGCATTTGAAAATAGATGTCTGTGAAAAATAATGAACATAAAATGGAATGAATTCAGAAGTGATGAAATCAGAGAACTATCGGAACAACAACTGTTATAAGAAGGAGAAGATGGAAATAGGAGTGTTGGAAACACCTTGAGTAGAAATGATCAAAGCAGGCGTTGAAGTGGGATGCAGAGGGTTCAAGAAAGAGATGACGATCTAGGGAGACCCTGAAACAAACTTTTCTGAGAGAGGCTCAATTCCATGGAGGAGATTGAGCGAATTGCCCAGAATAGAGCGGTATGGAGAAATTGCTTGCAAGCCTGATGTAACATATAGCGGCACGAGAGGAATTATTAATACTTGTATATCTAACAAGACAAACAAATTAGAGTAATATTAAGAGAAAACAAGTACAATAAGTTTATAGAATACAAAAATAAACAAACATATAAAGACAAGATATAGATAAATAGACTACCTAATATTGAAATTCAACTTTCCAATTGTCATTGATGCTATCAGATTAGTTGTGCATTCATAGGAGAGCAGTTCTTTTCTCATTCACCTGCTTTGAAATCAGGGTTAGCCCTGAAACCTACTATCGCTCTTCTGACTTTTTCATGGAGGCATCTTTTCCTTATAACCAGTGCTTCTGGTCATTCAGGCGAGTCTTACTTCGACTTCAGAGATACTTGTAAATTAGATCTCTAAGTAAAGGATCGAGGAACATGTAGTCTGACCACATACCGTGTGCACACTGACATTTTTTGTATAATACTGGCCTCGAACCTCGTAATTTCCACAGCTTGTGGTCGCTAGCGCAGCGTGTTATTAACTTCACTATCGTTGATCACATTCCTCGTTTAGTTATCTCATAATGCTTGGGTATTTATTTTCAGCTGATACAACTATGGAAACCTACCTTTATATGACCATCATAACTGCACTTCAGTGAATAATCATGTGTGTTCCGATCTCTTTATTACATAAGAAGATCTCAGAGACAGTGCATAAACTCAGTAGCACTGGCAAGGGTCCCCAATGCAAGTTTTTGAAAAATTTCGTAGAAATTTTATTTATAAATTTTGACCAAACAGCGGTTTCACACTCTTCTTGTAATGATTTTTTCAGATGCCAAGGTTTTTTTTTCCAGATTCTAAGGGTTTACGTGTTCAACTTGAAAACGAGACCTACTTTTTTCATTCGTCTCCATTAGGGATAGAAACTTGATCTCGCTTATATTGATACCCGGGATATCTGGAAAAATACCCCGTTCTCTACAGGCGAGGAATGAGCCTTGTACATTTGGAGCGAGCACCATAATTTCACGCTATACAGACCCATAATACCACTGTTCTTTTTCAATGATCAAGATATGCTCTTTGAACTTCGGGAAAATTTCGAGGTAGTGTATTTCTTGAAAATTAATTACTGCAGTGTCCATGGATCGTGGTCACCAGTTGGGAAAAGAAAACGCGGAAGACCTAAGACGACTTTTCGAAGAACAATCCTACAAGAAAGTAAACTATTGGGATGTAAAACCATACAAGATCTCCAACTGTTAGCAAAGAACCGCATCACATGGAGATCTAAAACCACTGCCCTATGTGCCGCCTTTGCACGAAAGGAACAAACTAACTAAACTATGGATTTAATACCCCCCTCCGAACAAGAACCGAGATTCTACCGCTCTAACATAAGTGCTACTTATTTGCTGCTAATTGATACAACAGAAACAATAGGGTTCACTATGCTGATTCTCCGCCACCAAATTGCTTTTTGGTCATTGAGAGTTCTCCTATACTTTAGTCATGTGTTCAGTACAAGAGGATCGTCACGTTATGAGTCACTTTTACGAAGAGATTCAGCTTTCAGAAAGCTGTATACATTGTGATTTTCAGATCTAGTCAGTATCACTGTGTTTTCTCTCCAAGAACATAGAGTTTACATATTGTTCAACAACAACATAGAGAGTGTATACATATTGTTCAACAATAACATAGAGAGTGTATACATATTGTTCAACAATAACACAGAGAGTGTGTACATATTGTTCAACAATAACACAGAGAGTGTATAAATATTATTCAACAACAACACAGAGAGTGTTTACATATTGTTCAACAACAACATAGAGAGTGTATACATATTGTTCAACAACAACATAGAGAGTGTATACATATTGTTCAACAACAACACAGAGAGTGTATACATATTGTTCAACAACAACATAGAGAGTGTATACATATTGTTCAACAACAACACAGAGAGTGTATACATATTGTTCAACAACAACAACACAGAGAGTGTATACATATTGTTCAACAACAACAACACAGAGAGTGTATACATATTGTTCAACAATACCATAGAGAGTGTATACATATTGTTCAACAACAACACAGAGAGTGTATACATATTGTTCAACAACAACAACACAGAGAGTGTATACATATTGTTCAACAACAACAACACAGAGAGTGTATACATATTGTTCAACAATACCATAGAGAGTGTATACATATTGTTCAACAACAACACAGAGAGTGTATACATATTGTTCAACAACAACACAGAGAGTGTATACATATTGTTCAACAACAACACAGAGAGTGTATACATATTGTTCAACAATACCATAGAGAGTGTATACATATTGTTCAACAACAACATAGATAATGTATACATATTGTTCAACAAACAACATAGAGAGTGTATACATATTGTTCAACAACACAGAGAGTGTATACATATTGTTCAACAACAACAACACAGAGAGTGTATACATATTGTTCAACAACAACAACACAGAGAGTGTATACATATTGTTCAATAGAACACACATTTGTCAAGATGGGCTATTAATAAGATGTTATGAAAAGAAAACTAAACTTTACAGTACCACATCTACTTAGTTATTTACATCTATCTGTTCTCTCTAAAGAGTATAAAAACAAAATATTAACTTCATTGCACCGTGCTTCCCCACAGGACCGGGTCCCTTTTCACAGAAATGACAGGCTCCTATCCTACCGTCATCGCAGGCCCCTTGCCTCACCTATCCTGCCGTCATTGTTGAACCCCCGTTTCAATCAGGCTATTCACTGTTTCTGATTCTGTACGTGATAATGGAAATAATGAAGTCATACAAAACTGGGTTTCAGATAATGGTATTACAATATGTTCTAATGACAACTTTCTCTAATTTAGTTCCTGGTTTTAAAAAAAATGAATAACTGAAACGTAGTTTGTTTTATTCAATCTAAATTTAGCACGTTCAAGCTGCTTATAGTTTTCTATTGTGTATTAATTTCTGTGTGTTTACATATCTTGTATACGGAGTTTGTTTTATTATGGATTGAAGTTGGGGAAAAATCAGCCCACCTACGTATCAGTAATTTATTTAGCGCTTGGCATATTGCGTAGCTATCAATTGGAGCTTTGCGATGCTCATGTAGTAGTCAAAAAAAAAAAAAAAAACATTTTTGTTTTTTTTCCAAAAGGGGAAAATATTTACAGAAAAAAGGAGTTTAAATACGGATAAATTCAAATCGCAGAAGAAGAGAGGGCGGGGGGTGAGAAAGATGGATAGCCACATATAGCAACTGAAATATAAAGATAACTTTAGACAGGGAGAGGCTGCGAGAGAAAGATTCTTTTTAGTTCTTCCATTGTTGTTTGTTCTGTTGCATCATTATTGCTATGCTTAAAAAATATTTATAATTGCATGTACCAAAATTTACCATCAGTGATCAACATTTACAAATCTTCCATACAACTTGTCTGTGAAAGATCTTAGGCGTATTCGGACTAAATACTACATCTAAACAAGAACTGCTTACACAGTGTCAGCAAGACAATATGAGCACCATTATCCAAAGGAGACGGATCGGACATGTGATACGTATAGAGACTTACTCTTGTCATGAAAACGGCTCTGAGATGGACTCCAGATGGGAAAGAAAGACGCAGAAGACCCAAAAGGACCTGGAGGAGAGCAGTAGAACAAGAACTGAAAGAAATGAATCATAGCTGGAACCCAATACAGAGAACGACCAAGAACAGAGAAGAATAATGTGTGCTTGTTGCTGCCCCAATCGCCAGGGGCATCACAGGCTAGGGAGAGAGAGAGAGAGAGAGAGAGATCAATATCTACTATTAAATATAAACAACAAAATGAATTTCATGAACACTAAAAGTACGTTCATGTACTCTGAGAAGAAATGATCAAAAAACCATAAAGCAGACATTGAGGTTAGAGGCAAATGGTTCAGGAGACTCCCAAAGAAAACCCTGAAACGAACTTTACTGAGAGGTGAGAAATATTGTACTCAATTCCATAGAAAGAGACTTAACGAGTTACTCAAGTTAGATCGAAACTGTTGTTGCCCAGGTATGGAGAAACTGATTACGACCAGGACCTTGCCATGCTATGATACAGAGAGGCAGCCGCCTGGAGGAGCGGCGTAAGCAGCAAAATCAAAATTACAATTGAAGGTTATTTTAAGGAAAAAACATTTAAGGTGCGACATTTCTAAGACGTGCATCATACTGACAAAATACACAGCACGGTCCTGATTACGACACTATATAACGTGTAACGGTACGAGAAGATTATTATAATAATTTTCATTTAGTTCATTACGCGATCTTTAGCTAAACATTTTTTCTTTCTCTTTACTGCATATTTTTAAAAAAAAATCTATTCTCCATTTCTGTTTCGTTTATTCAATATTAAAGAAAGCTTGTCACATTTTTGACAGGTAATATGGACACGTCACTGACAAGATATATATTCTTGAATATATTCGGCAATTTCCGTACATACATTAAATAAAATTCAAATCTATAGAAGACTAGGTATCGTCTGAAAATATTTGTCTTGGTTGTATTTCTCTTCCTAATACACTCTAGTTTTTCAATATGTGTATGCTAAAAGGAAAAAGTGGTCAGTCTGACGATCATATGTAACATGGGTCAGTCTGACGTTAAATGAAACAGTGGTCAGTCTGACGGTCAAATGAAACAGTGGTCAGTCTGACGATCGAATGAAACAGTGGTCAGTCTGACGGTCAAATGAAACAGTGGTCAGTCTGACGATTAAATGAAACAGTGGACAGCCTGACGATCAAATGAAACAGTGATCAGTCTGACGATCATATGAAACAGTGGTCAGTCTGACGGTCAAATGAAGCAGTGAGCAGCCTGACGATCAATCTTGACTATATCAGTGTTTTTGGCGACCTGATTGCAACGCCTTATAATCACACAACTCTGCCAATGTTCTATTCGCGTGACTAAACATTCTTAATATCTGTACATTGGTCAAGAATTATAAGTTCATTTTTAAACAAGTTTAAAAAAACATTTTACACGAGAGTTGGGCCAGAGCCAATTATAAACTTATGGGCCTTCAAACTCAGGTAAGAATTATGGGAAATCAGACCCCAACTACACCACGTGACCTCGTATTCTAGTATTGGTGTACATAGGCGAATACATTTTTAGAATCAAAACAAAATGCTAACCCAAAGTTATATTATGCGACAAGTTAAGTTTATCAATAAGGCATATCAATATTATGAATATTTTCAACAATAAATAACCATAGACTCACAGAATTGAGTAAAATTGCAAAAAGCTTGCAGTGTTCTATCAAACATCTATATTTTCCGGCCCCCTTTTCTGATCTAGGTCAGGGAACCACCCCCTTCCCCAGCCAGTTGTCTGGCCTAGTTATCTAGAGTTGGCTGTTGTTGGGCAGTGAATTTAATGTAATATTTTGCCAGGCATCGTTTCGCCTAGCGTATTAGAAATTGTGAACTGTCCTCCGGGAAATTCCGTTGAATAATAACATCTGAATAAGTTGTGTTGTTTGTTCATGAAACTAACATTACCTCAGTTATATGAATCATTAATATGACCTTTGACATCTGCTGTGGACAGGCTGAGCAGCTATGTGTCTGACCGGAGTGCAATGAAGTCATTTAAAACATATAGAAACTGATGAGAAAGACAAGCTTCATGATGTCACTCTTAATCAAATATCTTTCTGCCAAATCTGGGGCACACATGTCTAATAAAATATCTTTCTGCCAAATCTGGGGCACACATGTCTAATAAATCGATAGCATTTTCTTCTGTCTTGTGCTATCATTTCCGTCTTTTTTCAATAAGCTCTAATTCTTTGCAAACATATCTCCAACGATGTTCCATAATTTGTTTTTTTCTCTCTCTCTCTCTCTCTCTCTCTCTGTCTTCCTTTGTCTAGTCTCCCATTGATTTTACCGATTGTCACAATATGTTCTAAACATGCCTTTCTCATCACATGTCCGAAAAATGGCCACTGCTTCTGTTTAGTATTCATAATAAGATGTATCTGTGTCTTGACATATTTTATATATGTATTAATACGCTATGTATATGTCACTGGAACCTATGATGACCCAGGTCAGGAGGAGAAAATGACGATGGATCGGCATACCATATCGGAAAACAACGACATGTCATTAAACATTCACTTGAGTGGAACCTGCAAAGAAAACCAAAAGAGGTTGCCTAAACATAAGTGGAGACAGAGTCTACGTGAGGAACTGAAGGATGCTGGGTTTTCCTGCGAAACCATATAAAAATGGACAGAGAGTGGTTGACGTGAAGGACAACGGTTGAGATTCTATGCTCCATGTAGAGCGAAGGGAAATAACCCAGTAACTCCAGTAAGTCATATTTATATCACTGATCATTACAAATAGGTGGAATGGAAAATACGAAATTGTTTTGTGAAACACATGCTCGCTGCTGTATATGAAATTTAAAGAAGTTGTTGCTAGAAACTCAGATTAGTTGTTAGAAACAGAAACATTGTATTGTTTGTAGACCAATGTATATATAGCCGTCCATCGCGAGCGATGATGACAACAATCTCAGACGTGTGCTGCTGAACCTCTCTGGTGTGTGCGGAGGTGACTGTAGAGTCCAATCCTAGAACAGAATCCCCGACCACAGGTGGGGCATACATGATCAAGGTTAGACATGTGCGTGTTGTGTGCTCTGTCTTTTCGTGCAGCTCGTTTTCTCTGTGCCTCAACAATACGATGATTCTCTGCTATTCGGGTTCCTCTTTTGTTATTACAGCGCCACATTTGGCGATCTTGCGCAAGAGATTCCCAGCACGAGGTGTCTATATCGAAGCATTTCAGAGACACTTTAAGAGTGTCTTTAAAGCGATTTTTCTGTCCACCAGCTGACCGTCTGCCCCTTCAAGTTCGCCATACATCAACTGTTTTGGGATGCGTTTATCAGGCATTCGAACAACGTGGCCGACCCATTTCATTTGGGCCTTCTGCAACAGTGTGTTGATGCTTGGGATCTTTGCTCTTGTGAGGACTTCGCTGTCTGGAATTTTGTCCTTCCAGTTTATTTTTAGTATTCTGCGTAGACAGCTTGTGTGGAAATGGTTTAATTTTCTTGCGTGTCTGCTATACACTGTCCATGTCTCGCTTGCGTACAGCAGCGTGGTTAGCACTATGGCCTGGTAAACTTTCAGCTTTGTGGCTATGATTATCCCCTTCCGCTCCCACACAGTGACACGTAACCTTCCGAACGCAACACTGGCTTTGGATATCCTATTGTTGACCTCAGAATCTATGTTTGCTGATCTGGATAGGAGGCTGCCAAGATAGGCAAAGTTGTCCGTTGGCAGGAGACGCTGGTGTTTAATGTTGATGACTGGATCGTAGTACTGCTCTCTAGGGGCGGGCTGGAACATGACCTCTGTTTTTGGTGTTAATGGTGAGGCCAAACTTATCACAGGCCGTTGAGAACTTGTCCATGTAAGTCTGCATTTCTTCCTCAGAGTTGGTAGCGAGGGCGCAGTCGTCAGCAAACAGGTTTGAGATAGTTGCTTGGTGGAGGATTTTAACCTTCGAAGATTGAATAGATTACCGTCTGTCCTGTATCTAATCTTTACCCCATGTTCGTCGCCTTTCCAAAAGGCGTCCGTGAGCATAGCAGCAAACATCATGCTGAAGAGTGTTGGGGCAAGTACACAACCCTGTTTGACGCCGTTGGTGACCTGGAAGGCTTCCGACAGCTCCCCCTTCATCAAGTACCCGTGCCATCATGCCCTCGTGAAACTGTTGGACGATCTTAATTAATGTACAGCGCATTCTAAGACCATGTCATATTTAAGAAATATACATAAAGTATTCCTCCCGGTTAACTGCGCAAGTCGCCATTAGCCAATAGATCAAGACATTATAAAATGCATGAAACAAAAGTACAGAAAGAAGCTGATTCAGAAGAGGATGACCTTTCATAAAACAGCACTTAGGAAGATAAAGGTCTTGGTCGTTATGTATTTCATTAAAACGAAAAATGACTTGGGATGATGTACCGTAAAGCATAACCGCAAACTATTTCAATACCTACTGTCATCGGGTATAGTATAGTACGTCTGAAGAATGGCAGCGGTTAGTGGGGTGGATGCTGGTAGAAGACAACATCAACTTCGACATCAAATGTTGAATGTGACGAAGAGTGAAATTATGTAGGTCTATGACAATGAGCGAGCGCCTGGACAATCAGCCGACGGACGAGAAAGGATAGAAAAAAAACGTGGAAACGCACCGGAGCATGCCCCAATTTCGAAACTGTCAACATTGATGGAACAATGAAAACAGAACAGTGTTATGTGTGAACAGTTCTAATGTTGGGGACGATGTTGAGAACTTAATGATTACGATGGACGATATTAAAGTATGTTATCAACGGAAAACAAATAATCACCTCTGGATATGTTTGTCAAACTTGTGTGTAAAATGATTCAATATTATGTACAATAAGTATGCCTTTATGATATGTAAAAACAAATAACTTTGAGAAGGGACTATTAATCCGTTAATTCGTTTTCCCGTTTACGACCCAAATCTTGGACGTCTTGAAAATCGTACTAACCAGATTTTACATCACACACATACACAGACACACCATACTCATCACACACAGATACACACACGGAATGGATACCGATGCCTTCAATGTATGAGAACACTTTTACCACAATCATTAAATTTGACAAATGTTGCAAAGAGAGGAATCCCGTGGCGTTGGGTGCAGACGTTAAGGCTATCATTGATGAAAACTGCAATGAAGGTGGCGTTGTGATTTACACGGATGGATCGGTAGTTCGTCACGAAAAGTCTGCATGGGCCTTCTCTGCAAGCTCATGTGGCAGAATGGTCCAGGAGGCCAGTGGTGCATTTCATATGACAACAAGCAACATGCCAATGGAGGTACTGGCGGTGACTATGCACTACGCTGGCTGGAGTCACAAAACTACACTCCGTGCACTCTGGGTGATTCATTGAGTATGATCCGCAAGGTGGAGGCTGGTTCGGTGCGCAGGCAATGGACTGAATCACTACAAGCGTCAACAATTTGCAGAATCACACGTATCTTCGTTCCAGGGACATGGGTGTTGTTGGCAGTGAGAGAGCAGACAGGCTGATTTGGCTCTGCCACCATATCAGACGGCCAGCCAAAGGATAGAGTTGATATTTTGAACGCCCTCATAGAGTGTGGCCGCAAAGAAGATTTTCATTGAAACCAATCCACGACAATTACTAGATTGCAGAAGTTGGGTTTGAAGATTAGGTTAGCAAGAATGGAACAGTATATCAGGTACATGAGTAGGCTTCATCAATCAAAATCGAACTGGTACGGTCAGTCGCTGGACGCTATTGGAAATATTGCGAAGGAGATCGGAGCACCTATGGACATGTCCGGAATGCAATGAAGATATTCCAAACTGAAACTGAAACACACACACACGTGCGCGTGCAGGCACGTACGTACACACATACACAACCCACAACCATCGGAACGACAGTCAAACGCCTTACCCACTTCACCATAGAGACCTTTCATGTATTTCTTTGGTACACTTTCTCAAGTAGTTTTATCTTACCCACTTCACCATAGAGACCTTTCATGTATTTCTTTGGTACACTTTCTCAAGTAGTTTTATCTTACCCACTTCACCATAGAGACCTTTCATGTATTTCTTTGATACACTTTCTCAAGTAGTTTTATCTTACCCACTTCACCATAGAGACCTTTCATGTATTTCTTTGGTACACTTTCTCAAGTAGTTTTATCTTACCAACTTCACCATAGAGACCTTTCATGTATTTCTTTGGTACACTTTCTCAAGTAGTTTTATCTTACCCACTTCACCATAGAGACCTTTCATGTATTTCTTTGGTACACTTTCTCAAGTAGTTTTATCTTACCCACTTCACCATAGAGACCTTTCATGTATTTCTTTGGTACACTTTCTCAAGTAGTTTTATCTTACCCACTTCACCATAGAGACCTTTCATGTATTTCTTTGGTACACTTTCTCAAGTAGTTTTATCTTACCCACTTCACCATAGAGACCTTTCATGTATTTCTTTGGTACACTTTCTCAAGTAGTTTTATCTTACCCACTTCACCATAGAGACCTTTCATGTATTTCTTTGGTACACTTTCTCAAGTAGTTTTATCTTACCAACTTCACCATAGAGACCTTTCATGTATTTCTTTGGTACACTTTCTCAAGTAGTTTTATCTTACCCACTTCACCATAGAGACCTTTCATGTATTTCTTTGGTACACTTTCTCAAGTAGTTTTATCTTACCCACTTCACCATAGAGACCTTTCATGTATTTCTTTGGTACACTTTCTCAAGTAGTTTTATCTTACCAACTTCACCATAGAGACCTTTCATGTATTTCTTTGGTACACTTTCTCAAGTAGTTTTATCTTACCCACTTCACCATAGAGACCTTTCATGTATTTCTTTGGTACACTTTCTCAAGTAGTTTTATCTTACCCACTTCACCATAGAGACCTTTCATGTATTTCTTTGATACACTTTCTCAAGTAGTTTTATCTTACCCACTTCACCATAGAGACCTTTCATGTATTTCTTTGGTACACTTTCTCAAGTAGTTTTATCTTACCCACTTCACCATAGAGACCTTTCATGTATTTCTTTGGTACACTTTCTCAAGAAGTTTTATCTTACCCACTTCACCATAGAGACCTTTCATGTATTTCTTTGATACACTTTCTCAAGTAGTTTTATCTTACCCACTTCACCATAGAGACCTTTCATGTATTTCTTTGGTACACTTTCTCAAGTAGTTTTATCTTACCCACTTCACCATAGAGACCTTTCATGTATTTCTTTGGTACACTTTCTCAAGTAGTTTTATCTTACCCACTTCACCATAGAGACCTTTCATGTATTTCTTTGGTACACTTTCTCAAGTAGTTTTATCTTACCCACTTCACCATAGAGACCTTTCATGTATTTCTTTGGTACACTTTCTCAAGTAGTTTTATCTTACCCACTTCACCATAGAGACCTTTTATGTATTTCTTTGATACACTTTCTCAAGTAGTTTTATCATTTCATATATTTGATCACCGTTTTGTGTGGCAACATGATAGAAATATTAACACTGTACAGCATAAACATACTCACTTTACTGAACATTATTAGAGTTTCATCTTCTTCTTCTTTTGTCGTCACACTGCTACTGGGTTGTTGCCCAGTGTCGTGGTTTTCTTTTTTGTCTTGTGCTGTTCTTGTGGCTTGGGAGATTGTTATTTTTACTCTTTGACATGGTTTTCCTATGCCATCTAACCATCTTTTTCGTGGTCTTCCTCTCGCCTTCTTTCCCGATGTTCTCTTCGAAGACTCTGTATACTGTGGAGATTGGATGCATTCTTATTAAGTGGCCAAACCACTTCATTCTTTGTTTCTCAATGTAATTCAAGCAAGGTTCTGTGCTAACTTTCTTTTTTATGCTGATGTTGGTGACTGTCTTTTCTAGTGTTGGTGGTAACATTATTTTAGAGTTTCATATTTAATAACAAATAGTCCAGAGACTCGAAGACAATGCTGCCACTATACACTTTGTTAAACATCATATAGTACAACATTTACATCATATATTTTCGTACATTCATTCATAAACTACGCCCTAGTTCCTAGCGTACTTGAACTATTTCGAAATGGACAACTACACTTATATCGTATGGGGGTGTTTGTTCATAAACATAGCTAAACACGTAAACACAAAGTACTACAGTTTTACAAAATACATAAACAGTGACGATAAACAGCAACGTTTCGACACAAAGGCCTTTATCAAGCAAACAATACAACAAGAATGACGAATTTCGAGGAACACTACAAATGGACGATTACATGTGGAAACATGTAATCGTCCATTTGTAGTGTTCCTCGAAATCGTCATTCTTGTTGTATTGTTTGCTGATAAAGCCTTTGGTCGAAACGTTGCTGTTTATCGTCACTGTTTATGTATTTTGTAAAACTGTAGTACTTTGTGTTTACGTGTTTAGCTATTTTTCAAAGTTTTACTGCAGCCTCCACCTTTTTTCATAAACATAATACATTAATACTGCGTTTTTATAATATAATCGTACATTAATAAACTACGCCTTAGTTACTAGAGTACTTGGACTATTCTTAAATGTACAAATGATTTCTATTCTCAGTTATTTAAACTCTTATAAAATGTACAACTTTTATTAGGTCAAAAAATGTACACAAAATGTGATTTAACTTGCGGTGTAATATACGACTTCATTTACAGTTTTCAATTTTGAACTGGTAACAAACACTTAAACAGAAGCACAACCTAGCAAGCGAACGATATATAATGTTCGTCAATCAAATATGATTATAACCACATAGTTATTTCATCCAACAAACAAAATGTAGTATCAGTCAATGGACACGTAGGTGACTTGTCAGTCCGATGCGTGCCTTGAAGAGTCGTGGACAGTGTGGGCATGAGATTGTTGCTACAGTCTGGGACTCGTGTGCACTAGCCTTTCTCTTTTGTCTACGCAGTACTAATGCTGCTTGACGTGCTGCCTCACAGGATTTTGCACCCTTTCGTAGGAGTAAACGCCAGGATGTTCGGTCCCGTGCAGCTTTTTCCCAGGTATCAATCTTGATTTCGAAGGATTTTAGAGAGGACTTGAGCGTGTCTTTGAATCTCTTCTTTTGGCCCCCTCTGGAGCGTTTGCCACTCGACATTTCACTGTAGAATAGTATCTTTGGCATCCTGTGATCAGGCATGCGGACAAGATGTCCCGCCCAGCGAAGTTGGTGTTTCATAAGTATGGTGTTAATACTGGGAATACCAGCTCTGTCAAGAACAGTGGTATCTGGGATTTTGTCTTGCCACTTGATTTTCAGCAGCTTTCTTAGACAATTTGTGTGAAAATGGTTCAGCTTCTTAGCATGACTGGTGTAAACAGTCCATGTCTCACTGGCATATAGCAGTACTGGGAGTACTGCAGCTCTGTATACATTTAGCTTGGTCTGAAGATTGATACCACTCCTATGCCAGACATTGGCGTACAATCTACCAAACGAACTGCTAGCCATGGATATTCTGGAGTTCACCTCATCATCTATGTTTACATTTTGTGAAAGTGTGCTGCCCAGGTATGTGAACCTATGTGCAGCTTTCAGTTTGGTACCATTTATCATAATCATAGGTTCCTTGTAGTCGTTGCCAGGGGCTGGTTGATACATCACTTCAGTTTTCTCCGTGTTGATCGTGAGACCAAAGTTTGAACATGCTGTGGAGAATTTATTCATGAGATTTTGCAGTTCGACTTCAGAGCCTGCACTTAGTGCACAGTCATCAGCGAACAGAAGATCTCTGATGTTGTAGGTTTTGACCTTTGTTTTAGCTTGGAGCCTCCTTAGATTAAACACTTCGCCGTCGATGCGGTACTTGATGTCGATTCCTGTACTCCCGTCACAGAAGGCATCGGTCAACATGGCAGAGAGCATCACGCTGAACAGCGTGGGTGCAAGAACGCATCCTTGCTTAACTCCGTTTGAGACTGGAAAGGGATCTGACAGTACGCCGCTATCCTGGACTCTTGCTTGCATACCATCGTGGAGTTGCCGCACCAGATTTATAAATTTCTGTGGGCAGCCGTATTTCTCCAAGATCAACCAAAGACCCTCTCTGCTAACAGTGTCGAATGCCTTTGTCAGGTCAATGAAAACTGTGTACAGGTCACGGTGTTGTTCTTGACATTTCTCTTGCAACTGTCTGATAGCGAACACCATGTCACTGGTACCACGATTACTCCGAAAGCCACATTGACTTTCAGGAAGGAGTCCACCACCTTCGAGATGAGCCGTGAGGCGGTTTAGCATGATTCTCGAGAATATCTTTCCCGCTATTGAAAGCAAAGAGATGCCCCGATGGTTGTTACATGTTTGGCGATCACCTTTACGTTTATATAGATGTATTATTGACGCGTCCTTGAAATCTTGAGGAATTGACTCACTATGCCATATTTGCTCAAAGATCATATGTAGCTTTTCTGTTAGGATCGAACCACCTTCTTTATATATGTCGGCTGGTATTGAATTGGGGCCTGGGGCCTTTCCACAGGAAAGTTGATGAATTGCCTTTTTTGTTTCTACCAGAGTTGGGGTGTCATCCAGCGTTGGATTTAAAGTAACTTGGGGCAGACGGCTAATGGCCAAGACGCTGATTTTTGAGGTTTGGTTTAGTATTCCGTTAAAGTGCTCTGACCATATATACAGAACGATATATACACAAATCAACAACAATGCAGTTCACGTTAGCAATAGAAGAACTCACATGGGGTGGGATCTCTGAGGTTAAGGGGCTAAGCCGTTGTCTTTAGTTCAGAATGTCGCCCGCGTGTCCAGCGTGTTCGTAGCGCGTTGGACTACGGATGACTAGTCCTCTGTAAGTGCGGGTTCAACTCCGCGGACTGGCAGAAAAGCTACAGGTTCCCCAGATTTACGGTGTTCGTGGCACCGAGCCGAAGGGTTACGATGTCCATGACACCGAGCCGAAGAGCTTTCAGCCCAAGTGCTTCTGGATCGGGGAAAAAAAAGTTCAGAATGTCATATATTCGAATTCTGACCGAGTCGTTCTGTTCACAATTAATTTTTTCCCTGTGATTCATAGGATTGTGTTCGGAGCTACGGAGTTCTCCGTGCTTTGTGCAATACTCTGTGCAACAGGTGGCGTACCATTTCTTCGGAGAGAGGTCGAGCCATATGGGGAAAACCCGACACAATGAAGTCAATCCCGCGTCTGTAAACTTTAGAACCGACATAGGTCAAATGCTTCAGACAACCATCAATTGAGAACACTAGTGCGTGTCTGATGTGTCAACTGCTACATGAAGAGGATGTAGAGACAGATTAACATATCACATCAACCACAACGAAAGCTATCTTTATCTTCAGTTCAAACAAATAAACATTCCAAGATTTATCTTCGGAGTTTAACCGACTCTTCCTGAACCAGCGGTATCTCTCAATTTTCCAATCAGGAACTACCTACCTTCGAGAAAGCGACTCTATTTTGAGAGTGAGTCAAGACTAATTATAAAGTGTGTTTGTCATATGTTCCTGGTTAGTCGTTGCGGTAACATGAGTCACATTAAACAAAATATGTTGTAAATATGAAAATGAGTCGGTGAATGCACGAAGCGACACGGTACTTTTATTGTGAAAAGTCCATGTTTTGTTTTGCTATAACAAGCAGAATATAGAATAGAAATATCGATATACTTACTCTTGCGTAGATATATTTTTTCAATAATACTTATTTTTTCCCGATTTTTATTTAATATGGTTTTTTTTTAGTGGACGACTTCTGATGACAAGCGTGTAACTGAGACATTTAACTGTTAATAAAGACATTGTTGACAAACGCAATAGTAATCTACAATAAGAACAAGAATATTTATTTATATAAAGCATAGATTCCCAAACTTTTTCGGCCCACCGCCCACTTTACACAACATAAACTTTGTAGCGCCCCTCCACATTATAACAGTTTGCCAACTCCCCTCCCCCATTATATATATACATGCTCTATTTTCTCTTTGACATAGGAAATTGATATATATTTCTGTCATACATGTTCAATTTTCAAATGATTATATGCATGAAATAGAAAATTGATGAAAAAATGGATCGTGTAAGACGGACATAATGTGAATTAAAATGCAGAATTCAAATTTTTAATAATTATTCAATCGCAAAATCACGAAAATAATTTATTTTAATATATGTTTGTTAATTTCTTCTGTAAGGAGCTACCGACCCCTAATCGCATGAACACTCCCCAAATTCTTCTGAACCCACTCTCGCCCCCATCCCTAGAATACTTCAGCGCCCATTAGGGGCGCTACCGCCCTCTTTGGGAAACGCTGATCTAAAGAGTCTAAAGGATTGACTTCGTTGCACCAGGTCTTAACCCATATTGCTCTGTCCCTCTCCGTATAACTAGCACGCCAGCTGTCTAGAGTACTGCACAAAGCATGAACTCCGTAGCTCCGGCAACAATCTTAGGATGTCTGGAAAAAAAATGCACTCGTGAACAGAACGCCCCGGTCTGGATTCGAACCCCCGAACGCACGGCAAAGACATAACCACATAGCCACAGAGACCACATTAATAATAAGTATATTGGTTGATTGATTGATTGATTGATGAATATAACAATCATCACTGCACTTCGGTGACTAACGATACGTTCTCTGATCTCATTTTTATACAGGAAATCTCAATGACATTGCACGAACTTCATAACATCGGAGAGGGTACCTGATGTCATTTTGAAGATGGTAAACATTTGTTTAGGAATTTAAAATAATATTTTAATGAATTTTGCTCGGACAGCGGCTTTGCAGTTTACTCGTATCGATATTGAACTGATTAGGATTCATTCACGTACTCAGCTTGAACACAAGACAAACATTTTATCTTCCTTCTTCGTTAGGACTAGGAACTAGATTCACCTATATTGAGATTAGGGATCTATGAAAAATAATACAGTTCGCTCCACGCTAGAACGAATCGAGCACTTTTGGAGACAAAGGCAGAGCTTACTTCACGCCACAGAGACTACATTATTCCTCTCTCTCTCTCTCTCTTCTCTCTCTCTCTCTTCTCTCTCTCTCTCTCTTTCTCTTCTCTCTCTCTCTTCTCTCTCTCTCTCTTCTCTCTCTCTCTCTTTCTCTCTCTCTCTTTCTCTTTCTCTTTCTCTCTCTCTTTCTCTTTCTCTCTGTCTCTATAATTATGTGTATATGTATATATATATATATGCAAAAGGATATAGCTATACGGACAGCGAATAGTCGATGACAACACATAAGAAAAACAAGGCGACAATAAAATAGACGAAAGCTGCACACCAAAAACTGCACATAGTATAGTAGTAGAAACGTTAAAACAACCATAAGTACGACGTATGTTGACAACAGGATCGCTAGGTGATAGTGACAGAAAGAGGAGACATGAAAAACAAAGGAACGAGTCGGACGTGCATATCAGAATATATATATATATATACATCTTGACGCCAGTTTTGCCTTTTGGCTTCAAGTCGAAAAAAGGCAACTGGAGTGAGCTTCCCTATGCGCTTATTTTAATTTAGTTCCGTGGATATTCCGTAGATCCATCGTTTCCGTGGTCGTGTTCTGGGTCTGTTGCCGTTGTACCTGAGTGACAGTGCTCGCTGTAGGAGACTGTGTTGTGGTAACCTTGATGCCTGTCTATCAAAACAATTCAGAACACAAATATTGAATTATTCAATAAACGAATTATATTTTAGACCATGAACTTTAGATATATAATGAAATGAAAGCAAATTACAACATCACACAAACATACGCAATTGTCCATGGGAAATACAAAATAAAGATAGGCACATTAAAGGCAGAAAATACACAGATTAACATGTCACTAAGCTACATTAACATATATGTTAGCTGCTTGGGCGAACATATTTTAAGGCAAGAGTGGGCAAGTGTCACTCCCTAGAGATTGGCTTTCTGATAAAATAGTTTCATTCTAATCTGGTCTTCATTTTCACGTAGTAAGCTACCAACTCATTTTTTTCAAATTTGGTTTGCCCTCCTGAAAAAATATTATGTCAGCGTCCATGGCTATATTAATAATAATTCCTCTCGTACCGTTATACGTTACATAGGGCCTGCAATTTCTCCATACCGCTCTATCCTGGGCAACTCGCTCAATCTCCTCCATAGAACTGAGACCGATATTTCTTGCCTCTCTCAGCAAAGTTCGTTTCAGGGTCTCCTAGGTCGTCCTCTCTTTCTTGAACCCTTTGCATCCCACTTCAATGCCTGCTTTGATATTCGTTGATCATTTCTCCTCAAGATGTGCCCCACATATCTCCATCTTCTCTTTCCTATAGCATTTGTCACTAGTGGTTTACCAGACATTTCTCTGATTTCACATCACTTCTTCTGAATTCGTTCCATTTTATATTCATTATTTTTCGCATACATCTATTTTCAAATGCATTCAACTTGCTTTCTATAGCTTTAGTCATTTTTCAGCTCTCGCTGGCATATGTTATGCACATGGTTACAGGTTGCAAAATTACTCCTGCCCAAATTTGAAATAACTGGAAAGTAATTAACGAAACATATTCGATTTATCATAGACATGGGATGTAAGATAACTAATGCAGTGATAAAATAACTGACACTATTATTCAAGCAGCCAATATTCAACATGCAATCGTAACGACATGTTATAATTTACATAGTTATAACAACTCTTTGCTATCAATGTTAATCATGGACCAAGTCTAACACAAATAGAAGTATTACAGTGTGTCAGCTGAGGTTCTTGTGAAAATAAACACTCTTACCAGAAGAGCCAGAATAAGAAAGACCGACACTAGAAAAAAAATAGAAACCTAATATATGATAAAATATATGGATATGCATGAAGTAGGGCGCCCCCTCTTTGTGGTTTAGGATAGGGGGGTGCTATTATTCATTTATTGGCGATATGCTTCGTGATGTCATGATTATTCTATTATTCTGTTATTCTGTTGTTCTGCTATTCTGTTATTCTGTTGTTCTGTTGCTGTACAATAGAATGTTTCCTGATGTAATCATAGCTTGAGAGTCCGTTTCCCATTAGTTTGGATAGTACAATTCTTTGTTAAGTCACAGGTCCATTGTTGATTGATTCATTCTTTCCTATTAGTTTGGATAGTACAATTCTTTGTTAAGTTACATGTCCATTGTTGATTGATTCATTCCTTGACATCCTTTCTTATATTTATATTGTTACGATGATGGTGCAAACAGACATTTATTGGCCAACATAGGACTTTAAGTAAACACAATTCCGTGTTAATCTTTCCATAATACATTTATTAATTTCAAGGTTGATGACACAAGTATGGACGACACACCAAGAACACGTCCATTCAGTACAAAAATGTATATCGTCTCCTTCTTTACTAATTGTTCCTAGCAACTGTTACTAAACCGTCACTATTTTACTACACAAAAGCGTCATGTCTCGTAGTTATGTGTTGCACTTCTGCATAGAGAGTACAACACATAGTCTCAACTATTAAATAATCTAATTATACTACTCTAACTATCTGGCTAACTGTCCATTCCTCCGCTGCCATCTGGGGAACTATGACATGCAGAAAATGGTTCGGTTATCTGCGATATCTGGTCATGAGCTTAATGCGGGAGACCCATCCAGAACAAGGGTTGTCTTTTCCTTTTAATTAACAGGAAAAAACTAACAAACATATTGTCATATAATTTGGCCACATGTTGCAAAAGACGTTGTTTTTGACGATAACGTTTAGTGTATGCATTGTAATTATTTATTTAAAGAATAATTAATGTTCTTGAAAATATAATTTTTTTTTAAAGAAACCCTTCAACGTGCAATGGATTTCACTAACATAAGATGTGCAAAGAATGAAAAATTAGCATATGATGTACATATCACCCATAATTATAGCATGAACCTCTCAAAAATGTCTAACTAATTTGGTTTTATAGATATGGCTTTTGCAATATAACTCTTCCAAATACAACATAATTTCAAATTAGAACAGTAATATCTCTGTTTATGTACAGTTTAGACAAAAAGTGGAGGTTCATGCTATAATTATGGGTGATATTTACATCATATGCTAGTTTGGTATACTTTGCACGTCTTATATTCATGAAATCCACTGCACGATGAGAGGTTTGAGGGAGGGGGGGGATGTAAAATATATTTTCAAGAAAATTATTTATTTAAAAAATAAATAATTATAAAGCATACACTAAACATTGTTTATCATCAAAAACAATGTCTTTTGCAACATGTGGCCAAATTGTATGATAATATGTTTGTTAGTTGTGTGTTTTTATTTTAAAAAAGACAACCCATGTTCTGTGTGAGTCTCCTGCCTTAATCTATTGTGGACCACAAACTGGACAGTCAGCTTCAGGTCTGTCAGATTTCGCTAAAGCTTAGTATACCCATTAGTATTCGGGTAGACTGAGTGTGACCACATGATCCCATGACCCAGGGGAGGACAGCAGTCTATCAGGACATTCTCCGTTGTCTGTTCCGCCTGTCTTATGAGTATGATGTAAGAATAAAAAGCCAATATAAGTTCACAATAGTTAACGATCTGATCTGAGAGAACTAGGAAGTGATGAGAAGCAACATCAATGACATTATGCAACAATTTGAACACACAACAACCCCTGCAACACGATTTGTGAAGTTGCCAGATCTTCAACTTCCAGCTAGGCTTTACCGAATCATTGAATAGACTATAACAATGGAATGGGAGGGTCGTTGAAGCATGCTCTAAATCGGTAATCTCCACCAACCGCTATAGAAAATTCGATTCATTTTTATTATAATAATTACCCTTTGATGCTTCTATAATCACGTTATTTTTATAAAACGGTAGAAACCAGATCTAGTAAGCCACTTAATAACGGTAGTCCGTCCTGATTTCAAAATGGGGAACCTATAACATTAAGTGCATTCGTAAATGAATATCCGATTCTATATATAGAAACAGTCTGGAGTTGGAAAAATCTTTGAAATATTGACAGAAGCGTAATGGATTTGGGGGAATGTCCACACAATAATTTTAATAAGGTATTGATACTATTATTATTTACTTTCTGTTCCTGTGATTGCTGGGTATATATACAATGTTCATTTACTTACAATTAGTAAGACTTTCATCGCGACAGATCAAGACATTCATTATTTTAAGTCAAGGACTGGATAATTGCTCACATTTGTGTTTACTACAAATCATATATTGTGAAAAATATTGTATCAAAGGAAAGTTTAATAACACAAGAATATGGAAAGTAAGTAGTGATAGATATTATTTTATTTAAGTACGCTTTGCTACTTCACTAACCATCTATCGTCTCTGAGATCTTACAGCCTTATTACGTTTACAATGGACGAAAGATAAAAATATAAAATAAGGTCGTTTTACAAAGTACAGCAATGAACCGAGTCGACGTTTCTACCAAGAAACGTTTATCAAGTAACAGATACAAAATAACACAAATTGAGTGCAGTAAAATATCACAAATTTTAAACAGATAAAACATATAAAGATTTATCAGTAAGTACTACTGGTTATCTTCAAGTGTATAGATAACTTAACGGCAAGTTCTGATACAACATAATTATCTGTCACTTAATTCATTTATTAACATAGGCCCTCCGTTTTTCAGTGTTATCTCTTATCATTTCTAGTAAATTCACATTTTGTCACCGTCTCCCAATTTCTTGTTATATCAATTAGTGTTTCAAATACTGTTTCTATTTTTCATTTTTGTAAAACACAACTATTTTAGTGTACAAGAAGAAACGATAGATTAAGGGATCTCTGGAAACAACGTTATTTATAAAGTCAACAGTTAAGGAAATGATGACACATATACAACTATTCCACTACATTTGTTTTCCACAATATCTCCATATTCTTAATATTAGTTTTTTGTTTCATTCTTACGATTTTGACATCTATGTGGCATCTAGTTATTGTTTTGTATGTTCCAGTAATGTAGAAAATAGTTAATTGGGAGCAATTGTGATTGAACGGAGGGAGGAGGGAATCGTGATGCGAATTGTCAAGGTAACATTAACTTTTAAAACTCAAAATAAAATATGTAATTCCAAGTTATACAGTTTTAAAACTAAATTTATATTTTTGTTTAATAATTCTAATGTTGTATCAAACCTAACATTGGTCAGCGAGAATTGAAAAATGACTACATATATAGGAAGTAAGTTTGAAAGAATTTTAAAATAGATGTATGCGAAAAACAATAAAATATAATAGGGCGAATTTAGAAGAAGTTATTAGAGAAATGGTGGCGTCTATGGCTTAGGGGATAGTGACTCGGTCTATTAATCCCGACATTCTGAGTTCGAATCACGCCGCGGACAATTTGGTTGTAAATTGTTTCGCGTGGATTTTTACAACAGTACGATGGCACCACCCGTTCAGAAAGCAATGGCAAACTACCGAACGTAATAATGACTAGAAAAATCACAAACAGCGCTAAAAGTTGGGGTTGATTCGCAAAGTCCTGTAAAGGATATGCAATTAACTTTTAACTTATTAGAGAAGTATCTGGTCAACCACTAGTTGAAACTTGTATAGGAAAGAGAAGATAACGATAAGTTTGGCATACTCTGAGAAGATTATTATCAAAGAATCACAACATAGGCATTGAAGTGGGAGGCAAGTGGTTCAAAAAAGAAAGGATACCCCTATGGAAGTCCTGAAACAAACTTTACTGAGAAAGGCGTGAAATGTGGTACTTAATTCCATAGAGCAGATTGAATGGATTGCCAAGAATAGAGTGGTATTGAGAAAGTGTTTGCAGGCCCTATGTGATATCTAACGGTACGAGAGGACTATAATAATACAGATAATAATGTTCATGAATTGTCCACGACTTGTAGTTTTATAACATGACTAGCTTCACATATGAAAAAATCTTTTATACCATGAGGTATATTGAGGAAGACAGTGTCAACCTCATATTTTTTATTGATCATCGGCATAGGATGAGTGATTTTTTTCCGATCCAGAAGCACTTGAGCTGAAAGCTCTTCGGTTCGGTGTCATGGACATCGTAACACTACGGCTCGGTGCAATGAACACCGTAAATCTGGGGAACCTGTAGCTTTTCTGCCAGTCCGCGGAGTTGAACCCGCACTTACAGAGGACTAGTCATCCTTAGTCCAACGCGATACGAACAAGCTGGGCACGCGGGCATAGGATGAGTGATATGATCAACATCATATTGACTCTTTATAACCATAAGTTACACTGTGATTTCCTTTGACAAGATCTTGTTGTAGAAAATAAAATGCTGATGTTGCAGGATCTATCTGTAAAGAATAGAAAAAGATTGATTACATTAGATCAGTGAAAGTCAGCTGGACTTGCGTAACCAGTGTTGTTCAATTCTCTGTACAATCGTCTCTCGTCTCTACTGAATATGGGTACCTGATGTAAGCTGAATGGTTAGAGTGCCTATGGAAACGTACTAAGTGCATAGGCGTTGATTCTATGTGCTTTTACCGTATATGTCTGAAATTTATCGCTCGTTGCTTTCAGAATTACAAGATAGTATAATCACTTGACTCGTTTTAGTGTCTCAATTATTTAATCTTCAAGCGTCTATTTATCTGTTGACGTCTCATTTCCTCATTGAAGCTTCTAGTTATCTGTTGCTGTCCAATTTACTTCTTCAAGCGTCCATTAACCTTTTGTAGTTTCACTTGATTTTGAAGCGTCTATGTATCCGTTGGTGTGTCGTTTGCTTCTTAAAACGCACATCTATCTTCTGATGTCAAATTTACTTCTTCATGCGCCGATTTACCTGTTAGTAATCCATACTTACACCCAACTATTTTATATGTTAGTGTCCAGTTTTCTTCTTCAAATATTTACTGTCCTGTTTGGGTTAAATTTTCTTCTTCAAATATTTACTGTCATGTTTGGGTAAAATTTTCTTCTTCAAATATTTACTGTCATGTTTGGATTCTTCTTCAAATATTTACTGTCATGTTTGGGTTAAATTTCTTCTTCAAATTTTACTGTCATGTTTAAATTTTCATCTTCAAATGTCCACTTTCATATTTGAATGTTATTTGTACAATCAAGCTCCAAGTTATCATTGAATATAAACAGTTCTGTCACGACATGTAAGTGAGTAAGTGTATACATATTAGAGACTATTTGAGACGAACTTTGTTTGCGATTTTAATTGATGTTAAAAATGTTTCATCCTCCTAATTCCTGACATTGGCCATAGAAAAAAGCAAAGACAACGAAAACCAAATGTTATGTTTGTCTGTGTGTACAAAATTGACTGATAGAGCTGACGTGGGCTTGGAAGTACTACATCGACAATCAAATATGACTAGATTGAAACAATCAATACAAGAACAAAATACAAAGACTAGAAGTTTGGGAATCTCTATGGCGTAGTGGTTAAGACATTTGCTGTAGTTCTGAATGTTGTGGGCTCGAATTTAGACCGAGTCACACCGCAATTGTTTCATGAAATCCTAGGACTGTTGCTGGATCAACGACTTTCGTGCTTTGTTCTATAGTCTCAGCCTTTCTGTTGCCATATAAAGAAATCTGGTGAGATGATCCTAGACTGTTGCTGATCAACGACGTTTGTGCTTTGTTCTATAGTCTCAGCCTTTCTGTTGCCATATAAAGAAATCTGGTGAGATGAAATCAATTCTTCATATTTGAACGCTTTTGAACAAAGACTAGAAAATACAGTTTATTAGTTTAGTATCACAAAGAGATATGAATGTTCATGTCGTCATTTCTAACATCTGAGTTATGTTTTACTGCAATACAGACTGGATAAAAGAACTGTTTATACACAACATCCTAGTACTTCGTTAAAATGTTATATTTATAAACATTACTATCTAATTTAATGTGCTGTCTGTAGCTTAAGTGGTAGTGATCTTCAACCCAACCCAAGCGTACCTGGTTCAAACTCCGCGGCGGGCACTTTGGAAGTAAATTCGTTCCGGAAGATTTTTAACGAACAGTAAAATTAGACTTCACAGTTCAGAAAACAATGGCAAACTACTGAACATATAAGTAGTGCCTATAATGGTGACGTCCTGTAAAGGATATGTCAAGATTTTCATTTCATTATCTGATTTCATAATCTGATTTTTGCTAAGTCTATGACCTATAATTTGATGGCGTAACTTATGTTGGCTAACTTATTTTAGTATCACATAGCTATGTGACACACACAACTTCTGTACAAACTGATAGAAATGATAATCTTCCTGCTTGTGTGTCGCTACGTGTGCCTGATTTTATTTCTTGTTAATCTTAACATCCGGAAACATCAAATATCCGTACCACAAGAGAGGGTAATCCCTGTGACCTACAAAAGATGCATGTTTTATTTAATGTTCAGAGGTTTCTTTGAAGTAGAGGAGCCCCGACATGATTTGAAAACGAGGCCGCTATTAGAGAGCTATTTATAACCAATTTCTAAAACCTCCGTCTTCTTTTTTTTATTAACTAAAATAATGAAGGCCCAGTCTAAACCCAGCTGAAAATTATGTGTTTATTCTACAACCAGCAAATCGGGATAGCATAATGTACGGTCTAGTTAATTAGTAATGTACACATAAAAAACACATATACATAAAATATTTTTTCTTCATTTTAAGGATTAACCCCTTCGTTCCTCCGAGATGATATACTTGCTCGTGGTATAGTTTAAGATTTCGAACAGCCACTATACTTGCTAATTGAGTATACATTGCAATATAAGTATATAAGTGTCTCCTAAGGTTAAAAACTGGGACGTAAAGGGTTAAAACCTTTCCAAGCAAAAGCTACGAAAAACACTGTATGTGAAGCGCGAACAAAAGCCCGTTCTATAAATCTCTTATCCTGACGCTATTGGGTAAAACAGGATTAGAGAAAAGAAGACGAAGTAAGCAGAGGCATTTTTTAAAGCCAAAGAATTAGTCATGTTTTGTTTATATTACTTCCTGTTTGCCAGACAAACGTAAAGAGTAAGAATTAACTTATATCAGGGAATCCAAACGAATTTTACACATACACACGTACACACATACACACACCACATCTATATATATATATATATAAAAAAACTCTTGTACCGAAATACGTTACATAGGGCCTACATGACTAATTTCTCCATACCGCTTTGTTCTGGGCAACTCGCTTAACCTCTTCCATGGAAATGAGACCAATATTTCTTTCCTCTCCCAGCGTAGTTATATATATATATATATATACACACACACACACACACGCATTTATGAATAGAAAGTTGTTGGTATAAGACTGCATCAAGATCAGCTGTAACAATGGCTCAGTACTTCGACAAAACAAACGAAAGAATCAAAGTAACAATTACATAGAATACGTTTAGGTCATTCACTTCAGTAAAATAATCAAACATACAAATATAATGTATTAATAACGTATTCAGACAGACTAACTAGTACACATTCAGGGAATAACATTCTCACAGAAGACAGATGCAGGCATTAGAGTAGAAGTTCTGTCAATAATTACAGATTTTATCAGTCCTTTAATTTATAAATATGTGTCAAGAAGCTCATTGTCGAATGTCCTGTTTATAGGATGGGTCTGTCCGCCTGCCCAGCGTGTTCGTAGCGCGTTGAACTGGGGGTGACTAGCCCTCTGTGAGTGCGGGTTCAATTCCGCGGGCTGGCAGAAAAGCCACAGGTTCCCCAGATTCACGGTGTTCGTGGCACCGAACCGAAGGGTTATGATGTCCATGGCACCGAGCCGAAGAGCTGAAAGCTCTAGTGCTTCTAGATCGGAAAAAAAAATAGGATGGGTCTTTATAACTATCGATAAATTTAGGAAAATCCAACCTTGTAAAACAATGAGTTTCTAATTATTGAATTTGAATTCTTCATTTGTTGATCCTCTTTTTTGTTTACAATATTCCTTCCTTTTTACTATTTCCTCCTGTCTATTTGTTTCTGTCATTAAAACGTTACTTTTATACACCTTCTTAAGCTCTGTTTTGTCTGTCAAGTTTTAACCAAAATGTGATGTCTGTCCTTGGTATATTAATTAGTCTTCTTCTTCTTCGTCGATCGCTCCTATCGACCACCTGTTAACCATTCTTGTGATTTGTATGTGATCTGAGCCTAAGAGCAATTGTACGTTGGGCCAGCTATGCGCCTACAAGTAGGCCAGGACATCCGATTTCTGCAGCGCTTTTTATTTACTAGGGCAGCTTCCCTAGGTCCCTACCTCAGTCGTCTCTTACGACATGCCTTGTAGGTCGCAGTTTTACTATTCTTTGCTCCTTGAGAGTCCCGACAACACAAGGCGATTAATTAGTCAATTACTTGATATCATCTGCTTATATATCATCTACTTATGATATCATCTACTTATGATATCATCTACTATGATTATCATCTACTTGATATCATCTACTTATGATATCATCTACGTAGGTATCATCTACTTATGATATCATCTACTTATTCATAATAAACCTATTCCTAGTTCTTATTTCAATTATATACGACTAATTTCACCTCAGAAAATCCCATTCTAATCCCATTCTAATCATTGACACCATGTATCATAGCCTAGCATTTCACTATCCAACCTGGTGCCCGCGGGCGTCATGTCGCCCTTGTCTTACATCCCTTGCACCCTATTTTACTCTCCGCCCTTACCGCTAATCAGAATTTCAAGAGAAAGATGACATCTTTATAACAATATGCTTGGACTTTTTCATAGCACAATTTTTTGTTTTCCAATTAAACGTTTCATCAAGATTACTTTTTAATCTGTTAATTTTGTTTATTAATGTCACTATTAACAATACATTATTATTATTATTATTACAATTGCCACACGGCGACCGCGTCTTCACCGTCACTAGTCAGATGCGCCCCAATACATAAAAAAGTTGGACAACACTGTCCTAGCATATAGAAAATAGCGAATACGACATATATATGTCAATATGACCAACATTATTAAATCATATTTCAGAACATATACTCAACAAATGTGACATTGTGTTCGAGTTTGATTGAAAGTAAATGTTTTTAAGAGGAAGTTAATTTAACATGAAAAGACAGGTCGGGTCATTTCATAGTAACACTTTACACGTTCTACGTCATCTCGAAATCTGCTCATTGAGAAACCGGAACTCACAGTGTCCGTACCGACAAATAGATCAGTGATCTTGGGAAACCCCTCATTCCCAGCTATCACAATGTAAGTGTCTTCTAATAAAGATCCTTGATATTAATAGACTTGGACAAAAACTTCCGAACCAACCCTTTGAAATTTGATACTAAAAATGGAATATAACGAGAATATAAAAAGCTCGCAGTTCGATCACAATTATTACAACTAAAGAAATTGTGTTCTGCAACTATTAGAACAACAATATTTATATTTGTAAACGTTGCATAGAAATTACAACTCACATAATGTCATTGCAAAACTCAGGTATGACACTTAGATATATCTCACTTGACAACATTTTTTAAAAAGCTTTCTATTAACTCATGATACATGTACGTTTGATAAAACTCTGTCCAAATTATGAAGCTAAAGTTATGTGCTCGTGTCTGTACACGATTTGTAGACCTACAGAAATAAACAATACATTTTCCTATTTGATTGAAACTACAAATAGTTATGATTATTGGATAGTGTACAAATAAATCTCTTATAAGGCGTTACCACCCATCTTTGCATAGGATTTACGAGTAAAATTGTTTCCGAGTGTAACGGCTATCAGGTCGACCAAGCTTCAATTAATTGGCTAGTAGAGAAAAAAACTCGAAAGTCAAGGCAGTAGTGTAATATTGACTATATCTCTCATCACATACTATAGGGTAACAAAAAATATGAGCCTGATCAACAATATTCCACGTGGTATGAAAACTAGTACTTTACATGTCCTTTAATGGACATTTTTATTTATAAATTGTACATCCATTATATTGTACATAAACAAAACTAAAAGAACATTGATGGTAGCTCCATTTTTTTAAAAGGCGGAGAACGAAAACTGTTTTGTGTGTTTTGATGAGCAAAGTAATTTTGATCCGATTTTTAATTGATATTCCTCGTTTACAAATTGTGCAACAACGTTTTTCTCTGTTTACCGCTGCTAATGCTCTATGACCTAATATAATGTCGGACTGAACATGCTATGAAGTGTATACATTTGTAAACCAACTTAACTAGCTTATAACTCAATGTAAAGAAAGTACGTAAAGAAAGGAAAATGAACGCGTTGACATACACACTTCTACAGGAATAGTTGTCCAACTATCATAATTCTTGAGTTTGGTGTTCTTCAGATTGTCTTATGACACACAATCAATGAGTTTTATAATTAAGATACACTTTTAGAGTTGACAAACTATTTTCATTTCCTAGTCTCTATACTTGTTTGTGTAACTATCATTAAGATGCGTGTCAATTATATACTTTGGAAGGCTATTATTTATCATAAACAAATAAAAGCAGTAGTAACAATTGCAAGCAATGAAGATTTCAATATGTGCGTGAACGTTGCCAAGGTTTACCAAAGTTTACATTCTTAAAAATGTTAACAAGTTAAGAAATTACTAACATATTTTGTTGAGTATTATAATAATCATCGTTCAAAATAAATAAAGTAGATTTAGAAGCACATCTATAATAAAATTGAAACCCGAAACTGGGAAGTTATTCGCAAGACTTTTGAGCATGCCTCTTTCGTAACCAATTTGTTGCAGATCTTGGAATACCCGTACTGTTCTAGTTTCACAACTAGCAGACGATACAATAGTTATATGCATGACCTATATTTGTTACTTCAGCAACTGACCTAAATAAAACAGTCTACTCATATTATTTGTTTATTTTTATTTATCTCATTTCCAGAAATTATCACATTCGTTCTATTGGTTCTGGCAACGGTATCACGAGCTGCAGTGATCAGAGTACCAACCATTGATAATCCATGTCAAAGTGACCCGACAAGTACGGCAACACCACATTATCTCCCATTGAGAGATCAGATTCAGATGACAATAACAGAAGCTAATTCTGCAGACAACACATGTCTGCTATTCAAAGACGCATTGGTATGTATAAAACTACTATCATTTGTTTATTGCAATATTTGGTTATTGGTTACTAAACTGACGTCATTGCACTCCGGGCAAACCATAGGTGCTCAGTCTCCCCCAACAGATATCAAAGAGCATGAATACTGATGGTTCCTGGGGCTCGCTGATTAAACACACCTCTCCCTGCCTCAGGCATCCAGTTCGACTTGAACAACGGGTAACTCCAAACTGCCTAAATCGCTTATCGATTCAACATCGATTTTAGTGTCCTCATCCAACAGACAGTTGCGAAGAGACCGAAGAATATCCCCCTTATCCATCTTCAACTCCCCAACAATCGATGCTGTTGATGCAAGTCTGGTCGCTCTCATTACCGTAAACACCGCATTTGGCGAGCTGAAGGGCAGACGTTTAGCAGGTGGACAGAAAAACGCTTTAAAGACACTTTTAAAGTGTCTTGAAATACTTCGATATAGACAATACGTGCTGGAATCCTTGCAAGATGCTTAAATGTGGCTGTAACAAAAAAAGCAACGAATAGCTGAGAATCATCTATTGTTGAGTCACAAGAAAACAGAACAGCGCGAAAAGAAGAGCCACAAACAGCACATGTCTAACCTTGATCATGTATGCCCACCTGTGGTCAGGGATTCTGTTCTAGGATTGGACTCTACAGTCACCTCCGCACACACCAGAGAGGTGCAACAGTACACGTCTGAGATTGTTGTCATCATCGCTTGCGATGGACGCTATTACCGTAAACACCCGCATGCCCAGGACAGTATATATATATATATATATATATATATATATATATATATATATATATATATATATACAAAAGATCAAATATCGAAACTCGAACTTGTGTAGTTCTACAAAGAATAACAGCCAACAAAATTATCGTTTCGAGAAAAAGGCCTTCATTAAGCAAAGTATTCAAGATAAATCAAAATCAGACTACGAAAGTAGAATATGAAAACTTTGCACATAACTTTGTTAGATATGCCTTCATAAAGCCATTAAGCAAACTAATACATTTAAACAATTTCCAAGATACTTTCATTCGAAAGAATGGAAACGCTCAAGTTTTTACACGTTCAACCATAACTAGGCCCACTCTTTCGGCTCTTCCCGGTAGAGCCCAATTAAAACCAAACAAATAGGAAGAACAGACTATGTGTATACAAATATGTATTTCATATGTATATCATCTGTATATCACATGTTTTCATATCATGTAGAAACAAGCAACACGTTTATTAATAGATATGTATACGTCACTGTTTTGCTCGCTCTTAGAATAATATCTCTCATTACTTCACAGAGGGCAGTACTTACTCCCAATGAGACCTCACTGCTAGACTCTCCTTTGCAAAACGTGCCAGGACTACCTCTGAGTCTAAACGAACCAGCCTTAACTGCAGCAAATGTAAGTATGACTGATATAACATATTACATGCTTGCTTTTTCGTTTATATCTGTAGTTTTTGTTTTGTTTAGCTAGTACTATTTTATTTCAGTTGTATAGCAGTAGCAATTATTCTTTTCCTCATCTTTCAATTTGATAATCTAAAGTGATAATATAATCTTAAAATGGTCGTCCATTTGTGTTTCATTTAATTTGTCACTCCTGTTTGTTCGTTTGTGATAAAGGCCTTGTTGGTCGAAACGTTGCTGTATTTTGTCATTGTTTTGTAATTTGTAAACTACAGTACTTTGTAATTACGTGTTTGCCAATCAAATGGTTTACTGCAGTTCCAATATATAACTTAATATAATCTTATCAAGTTTTATCCTCAACTTTATTTTTTCAATCGCTCTAAAATTATCATTAAGTCACTATTGTGTTTGATCCATGTTAAAAACACACAATTTTTTCAACTAAAGTTTTCTGTGATCGTTTACTGGATTTCTATTAAAGTTTTTTTGTTTTTCTTCATAAGACGGTATATTATAACTCGTACATTGTTTAACTTGAGCATTTGAGTTGATGAGTTTTCTTGACTTATTAATCATATTTCTAAATATCTTACGATGACCTCTGCATCATTTAATTGTTCAGATTGTGGGTTGTATTGCCAGATATTAACTTTAATGGATAAAGTATTATAAATGGCTGGAATATGATTGATTAGACGGGATTTGATTTTAGTGACTCGGTAAGTTTGGTTTAGTAGACCGTAACGGCTCTCACATCGACCCAGCCTCAATTGGATACCAGGAAAAGCACTGAGAAGTAAAGGCAACCGAGATGATGTTGATCACATTACACATCGTGTGCCGGAGGTCAAATAAAAATATGGGCCTAACATATACCACGTGGTTTAACAAAGGTTCTTTAATTTTTTTTTACTTACTCAGTAGTGGAGTCAGTAGGACTTGTTCACAGTGATTGACAGTGTTACGGACTGTATGTTTGATTCAATATGATTACCTCAGTCTGATGTGTGAGACTATGATGCTTTAATTAACTCTACTAACAAAGTTTTAACTCTACTAATCAAGTTTTAACTCTACTAACCAAGTTTTAACTCTACTAACCAAGCATACATAAACCATTAACTTTGAGGCATATGTTGATCTCTCATTGTTCTGCTACTTGAATGTTGTTGTACTAATGAACTAATCTGATTGTATTTCATCTCTTTCCTATCTTAGGTATTCACCAGAACTCTGAGACAGAGTGCCCTAAATATTACTATTATATATAATATTCTTGAACGGTTGATTTCCAATACTTTTATGGAAGATTATGAGGAACCTTTAAGAAATGTAATGTTAGCAATGCTGACTGTGAAATGTAGATTAGAAATAACTAGTGCTGTCAGAGAAACAAATTTTACAGCAGAAGAATCACAAGTAGAAAATGAAAGGATGTTGGCTGATTATGATGCGTTTGTAAACCTTGAGGAAGCCATCGACAATCAACTGTTGCCTAGCGACGAGAAGCGTATCATCTTTCTAGGATACACTATGGCTCGCTACATGCAGATGTTTATTGTTAACTTGAACAACGCTCTGGAGGCTGAGAACCGCTCCATTGAACAACAATAGGTACTTTACGTTACCGAACCTGCATGCAATTCACAACAATTTCCCAGCATCCTCTCCCTGCATGACATTTAGTTATTGCTTAACAACGCAATATTTGTTGTACTTTATTCATGTTAGACATTGTGCTTGCTTGCATTGTTTGTACAAGTTACACGTATTATTTTAAACATTATTTACCCCCACTTATATGTACCACATATGTTTGTTTGACTATATGTGTATGAGATGATCGGTTGATGGACAGAACAAACGCGTCAAAGTCACTCTTACAGTGTCTCTAAAATGCTTCGATATAGACACCAGGTGCTGAGTATCTCTTGCACAAGATAGCCAAATGGGGCACTGTAACACACAAAGGAACTCTCATAGCTGAGAATCGTCGTACTGTTGAGGTACAGAGAAAGTGAGCTGCACGAAAAGACAGAACACACAACATCCACATGTCCTACCTTGATCATGTATGCACCACATGCGGTAGAGGACTGTGTTCAAGGATTGGGCTCTACAGTTACATCAGGAAGGTGCAACACCACACGACTGATGCTGTTGTCATCATCGCTTGCGATGGACAGTTATTATTATTATTATGAGAAGATAATTGTATTTACAATATATTGTTCCTTCCCCCGTTTCCCTGCATGCTACTGGGTTAAGGGAGATTTGTATTCCATACAACCTGATCCACTGCACATTAAAGCTTTCTCCCATGTATGTCGCACTTCCCCTTGCACTTTACTCAGATTAAGTTACATATTCTTCATTTCAATAATTTACAAGAAAATATTAAATTATATTGTTATAATTTTACGTAAATGAACTATTATTCAACAGAAGTAGCTGTTATATATAAAATTTAGAAACATATTTTCTGCTGAAACACTTAATGTTGAATATTTGGCAACTAAATTGTAGTTTTTACTATTTATGTTAAACAATATCGTCAATAATTGATAATTAAATTTATTTTCAATATTAGAGTTGTATACTAAATATGAAGCTGTTTAAGTTAGAAAAAACCTAATTTGAAAGCATTGCTATTCTGTTAGAGGATATTAGTCAGAATGTTACCAGACAAAATAATGTGACACCAGGCCATACTCATGTTATATAATATAAATGATATATAAAACTATGACTTTTACTATAATAACAATGACTGTATAAAATTAAGTTGAGTTATATAGTCTTTGAACAACTAAAATTAAACTTTTATTGTTTATTATTTCAGAACGTAAGCAGCTTCAAGAAGGACCATCAAGATATATCGACCTATATTAAATACTTGGATTTTATCCAGAAGACACAGCAGAATTATGATAAAGGAATCTACACAGAAAACATAGATGCAATCATCAATCAATTCTACATTTTGCTGTGCAAGATTGCTACAATCCTGAATAGTCAAAATAATCCAATGACCCAGTTCGTAGATTCTTCAGTGGTTTCTGGTGACCTAAAGAATTACATCACTATCAGCAAGAGCCGTTATATGTTAAATTATGTCTTCATGAAAAACGCCCATGATTTCATTGGGTATAAAAACATGAAACTACTCAAATTTTTCCAAACTCTGAGTTAAAACTTAGAGCTCATTGATTACTTATGAAATTCTTGCTTAAATATAAATGTATTCTATACATGTACCTTGTATTTATTAACAAACTCGAGATTTGTATTTATTAACAATTTAAGAGACTGTATTTATTAACAATCTAAGAGACGTGTATTTATTAACAATCTAAGAGACTTGTATTTATTATCAAACTAAGAGATTTGTATTTATTGTCGATCTAAACGACTTGAATTTATTGCCAATCCAAACGGCTTATATTTATTATCAATCTAAGAGACATGTATTTATTATAAAGCTAGATGTGATTCACCAAAGATGTACATACTTTACCTCGTATCAATCTCAGAAAAGACCATTTATATGTTGATATATATATATTATTTTACAGACAATCTACATTATGACCGATTACGTGCTGCTATATCATGAGTTTTATCATTAGACTAAATATCCCATTATCATTATATCATTATTGTAAATTTGTTAATTTTGTACAAGTATTCATGAATTTCGTATTAGTTTTAGAGTTAACTTTATCAATATAATTACATCAGCTGTGTTATCTTTACGAAACTATTTTTTGTTAACTGCAGTTTGCTCAATTTTGAGAATATAATTTACTATTAATATGTCAAGATATATGAATATTCATGTGTCTTCTGCACACGCTCTGGTGTCAACTTTAATAAAATGATCAAAGAAAAAAGGGGGTCATCCTGAAGCAAGCTTATCTCACAGCGTGAAAGCTGACAAATATTTCTATATATTTTATTATCTGATACTTTTCAATCATTCTCATCTGATTGAGATTATATATAAATTTATATTGTACAGTAATGAAGATTTGTAAATAATATTATATTATAAGCATCGATACCACCTCGCACTAAACGTGTGAACTCGTTTTGAACCATAGTTGTAACTTATTTATAACTTATACCTAGGAACATTAACTCATGTTGGCTCATGGATTGTCCCCGTTTGTGATTATAATGTATTCAACAATTTTCAGTTTAGAAATCATACATCATGTTATTTGGTCAATTTTCGTTGATTTATTGTTATTTAATTATACACGTAGTATTATACAAATAGTATTATACAAATAGTATTATACACATAGTATTGACAAGTTTTTAGTAGTTATAAAATTTGTGACTATTCTGACTAATATATTTTACAATTTTTTTTTTATTTGTTGTTTCTTATTATATTACTCTGATGAAGATTTTTAGTCGATATGTTGGCATTATAGATTCTCATATATTCTTGATTTAGTAAAATGTTGTTATACAGGGTGTTCAAGATAATTGCAGCCCCATTGACAAATCGAAAGTTGCCAGATAAACTATTGCGTTGTGTTTATTTACTATTTAAACCGGTTCTGACTAGCTCATCCTACGTCACATTTGTTCATCGCCCCTTCCGCACTACAATTACACACCATCACACAACCTTGACCTATACTACGTCATAACTGAATCTTCTCATTTCGATACATATATGCCAGATTAGCTCCATTCATAGGCTACTTTTAAGTTGAACACCCTGTACTTGTTGCCTTACTTATCTCTTTGTTAGTTATTTGTAAAGCAATCTCTGAAATTTCTAAGAATCAGGTTCCTTTGATATTTAAAAAAATCAAACTGCCATTTGAATGTTTATATGTAGTAAGGATAAATGTATATGGTATATTTAAGAAATAAAAAAACAACGACTTGATTTCATTTGATCTGAACGTAATTTTATTGTATTTTTACGGAAAGCCGTTATACTTTAGTTTATATTTTTATGTTAAAAGTAGACCATTTAGACCTAAAGATACAAATTAACGATACACATAAGAAAAAGGGTGTCCAATTTGAGATAGCGGTTTTTTATGAGCGGCTACCAGTTTACATATTTTTGCTAGATACAGATAATTTTATTTGTGTCTCTCTGGCAACTTTGAAGAGGACAACAATCTGAACATATTTGTATATATTTATTTTTACATCAAACTGGATGCGATCTGAATTATGTATATATAATATGTTAAAACTGAAGATTATCTCAACATTTTTGTATTTATCAATTTTTACATAAGCTGGATGCGATCTGAATTATGTATATATAAATATAATATGTTAGAACTGAAGACCACCTCAACAGTTTTGTATTTATCAATTTTTATTTAAGTTGGATGCGATCGGAAATATATTATATTTAATGTTAAAACTGAAGACTTAATTAGTCAACAAACAATCAGGATATTAGCAAGTGCTAATTGAAAACTGTGACATGTGTAACCATTTCTAGCTTGTCTTCCTAGATTGTGAAAACTATTGTCATCTGAATGTGGTTTAAACATTTGGGAAGACATGGCTATTCATGAAGTTGTCACATATTGTAAGGCTATATTAGCCGTAAACATTTTTTGTTTGTTTATTCTGTGTTCCCATTACTATATGTTAAAAGTGTTATGACATATCAAAGCTGTTAATTTTTAAAAAGTGTAAATCAAAACTGATTAAAAATTATTATATGTAGGCTATATATTTTGTATATGTTTATTATTCAATTGTTTATTATAATACTGACTGATGCTATAAATAAAAATGAGAAAATACAAGTATTTTGGATATATCAAGAGACATGAAGGGCTGAAGAAGACCATATGGAAGGAAGCATCCCGTCAAAGAGAGGAGAGAGAAACCACGGAGAAGATGAATTCGTGATGTAACTGATGTCTTGAACATGATGGCTGCATAGGCAGGACATCTGTCCTACAAGAGAGAGAGAAATTCCCAAGAACTGTTAAGGTGGCAAAGTTCTGCTAAGATCAAGCTATCTGATGATTATTATTATAATAAATAAATACTTTAGTATTTCATGTTCTTATCTTGACATTTTTGTCACAAAAATAAATATCAGAATGTGTTCAATGATTATTATTTTGCTAAATTGTTTGCGTGATTTTATAAATAAAAGCTTACATTGTAAAACACTTTGTTGAATTTATTGTGAATGAAAGATTGATTGATCCGGTCGGTTGTAAATTTATTACAGGTCATGAAGTGTTTTTACTGATCTTCAATGTCGTGAGGTATATTTAACTGACTATAGCTCTACGGTAATGAAATGTTTTCACTGATCTTCAAACTGATGATAGCTCTACGGTAATGAAATGCTTTCACTGAAACTATCTTCTTCTTGTCTTTCTTTCTTCTTTTTTCCTTCTCTGCTTTTTTGCCGCTATGCGTTGCAGGTTCAACTGATGATCGGTTTCCGAGATAATGCACACTCGGTCGCTTGATATTCTGTGGTATTGTGAAGTTTTAACCATTTAGCTGCTAAGGACGTATATATACATTTTTCCCATTCACTTATAAAGACGTCTGTTATTATCTCTCCTCTGTGGGCTAAAGACGTGTTAACACGTTATACATTGCTACTGTCACTGCTATAGGCGTACATTCACGTTTATGACATAGAAACAAAGAGTAGCTATTTTTAGCTCAGCCTTCAGAAAGTATGTAGCAGCGAAAGGGTTAAGATGTCTGTAACTCCATCAATCCATCTTTTCTTGGTCACCCCTTCCTCTTGATTATTCCATTTTCAGGTTGTACGCTCCTGCAACTGGTGTATTCAGGTTGTACGCTCCTGCAACTTGTGTATTCAGGTTGTACGCTCCTGCAACTGGTGTATTCAGGTTGTACGCTCCTGCAACTGGTGTATTCAGGTTGTACGCTCCTGCAACTGGTGTATTCGGGTTGTACACTCCTGCAACTGGTGTATTCAGGTTGTACGCTCCTGCAACTGGTGTATTCGGGTTCATTCTGACCAAGTGGCCAAACCATTCAAGTCTCTGTTTTTCAATAAATCTAATAGCAGGTGTTGTTCCGACTGTTCTTCTAATTTCCTCATTTCTTATATGGTCTCTTCTTGTTTTATTTACTGCTTTCCTCGAGCATCTCATTTCGCATGTGGTAATTTTCCTTTCTTGTTCTTTTGTCAGTGCCCACATTTGGCATTGGCTTCAACTATATTCAACTTTTTTTATTATTAATTTAGTCGATTGAAATCGTTGAGTAAATTAATATTTCTTTCTTTCAACAAAAGAAACCACCAAAAAACGACAAACCTTCGTAAATGGATGTTTACGTAGAATAGAGGTTCTGAGATGGTATGATAAGATTTCGAGCGAGTAACTCAAGATAAAGAACTAAGCAGATACCAGTGGAGAAAGAGATAAGGAAGAGACTCTGACGATGGATAGGACACACATTGAGAAGACCGACCGGAATCATTGCAAGACAGGCACCGTTTTGGAACCCGCAGGCAAAGAGGAGTAGGAGAAGGTCTAGAGCCCTGTTTCCCAACCTGGGACGCACTCCCCACAGGTGGGCATTTTCATCGTTTAGGGAGGTAATGGACGCGTTCGGAGTTTAACTAATGTTCATGATGTTGCAAAACCGATATTTTGGCTTTTGGATGTCTGTTTACAAAAACTATTGTTGCTACACAATCACTTTACTGAAGTTTTACTCTCTTGTTAAAAAATATTCAATAAGTGGAAAGTTCTTATATCTAGGTACATTTTTACCTCCTTTTAACGAAGCTTTGAAAGCGGGAAAGCATGTGTTATTGTGTTAAAATCGAGTCATATTTTTAAAAAAACTGTAATGTGTCCGTCATTTGCCAACCTTGTCATGGAGACCACAATGAGCTTTTACAGTGCAATTTTGAATATGTAATAGTATTGGACAGAGCCACGCATATCATATTTCCGCCACAGAAAGCAGGTCCAAAGTTTGATTTGACGTGGAATATTAGGTACGATGGGAAAAGGCACCAAGAAACATCAAGGTGGTTTGACTCAAATACAAGTTATGGACCATTAGTCTGAATACCAGAGTAATGGATACTCACTGTACAGCTGGATTATACAAGTGTCCTTAGAGTACTATTTTGTAGTTGTATAGTTAACGAAGGAGCAAGTTATGTATGGATTACAGTAGAATGTCATGAGATCTTGTTTTCCATGTTTAGCGACAGATTGAGAAGGCGTTGTTAGGATATACATTTTTAGACAATGACAGAAGAATGTCGTTAGTCGAAGTAAAATGAGTCTTTTCCAAGAGAGTAGCAGATGTGGGAAATCGCAGTCCTGAGAACAAAGTTTTGGAATAGTAAAGTAATAGAATAATCACCCATAAATATACACGATGGACTTTAAGAAGAGGGAATAATAGAGCAGATAGAGAGCCAAAGACAGAACAGCTACGAGGTAGCTAGAATAAAAATAGAGAACTAGACACAGAAAAGCTAAAGTACAGGACTGTTAGGCCAGATTATACGAGAAAAGCAGAAGAGAACAGAAGAGCTTCATGAAGAAGATATAACTATTGGAGGTTAGAATTTATCAGAGATAATTAGAAGAGAACACCGTATACTTTTTCAGAAGAGCAGATTTGACCACATAAATGTGAGTATAAATATTGTTAATGATTTGCTGTTTTTTTTCTTCAAAAAGTCATGCTATAATAATCGAATTTGCTCAAACGTATATCACTTGATGTGAAATATTACCATATTAATGTATTCCACATTAATGTCTTTTATGCCAACAATGCTTGACCAACGAATCAATGAAAGGAGGTCGTCTTGAAGAACATTTGGAGGCGAAACATAGTGCTCATATTAATTCAGATTTGAATTACTTTCAAACTTTAAAGACACATTTTGAAAAAGAGCAACATTAAAGTCTCTGTTTACTGCTCATACTGCAACTGTTAATCGTACTCTTGAGGCTAGTTATCAAATTTCCTTACTCATTGCTAAATGGGGAAAAAATCATACTATAGCAGAGAATTTAATCAAATCATCTATATCATCATTTCTTAAAACGGTTCTGGAAAAAGATGACAAAGAGGTGAAAGCTATGCCACTCAGTAACAATACTGATAGCAATAGAATAGACGAAATGAGTGAAAATATTGGAATACAACTTGTTGAAAAGCTGAAAACAGTAAAATTCTCAGTGCAAATAGATGAATCAACTTTGAGAGACAGTGTTGATAAGTAGTATTGATAATTTCATCATCATCAAGGTGCGTATCCTTTATAGGACGTTGCTCTCTTTGCAGCACATCTGAAATTCACTCTGTCTCTTGCCAGTTCACCCACTTCCAGTTACCATGGTCATGTTCATGGTTTCTTTAATATCTTGTAGCCATCTTCCTCTTGGTCTGTCTCTGCGTCCTGGGACCCTGCCTCTAGAATTGTTCTTTCCAGGCCATCGTGACGCTTGATGTGACCAAAGTATGTAATTTTCTGTATAGTATGTTGTTTATCAGCCAATTCTCTTTAACATTTAGTTCTTTCAGGACATCAGTGTTCTTTCTTTTTCTGTCCATGGTATTCGTAGGATCTTTCTGTAGCATTTAGTTTCGAAGGACTGGATTTTCGTTCTGAAATTTTGTGTAATAGTCCATGATTCACAACCATAAGTAGCCACTGGGAAAATGCATGCTCTCAATATTTTTAATTTTAGTATTGTGCTGGTGCTTTGCCACATGTTCTTCATTGTGTTTAACTTCTTGAATGCTATTGCCAGTCTTCTTGAGATCTATTTGGAGCAGTCACCGTTATTGTTAATTATTGAGCCCAGATATTCGTAGCTCTCTACACATTGGAGTTCTTCATTGTTTACTTGGATGTCAGGTGAGCCTTTTGCTTTGTCAGTTGACATGATTTTTTTTTTGTGTATTCAAATATAGATGTTGGTCTTCACTATGTTTCTTGGTCGTCATGATTAGGTTTTCCAAACCTTCTTTGCTGGTGGATAATAACACTGTATCGTCTGCGTATCTAAGCTCTGGAATGCATTTTCCGCCTATAGTGAGAGGGTCGTAATTCACGTAGTTGGCATCGTCTTTACATTCCTCATGATGTTCTCTGCATATATGTTGAATAAGTATGGTGACAAAATACATCCCTGTCGTATCCCCTTTTGAATCTCAAACCATTCAGCTATTTCACCTCCTATTTTAATGGTTGCCTGTTGTTCGTGGTATAAAGCTGTCTATGAGTTGTATTATGTGTGTTGGAAAGTGCATGTCCATGATATACCACATTTTCTGGTGTTGTATATGGTCGAAAGCCTTGCAATAGTCTATGAAACATGCATGCAGGTCTATGTTGTATTCTCTGCATTTCTCGATAATCTCATGCTACAAATATGATCTCTAGTGCCTCTACCTCTTCTGAACTCTGCTTGTGTTTCGTGTGTTTCATCTTCTAATTTTTGTTATTTATTGATAACTTATGCAAGATATATTGATAATAGGGATTTTGCTGAAGAAATGTTGTTCGTAAATTATTGAAAGCACCCTACCTCCAAAGATGTATATAATAAGCTAAAAACATTACTTATATGTCAAAAATATATCAATGAAAAATATTACATCTTGTGCCGCAGATGGTACTCCTAATATGATATGCAAGAAAAATGGCTGCTTAAAATTGCTGAAAGATGAGAATCAAGAAATGCTTCTTGTGCATTGTGTTATTCACAGGGAGAATTTGGTAGCTAAAAATATTTCGCCTGTTCTAAATGAAGTACTAAATTCAGTTATAAAGTGTATCAATGCTATTAAAGCTAATGCCAAATGTGAGCGTCTCTTCAAGATATTTTGTGAAAATGCAGACCATGTGAGACGTTTACTTCACACTGAAGTAAGATGGCTCTCGAAAGGGAACTGTGTGACAAGATTTATGGAACTATTTGATACTCTTAGTTATTTTTGAAGCGACAAACCTGAAAGGAAGTATCGTGTTAACGGTCGATAGTAAAGCATTTGTGAGTTATCTAGCCGATTTTGAAAAACAAAATAGATTAAATAATCACATTTAAGGAAGAATAAAACTCTTGTTGATGCAAAAGCTAAGATATTTGGTTTTATTACCTTTATTGAATTATGTCAGAAATATATTTGCAACAAACATTTTGAAGAGTTTCATTGGCGCCAGAAATGTGAAGTGACTGATAACGCTATACTTGTTATTGTCGATCATCTGAAAATGCTATCGGCTGATTTAAAAGAAAGATTTTCTGATTTGAAACAAGTTGATTGCAGTCAATGTTAGTGGATTTGTCTGATATTTCAAATATGCAGTATCAAGAAGAACTCGCAGAAATGCAAAATGATGAGTCAATTAAAACTTCATTTAATATAAAAGGAGCGACGGCATGGCTTTGTGAGGAAACAGAAATCAAATATACAAATTCAACCAAATGTGCAAGAAAACGTATTACCGTTTCTATCTTCATATTTAGCTGAATGTGGATTTAGTGCCATAACTGATTTGCTGCTTTAAAAAAAAAAAGGAATCGGCTGAATATAACACAACGAGGAGACTTGAGACTGAAGCTAACTAAATTGAAACCTAATGCCCTTATGCCCTTTCTGACTGTGAGGTCGTTCTGGATTAGAAACATTTCACGGGGCTTATAAGCTTGTCCTCGGACGGCATCTTACACGTATAAAACACCGTGTAAGGTATCGGTCTTTGTCAATGCTCAGATCCGGACAGCCTGTCAGATCTTTACATTGTTGACCTTACTTTACCGTGAATTGTTGATTTAAATCGTCTTACTCAAATGGTTCAAGCTTTGAATGTTCTGCAAGTTTGCAAATCTCTACAAAATACTGATTTAGAATGTTCTGCAAGTTTGCAAATCTCTACAAAATACTGATTTAGAATGTTCTGCAAGTTTGCAAATCTCTACAAAATACTGATTTAGAATGTTCTGCAAGTTTGCAAATCAAATAGTTCAAGCTTTGAATGTTCTGCAAGTTTGTAAATCAAATAGTTCAAGCTTTGAGTGTTCTCAAGTTTGCAAATCAAATTCTAATGAGTTCAAGCTTTAAATGTTCTACAAGTTTGTAAATCAAATCTCTACAAAATACTGATTTAGATCCACGGTACAAAAGGCTCAGGTTTTTTATGAACGACTTCAGAAAAGTGATGTATAATTTTCTGTTTGAGACATTGGAATCACTTTGTAATAGCAAAATGAAGAGAACCGACTCTTCTGTTTCTCTTGCAATGTTTTAAATAAAATGTGAGCTTATTTGTTGTCTGTCTAAAGTGATTGACTAGTGTAATTGAGAATATACTTAAGACGAGAGAGAAAATATGTAATACTGTTGACAGTTTTTATATTAAAGCAACAATACATCGTTTAAATGCCTTTCAAAACAGTAGTGTCGTGGTTTTTTTTAATGTGGTTGATTTTAAATAATACATTGCATAAGGTTGGTGTTTCTCAATGGGCATAAATTTTTAAGTAAAAACAATCACGATATAAAAAGAACAGCAGCCAATTTATCATGAGCTCCGTAGAAAGTTGGACTGCAGATAAGCTATCATAAGATCAATATACGAGGGGAAGTCAATAAGTAAGCCACCAATGGCAGTAGAAAAATAACTAAACATGATAACAACTTGAAACCAGTTTATTTTTATACATACATTGTTCCTTTATTTCTCAACATAATTTCCACCAACATTGATGCACTTATCCCATCGTTTTATCAATCCTCTCAAACCGGCTGCATAGAACTGCGGGCTCTGTTTTCTAAACCACGTTTTCACTTCACATTCAACTTCGGCGTCATTCGCAAAATGTCTCCCGCCAAGGTGGGTTTTCAGTGGACCAAAAGGTGGAAATCGTTAGGGGCTAAGTCGGGACTGTAAAGTTGATGTTCCAGAACTTTCCACCGTAGTTGGTTAATTTTCTCCTGAGTTAATCGAGCCGTATGTGGTCTGGCATTGTCATGAAGAAGCAACACTCCTGTAGTCAGCAGTCCTGGACGGTTTTTTCGAATTGCATCATGAAGCATCGATAGAACTTCACAGTATGATTCAGAATTCACATTGTCACCTTTCTTCTTGAAATTGGTTAAAGCACTCCTTGACAATCCCAGAACACCGTCAGCATGACTTTCCCTGCTGATGGCGTAACCTTGAATTTTTTTTACACAAGGCGAAGAAAGATGTTTCCACTGTATTGAAGCACGCTTTGATTCGGGCTGGTAGTGATGCACCCATGATTCATCCTCAATAATAATCCTGTTCAGCATCTCTTCTCCTTCATCTTCGTATCGACAGAGATGACGCAAGGACAGGCCACATCGGTTCATTTTGTGTTCCTCCTTCAATTGTCTGGTACCCACATTGAGCACAATTGAAGAAAGTCTAAAAAAAGAAAGAGAAATGACTAGATGGTTTGATCAATAAAATATGGAACTCCTAGCCATGTAGTTTTACTAATAAATGACTAGATGGTTGGATCAATAACATATGATACAAATAATAGTACCAGTTGCAATAGTGTTAGACTATCTTTATTACAATGCTGTATTATATATATATATATATATATATATAAATATTTTTCTCGCTGTACATTACAGAGGGCATGTAAGTAATTTCTCCATATCGATCTGTCCTGGGCAACTCCCTCAATCGCTTCCATGGAATTACGTCCGATATTTCTTCCTCTCTCATCAATGTTCGTTTCAGGAATTCCCTAGTGCGTCATCTCTTTCTTGAACCCTTTGCCTCCCAGTTCAATGCCTGCTTTGGTATTATTTGATAATAATAAGCGATGTAAATAGGTCACGGAAATTTTTGATTTAGGTATTTCATTTCCAAGAGAAAATGAAAGCGGTGTTCTAGTGTAATGAATTAGGGAATGGGCTATGACGTTTGTATGTCGATGAACTGCCGACAGTGCCGCTGCTTCCTCTGGGGTTCTTGCAAAAAACTCCTTGTTTCTATCACGTTGTTAACGGATTATCAATCCGTTGTACACTTCGACACACATTCTCCATAACCAACTCAAAACAATGGCCGATTATCAATCAGATATATGAGATCAATACGATTCTCATCTTTATTAAATTATCTCATTTACATCTACAGCATCTACAACACAAATAGTACAATCTAAATACTTTGCCATGGAAAGTAAAACCACATTAAAATAGTATGACAATGTTAAACTATACCTACTAAAATATATATCTCAATCTTCACTAATTGAAATATTATAATGTCACTGCTGTTATACTTCTAATTTTACAGCTTAGCGCCATTCAACTACCTGGTTAATTTGATGCACTGGGGTTAACTTGATTTTCTGGGAAAACTTTGTCCATACACAATTGGTTGATTCTGTTTTCAGTTTCAATTTCAGTTTGGAATATCTTCATTGCACTCCGGACATGTCTATAGGTGCTCCGATCTCCTTCGCAATATCTCCAACAGCGCCCAGCGACTGACCGTACTAGTTCGATTTTGATTGATAAGCCTACTCATATACATGTCGTACAGTTCTTTTCTTGCTACTCCAATCTTCAAACCCATCTCCCGCAATCAAGTAGTTGGCGTGGATTGGTTTAGATGAAAATCTTCTCTGCGGCCACACTCTATAAGGGCGTTCAAGATGTTATCTCTGTCCATTGGCTGTTGATTCTACTCATCAACAAGTGTTTCCGTCTAATTATACACGACTAGATTGCTACTATCTGGTTATACGAATGGATTTTGCTATCTGGCTAATATCTCTCTCTAAATGGAAGAGACTACTGGCTGTCTATTAAATATGAATAGGTTTCTGATGGCTGTTGAAATGAATAGGTTTTGGCTCAAAACTATAAGATGGACTAGCTAGTCTGATCTCAAACGAATATATTCTTGGTCTGTTCTGCCCGAACAACAGCTGCTATCGAATGTTGCTCGCGACGAATTAGTTATGTCCGTAAGAGAGACTCTGATTTCAACCGAATAAATTCTTAGCCTGTTCTGCCCGTAACATAGTAGTTTTGTTTTTTCGATCCAGAAGCACTTGAGCTTTCAGCTTCATGGACTCGGTGCCATGGACATCGTAACCCTTCGGTTCGGTGCCACGAACACCGTTAATCTGGAGAACCTGTGGCTTTTATGCCATCCCGCGGTATTGAACCGCACTCACACGGGGCTTGTCACCTGTCGCCCAACGCGCTACGAACACGCTGGGCAGGTGGGCTAACATAGCTAATAAAAAATATTGTTCTAAACTGATAGGTTGGTTACTATCTGCAGACTAGTACTATACAGACTTGTATATCTGATTTCAGGTCCGTGCGGTATATTTTCTCAGTATGATGCAAGTCTTCGAAATGTCGCCCCTTAAATCTGTTTTCTTTAAAATAATCTTCAATTGTAATTTTAATTTTGCTGTATGCCACTCCCATTACAGTGCCGCCTGATGCAGTGCCTCTCTGTATCATAGCATGGCACGGCCCTGTCTGATCTGATGTCTGCATCTGAAATCTCTCTCTGTTTTATCTTCAAGTCTCGAGTTAGAACAACTCTCTTTCTGAAAATATTTTCAAGTGCTGACTTTTCTGAGGCTAAATTGTCTGATTCTCATTAACTAGCTACAATCTTGATTCTGATTCAATTTTGCTCCTTTCTGGATTTTGCAAATGTCCAAGTTCTTTATTTTTTTTATCTACTAGTTTCTACGATAGCTGACAAATATACTTCTCTTTGTCTAGTCTGTAGCTCCTAATCTGGACAGTCAAACGCGCGCTCTTTCTCTCTCTCTCTCTGTCTCTGATTGTTCTGGATCTCTCTGTGTTTAACACTTCCTAAGACAATATAGCGAAACACGTAATAACAAAGTGCTGTAGTTTTACAAAATACAAAAATAATAACAATACACAACAACGTTTCGACCAAAAAGTCTTTATCAAGCAAACCGATACAACAGGAGTGACTTTACTGCAGTCTCCCTTATATCGATATTTATAAAACTATTGGTCACCTCTATCTGGACTCTCTCTCCTAGCGACCTCTCCGCGACTCTCTCAGCATATGCTTAGCGACTGTTCTGAATCTATTTCATGGCTGATCTAGATCCTCTTCCTGACTACCTGCCTCTTCTACCTGGACTCTCTCCCAGCGACTATTTCGATGACTCCTCTATCTGCCAGATGTGTCTCTTGATTTTATACATTCCAAAAATGTGTCTCATTACAATCTTAAACAGCGAAAAGTCACTGTCCTTAACTAGATTCTTTGTCCGGTAAAAGTACTTAACAGGTCAACATATGTTAATAGTTAAAAGATCAAACTCCCCCTCCCTCCCTCTCACAGTCTATGAGCTACACCTATTCTAACACGCCATTTGATTCTCCTCTCCTCCTAAATCTAATAGTTCACTAAGCTTGAATTCTCAATTTCCCAAGACCGCCTGAATAATTTATTATATCTAGAATCGGTCCAGATCTACTGAATCCACGGACTAGAGTGTACAGTTGCCAACTCTAAAAATCTTAGAGCTGGCGACGCAATAAATTCACACCTAAATTTCAGATTCACGTAGTAGCATGTCCCAAGTAGTAGAACGTTGCTTTCATCATAGACTGTCTGAACAACTCGCTGCCTCTTGCAAGTTCTCCAGCATCTTCCAGCGTGATGTTCAAGGTTTCGTTGATGTCCTGCTGCCACCTTCGACTTGGTCGTCCTCTGTCTCGTACTCCAGGAACCATGCCTTCCATTATTGCTCTTTACAAACCACTGTGACGTTTAACGTAGCTAAAATTGTTCATCTTCCAGGACATGATGTTATTTGTTATTTATGAGCCAATGCTCCTCTATAGCAGGTCTTGTAGGACGTCTTTCTTTTTCTGTTCTTTTTCAAGATGTTCTAGAACATTTCTGTAACACCTTGTCTCAAAATCTTCAATTTTGTTCTTTAGTGTTTGTGTTATGGTCCACGACTTACATCCATATGTTGCCAAAGGAAATATGTATGTTCTCAGAAGTCTTACTTTTGTTTCTTTGCATGTGTCGTGCCATAGTTTTGTCATACTGACCACCCTCTGGAAATCCATGGCCAGTTTTCTTCTAACTTCTTTCGTAGAATCTCCATTGTTGTTAATTATAAAAACCAAGATATTCCAAAATATGTGAATTCCAGTTTAAACTAATTATGTAAAAATGTCTGGTCAATCAGAAGTTGGAACGCCCCAACGTTCATGTCACTCTGTCCTGTCCTACTTCTGGTCGGTCACATTTTAAAAGTTAAAGATTGTCTATAAGGTGTGTTTCTCTTCCGTTACGAATCGTGTCACCCTGCTAAACTAACAGATTCCCAAAAGATTCATTCAGAACAAACTGAATTTACTTCCAAATTTCCTAAGTGCTTTAACCGTTAAATGCAGTTACTGACAATACACCCACACAAACATCTATTTTTTAAACTGTTGTTTTTCCATGAACGAAAATGACGTTTCCACGCATTTAAACAAATACTGAAACGTCTAGATTCTAGATTTGATGTTTCGTTCCTTTATTGAGATATAATTTATTTTGTGGAAAGAATGATGACACGTAGAAGAAAATGTTCCCTGTAATATTTTCTTTTCAGAATATGCTCAGATTTTATTTCCAGATTTTCTTTAACATATTTTATGGTGATTTATTTTCTGTAATTTTCCAATATTTCATTTCAATAATGTATCAATCGTATCATATTTGCCAGCAAGATTTGGAAAAATGATTAAAGATATAGGAAGTAAGTTGACTTCTTTGAAAGATAATTAACATAAAATGCGACTAATGCAGGAGAAGGAATGCAATCAGAGAAATGTCAACCAATAATAACATGTTAATAGCAAGAGAAGATAAAAATATGTCGAGAATACTCTGAGAAGAAATTATCAAATCATCACAAAGCAAACACTGAAGTGGGATATAAAGGTTACACTAAGAAAGAAAAAAGGAAATCCTGAACCGAGCTTTACTGAGAGAGAAGAAACATATTAGACTCAATTCCATGGAAAAGATTGAACGGGTTCCCCAGGATAGGATATGATAGAGAGACATTGCTTTCAGGTCTTAAGTAACGTATAACGCTACTATAGAAAAACAATAATATAATTAATGTTTGTAATGAGCAAAGTAGGAGACAGTACTAAGCTCTGCGGGTACTCAATACTTCTTTTTTTTTCTTCCAATGCTCCATATCGACGACATGTTAATCACTCTGTGGGATTTGTATATGATCTGAGCCTAAGAGCGATTTTACGTTGTGTGAGTTATGCACCTATAAGTAGGCCAGCAAATCCGATTTATGCGATACTTTTTATTTACTAGGTAGCTTCCTAGGTCCTACATCAGTCGCCTCTTACGACATGCCTTGTAGGTCTCAGTGGTACTATTCTTTGCTTCCCTTGCGAGCCCGGCAGCACACGAGTAACTCAATGCTTGAATAGTTTGTTTCTATTGTATCTGATTTGGAGTTTGACATCAACTTTATTATTGTATATTTACTGTTTTATCCAGGAGAACATGTGTCTGCTAATTTTACTTTGATGCAACTTCAGAAACAGACAGTCTTTCATGCGCGGTCAAAAGCTTTTACAATATCCACCAAGTTTTTGTTTTATCTTGGAAGACATCTTCTACATCTTGAGCAATTTGTATCATCATATTTTCAGTCGATTTACACTGTCTGAAGTCATCTTACTGGTTCAGCAGAATAGTATTGTGCTTTTGTAATCACATCATACTTCTATTGACTAAACTATTTATCAGCTTGCACAGACAACTATTCAAGCTTACGAGTCTATTGACAGAAGAGGTCATCCGCGTATTACATGGTTTTATCTATCTATCTATCTATCTATCTATCTATCTATCTATCTATCTATCTATCTATCTATCTATCTATCTATCTATCTATCTATCTATCTATCTATCTATCTATCTATCTATCTATCTATCTATCTATCTATCTATCTATCTATCTATCTATCTATCTATCTATCTATCTATCTATCTATCTATCTATCTATCTATCTATCTATCTATCTATCTATCTATCTATCTATCTATCTATCTATCTATCTATCTATCTATCTATCTATCTATCTATCTATCTATCTATCTATCTATCTATCTATCTATCTATCTATCTATCTATCTATCTATCTATCTATCTATCTATCTATCTATCTATCTATCTATCTATCTATCTATCTATCTATCTATCTATCTATCTATCTATCTATCTATTATCTATCTATCTATCTATCTATCTATCTATCTATCTATCTATCTATCTATCTATCTATCTATCTATCTATCTATCTATCTATCTATCTATCTATCTATCTATCTATCTATCTATCTATCTATCTATCTATCTATCTATCTATCTATCTATCTATCTATCTATCTATCTATCTATCTATCTATCTATCTATCTATCTATCTATCTATCTATCTATCTATCTATCTATCTATCTATCTATCTATCTATCTATCTATCTATCTATCTATCTATCTATCTATCTATCTATCTATCTATCTATCTATCTATCTATCTATCATCTATCTATCTATCTATCTATCTATCTATCTATCTATCTATCTATCTATCTATCTATCTATCTATCTATCTATCTATCTATCTATCTATCTATCTATCTATCTATCTATCTATCTATCTATCTATCTATCTATCTATCTATCTATCTATCTATCTATCTATCTATCTATCTATCTATCTATCTATCTATCTATCTATCTATCTATCTATCTATCTATCTATCTATCTATCTATCTATCTATCTATCTATCTATCTTCTATCTATCTATCTATCTATCTATCTATCTATCTATCTATTCTATCTATCTATCTATCTATCTATCTATCTATCTATCTATCTATCTATCTATCTATCTATCTATCTATCTATCTGTCATAGTTCCCCAGATGGCAGCGGAGGAATGGACAGTTAGTCAGATAGATAGGTAGTATAATTAGATATTTAATAGTTGAGACTATGTGTTGCACTCTCTAAGCAGAGGCGCGACACATAACAACAAGACATTTTGACGTAATGAGAACTACGTAGGTGTGTAGTGACAGTCAGTTAGTGACGAGATAGGAAAACAAGCCTCTGAGATTGACTCTTGACATGGACGGACGTGGTCGGAGAAACATCTGTAAAAGTGTAAATAAACATGATATAAGATTGCCAAAACGGAGTTACTGTCATGTAATATACGGCGTCTGATGAGTGTTGTAATTGTTATGTAACAGTTCAGTTCGAAGAATGCCATCATTAATACATAGAATGGTCATACATACAACAAATAAAGGAAATGTACGGTACACATATGAAAGAGAGGAGAGAAGACACAGAATCCAGAATAACATCATCCTTCATCAATGCACGATGGTACATAAGGAACATATATAATGAGGAAGATATTGGACGTTACCACACTGTATTGGTGTCATCACTAGTATACCATCGTCGATAGTAGGGATTATATACTACAAAGTGAGATCAACACTGCCAGCATATAATGGAGCAGTATTACATAGATGTAGCACGCACGAACAATACTATCAGTAAAGTAAAGGAGAGAGTATAGTAGGGACCTCACCATACCTCGAGGTGCACACATATACTACTATCATCCATCTCAGTTAGAAACCAATCATCAAAGTAGAGAATCTACTTCAATGAAGTAAAAGGAAGCTAACGAAATGAAATAGGAAGTTTAGAATGAAAGTACCACAGATCACAAACGCCCTGACTACAACAATGGTGTCAGGGTGAAACAACATCGGCCCTTTTTCAGCTATTCGTGGACCAGAATTGAGTGAGTACTTATTACTTTTTGATACTTATTTACACGGCTCTTTCCGCTCTGCTTTAAAATGGATCTTCTACGTCAGGTACTTTAATTCTTCAATCAACCATCTAAGAACGTTAGTCATCATCCTACGTTAGTCCTTTCTTAGCCCTTCATTACGACTGGGCGACCGGCGTGTATTCCCCCGGTCTGGATCATCTGTGTCAACTACTTTATTCTTCAATCAATCACCTAAGGACATAATACTCGTTTTTATTCTTGTACGAGCTGGACTGATTTTGATATCACTTCCTACCAAACTCCCGGAGATAGCTCGACCTGACCTGCTCAATGATAGTTCTGGATACCGTGTACAGTGGTGTCCTTGCAGGATGGAGACTGATTTGTGACTTCTATAGCGTTGAACATTTATGAACATTATGTTATCAGTTTTTCTTACATCATATTATATGGCATTAATTGCATCGTGAGTATATCTTTCTTATTCAATTTACGCACATTGCTTGCTAGATATGAATATGCATTTTTTTTACGTATATGATCATTACTACTTAATTATATAACATCTGGTTGACTATTGGTGTTTCAGGTTATATATTTCCGACAATTGTACTCATTTGGTCACTTAATTTGTATTGCTATATTTCTATCGCATTGCGTCATATTTATGATGGCTCATAGGTATGACAGAGGAGGTCATGGGTTAGATGTAGAGGCGCGGTGGGGGCCGGCGCCACAGGATTATCCTGGGATCACCTTGAGTACATTCAGTGATGGTGACGGGCCCTCCATAGAGGAGTTTGCCAGGAGCGTACGCTCTTATTGGAGACTTTACGGACTAACGGGTGAAGATAAACTGTATACCATCCTGGACAATGTGTCGGCCTCCGTCCGAAGTGAGCTACAAATCCAGATGCTCACCATACAAGACCCTGAGCAATTATTGATGACAATGGTCAGGTTGTATGGCGACAACAGGTCGCTCACTGAGCTCTTTTCTGTATTTTATAGGGCGTCCCAAATGGCCGGGGAATCATGCCGCGATTATTCTCATCGCTTGGCTGATATATATGCTAAGATCACTGCGGCACAGAAAGAGGAAGGACAGGCGGTGATGGACCTCCAGTTATTACTCGACCGTTTTGTCGATTCATTGCGAGATCGCCTGTGTAAGACCGTCTTATTGGAAAAAATAGAGCAGTTTCCGCCTACGACTTTCCTACAGGTTCGTGATGCGGCCATACGATGGGAGCGCAGTCCCATTCCGCGTCGAACGCCCATACCATTTCTGTGATGCATCGTCGTATGGACGTCCTGGAATCAAAGGTGGCGGAACGCCACCTGAGAATACGCTGCCCAAACCCTGCCAGACCCTCCCCATCACACCTCATTCTGTCAAGAATGGTTTTCGTCCGCAGAATCGCCTACAGGGTTCCACGAGGCGCCATAGGAGAAAAATTTGGGGCTATTTTGATTGTTCTTCTCTCCACAGCCAAGACATAAGACAGGGCGCTCAACCAGGGCATGGCTCAGGAAAACCAGACCATTGACACATATGATGTGCCTGGGGATGAAGGGGAAGAGGAGCAGCATTTCTCTCTCATTAGTCCCTCTGTATCAATAGGCAGCTGCCTGATGCAGGATTTAATTATTCTGATTTACTCGGTGGTGAGTCGAATGAGCTTCAGACTTCTTTACCAGTTTCAGATGGCAAGCGCCAGACGAACCAATATAATAATTTGATTGTTTCTGATGTTGATGGGTTAAGTACCATGCCTAATTTTTTTATTAGTTTTTCCCCTGGGTAGGGAAAATCACGATTTGATTTCAGTTATTAAAGATTCAGATGCAGAGCCGAATTTATTTCTACATTTTTCATGTGTAGAGGAGATTGATTCTAAAGATTGCGATACAATGGAATCTTTGGTGGAGTGGTCCAATATTGATCCCATTGAGTTGGTATCATCCGTCGATGTATCATGTGTAGAGCTGAATATCTTACTACCTTCTTCCTGTGTGGTAGTGGTTACTCCTCAAGTCTGCCATACATTGGAATCCATTTTCGATTGGTCCGACGATGAACCATACGTCTTACCAGTCTCTCCTTTAATGGCGGAATTTAATTTTCAGGAAATCCATAGAGTGAATGAGTCTTTCATCTGTGAGACAATTGTAGCGCAGGATATAAAAGAGGATATCGGTAGAGAAAATTACAGCTTGCTTGACGATATGGGACATAATCAGGAGGAAGCTGAAATGCAGGAGGTCGCTGGTGCATCAGGTGAGAAACAGATGGCGGAACCTACAAGCGCTGCGCCACCCTCTGAAATGTCCCCCCACTTCAACGACCGACAGATAGGTAATTTCAGTTCTGTAAATTTTCAGCAGTCGAAATTAAACAAGAATGGAAATCCTATACTCCACCCTCACGGTATACCATGCGTTGTGTTAAAGAACGTGAATGCAATCAATACATGTTATATTATTACTAAACAAGTTCCAGTAAAACAAACAATGTTAACTCAAAGTCAAACGGCAGGAAATCACAAAACAGTCCAGGTTACTTCGAAAAATTTAAACAAGCTTCAGTGGACAAAAATAGTAGGAAGCGTATATTTAGAAAGTGTGCTGACCGTAGCGGTCAGTCTAGAATAGTGCGGAGGAAAGAAAGGTGGCCTAAATCTATCTTTAGAAGAGATCCTGCAGATAATTTAAATCAGGAGAACAATCAACTAATGGTATCTTGTCCCAGTGACACTTCAACGACAACACAGGTAATTGCGATCACTGAGGATGGGCTTCAGGAAAAAGATATAAAAATTTCAGGATCCAGCGGGTGTGCCTACGAGCATACTGGAATTGTTAGTCCCCCAGTGGACAATGGTAGTGAAAATAGTTGTTCCTCACTACAAATAAGTTTGAGTTTGTATGGGAGAGATGATAAATCTCTGAGTTCAGAACATAAACAAAATATAGTTGCAATGCTAGTTTAAATATTCACATTTGGTCAACATCAGATCCAGTACGATCTGGTTCTGATGCAAAGATGTCAATTTGAACGGAAGTTTCTTGATAACATAAACAATGCGTCATTTTGGGGGAAGTATTCTGTCCATTCTATGACCAAGCGGTTGCAATGGAATACTGTGCTGATTGGGTTCCTTATACTATTTCTTGGCGCTGATGCCCTGTGTTGCTATCAGCATTGTTTGAAAGAATTAACTCTTTCGTTCTACGAACTACGGTTTAGTCCTGGCTTGCTCTATTTATTGTTGGGGGTCTATGTTGTCCTTAACAATATCCTTCAGGGTATACATTGTGGGGATGGCACAGATGATACTATCACTATTGCTCCCAGGGATGGTCTCGTGGGAAATGGGTTAGATCATGACGAGGACAACCATGATTTACGCAATTTGTACAAAACTACATGGAACCCGAGTTTTCTACACAATATGCCTGGATTTTTGTTTGGATCCTGGTGGATTGAGAAAAGGTTTACAATGGGCCTGAAGTCAAAAGTGAGGTCAGACCAAATAGGGAACATACATGCGTTTTTATTTCAATCCTTTGGGACTAAAGGATGGATTGTAAGGGGTAGCTCGAGAATAATGTTAAACCAAATAATGAGAATAATTGGGTTTTTGGTTGAGTCCTTAAAGATTACTGGACGGAATGTGCTACCTCATTTAACGAGATTATCTGATATTGAGCCCGATAGGTACATCCTTTGGGAATTGGCTTGATTCCTTGTGGGGTCACAAGTAATCTTAATAATTTTAATAATTTTAATAATACCTGTGGTTATATATTGTGGAGTCAAATTTTAAATATTATTTGATTCCGTTTAATGGTTGAACGGACAATGGAGTCTCATTAACTTCAATGTGATTGCTATATATGGAGGATTGTGGATTGTGATACATTATTGAGGCTGCATGTTGGTAAATTGCAGATATTTGATATATTTGGGATGTCAATTTATTCCTGGGGTTGTGGGGTGATTTTATTGCCTCTTGGAGTTATATGATGTCGATCCGAGTATTTCGGATCCTTGGAGTTATGATCTGTTTAATTGGCGGATTTAGTGTGGACTTGCGTCACGTGTACGTAATCCTACACTTTGATGTGTTAATTATGTTAATAAGAAGATGGTAAATCTTAATAGGAGAAGTTTAGGAGTTAATGGAGCAGCGTTGAATATTGGACGTTTATAATGGAGTTTCATATTTGCAGCTCATTCATCCCCTGGAGTTTGGGGATGGTTAATAATACCTCGTGGAGGTCTTATAATGTTGTTGGATGAACATTATGTATGTTTTTTTTTAATGCAATATGTTGAATATTGGGAGTTTATTATTTCCCTGAGTTTAGGGTTAGTTAATATTACCTCGTTGAGGACATATAACGTGAAAAGTTTAACGTTATATATATGTTTTTCCTTTTTTTTCGATTTGTAACTTGTTTTTTTTGTTTGAGATTTCAGACAGTGTGACAAGACTCTGACATGCAAGAAAGACATAGTGATTAGTGACATACTGATGCAAGCTGCCATCAAACCAATACTACCTCATGTGAGGACCGGATGTCCCAGTACAGCCACCTCACATTGGCCAAGTGTTATGCTGTTGGGTCGCCGTCGTAGACATACGGCGCATATTTACCAGATTAATTAATGAAATGCTGTTTAATTTCTATATTACATGGTTTCAGCACAAGAGCACAGAGGGTTTACTGTTGAAGTTAGCCATGGTCACCTATGGCCAGTTGATGAGTCACGTCCAACGACGTGTGGTGACTCCTTACCAAGTAGCTCATTCAACTTGGGTCTTCCTGAGATCCCGTCAGGATTTTTTTTTTCTTTTCGACCATGGTTGGCTGTTATAGTTAGTTGTTGTGGAGCCACGTTTATCACGTGAGGCGACTTGTTCCCTTTCAGCTCTCACCACTCTAATAACCCTATTGGACACTACCTGTGCGATTTTCTTGGGATTTCGCCGTCGGGGCGACGGCGAGGTCTCCAGGGGGTGTCATAGTTCCCCAGATGGCAGCGGAGGAATGGACAGTTAGTCAGATAGATAGGTAGTATAATTAGATATTTAATAGTTGAGACTATGTGTTGCACTCTCTAAGCAGAGGCGCGACACATAACAACAAGACATTTTGACGTAATGAGAACTACGTAGGTGTGTAGTGACAGTCAGTTAGTGACGAGATAGGAAAACAAGCCTCTGAGATTGACTCTTGACATGGACGGACGTGGTCGGAGAAACATCTGTAAAAGTGTAAATAAACATGATATAAGATTGCCAAAACGGAGTTACTGTCATGTAATATACGGCGTCTGATGAGTGTTGTAATTGTTATGTAACAGTTCAGTTCGAAGAATGCCATCATTAATACATAGAATGGTCATACATACAACAAATAAAGGAAATGTACGGTACACATATGTAAGAGAGGAGAGGAAGACACAGAATCCAGAATAACATCATCCTTCATCAATGCACGATGGTACATAAGGAACATATATAATGAGGAAGATATTGGACGTTACCACACTGTATTGGTGTCATCACTAGTATACCATCGTCGATAGTAGGGATTATATACTACAAAGTGAGATCAACACTGCCAGCATATAATGGAGCAGTATTACATAGATGTAGCACGCACGAACAATACTATCAGTAAAGTAAAGGAGAGAGTATAGTAGGGACCTCACCATACCTCGAGGTGCACACATATACTACTATCATCCATCTCAGTTAGAAACCAATCATCAAAGTAGAGAATCTACTTCAATGAAGTAAAAGGAAGCTAACGAAATGAAATAGGAAGTTTAGAATGAAAGTACCACAGATCACAAACGCCCTGACTACAACATATCTATCTATCTATCTATCTATCTATCTATCTATCTATCTATCTATCTATCTATCTATCTATCTATCTATCTATCTATCTATCTATCTATCTATCTATCTATCTATCTATCTATCTATCTATCTATCTATCTATCTATCTATCTCATCTATCTATCTATCTATCTATCTATCTATCTATCTATCTATCTATCTATCTATCTATCTATCTATCTATCTATCTATCTATCTATCTATCTATCTATCTATCTATCTATCTATCTATCTATCTATCTATCTATCTATCTATCTATCTATCTATCTATCTATCTATCTATCTATCTATCTATCTATCTATCTATCTATCTATCTATCTATCTATCTATCTATCTATCTATCTATCTATCTATCTATCTATCTATCTATCTATCTATCTATCTATCTATCTATCTATCTATCTATCTATCTATCTATCTATCTATCTATCTATCTATCTATCTATCTATCTATCTATCTATCTATCTATCTATCTATCTATCTATCTATCTATCTATCTATCTATCTATCTATCTATCTATCTATCTATCTATCTATCTATCTATCTATCTATCTATCTATCTATCTATCTATCTATCTATCTATCTATCTATCTATCTATCTATCTATCTATCTATCTATCTATCTATCTATCTATCTATCTATCTATCTATCTATCTATCTATCTATCTATCTATCTATCTATCTATCTATCTATCTATCTATCTATCTATCTCATCTATCTACCTGTCATCTACTGTCTGCACCTGTCTACCTGTCTACCTGTCTACCTCTCTACCTGTCTACCTGTCTACCTGTCTACCTGTCTTTATGTCTGCCTGTCTGCCTGCCTGCCTGTCTGCCTGCCTGTCTGTCTGTCTGTCTGTCTGTCGCTGCCTGCCTGCCTGTCTGTCTGTCTGTATGTCTGTCTATCTATCCATCTATCTATTTCTCTGCTCCTCATGCGTCCAGTCCTGCTTGTACGGCATGCGATTACAAGTTACTTAAAACGATGTATAGAATCAATAATAATTGTCGTGTCTTTATCCAATAAAAGGTCACTGAAACAAAAGACGTTCACATTATCTATCCTCATCTCTCCGATAGTCTTTGGTGCAAGACTGTCTGATGTATCATTTCCACTAATATATGCATGTCCAAGAAAGTATATCCACCTAAGTCAGTGGATATTGGAAGCCTCGATAATCAACCTGCAATGTTGAACCTTCCAAAGCATGAATTGTGAGTAAGTCACAATAATTGTCGTAGTAAACGTTGTCTCGTTATGTCATTAAAGTACAACTAAACCGGCTTCAACCTCCATCCTCATACTGGAAGTTGTGATGATTTCTGTGATAAAATGATCAAACCGTCTGCCCTGCGTTCAAAAGTTTGAATCCGAACAGCGCTGTTAGGTTCACAGGTGCATTTTGATTTCATGATATTTCTACGGGGTTTTCAAGATAAAAGTAGCCCCATTGAAAAATCAAAACTTGCCAGGTACGTATTATGTTTTGTCTATTTACTATTTGAACACTTTCTGACTAGCTCATCCTTTCGTCCCATTTGTTCCAAAAAAGACTCGCACACTTGACCTTTACTACGTCAAAATTGAACCTCATTTTCATAAACATATGCCAAATTGGCTCTCTTGACGAGGCTACTTTTATCTTGAACACCTGTAGGATTGTTGCTGGATCTGAGGAATTGAAGCAATATTCTTGACTGGTAACCATTTCTAGCTTGTGCCAGCAGCAGATTAGCCTCCGATTTCACGCCTTTTTCTTTCCATTCCGTCACCCTTATCATTACCATATATATATATATATATATCAGTGAGATTTCATTCACTATATAACATCAATTTTATACTACTGGCATATTTTGTACAGAGTTCCTCTTAAGTCTTTTATTTCAGCCATTTCTAGGTCTACGAGGGCTGTAGCTACTAATAGTGCATTCGAAAAAAACTATATGTCCCTCCTCTCCGCCTCCCCGCCCTCATTATGATTAATATTCTATTTTTCAAGACAACAGCGTCTGCTCTACAGTTGCTATAGAATTATTTTGTTAACACTGACAGTCTTTTATATGTGCCGTTACTTTTCTTCTCCACAGCCATTTACTTCTTCTATAGAAGTATGTAGATATGCCGTTACTTAAATTAGAAATAGTCATCGTCCTTAATTTTCTGTTCTATCAGAAAGTTGACCCATATATGTGTGTATACATTTCTTCTTTTTTTTATTTTAGTCTATGTTTTTTTTTACATCGTTTGAGGGGTGTAGTCATTGAGGGATGTAGTCATTGAGGGGCGTGGTCATTGAGGGGTGTGGTCATTGAGGGATGTAGTCATTGAGGGGCGTGGTCATTGAGGGGTGTAGCGTTGAGGGATGAGCATTGAGGGATGTAGTCATTGAGGGATGTAGTCATTGAGGGATGTAGTCATTGAGGGATGTAGTCACTGAGGGGTGTGGTCATTGAGGGGTGTGGTCATTGAGGGGTGTGGTCATTGAGGGATGTAGTCATTGAGGGATGTGGTCATTGAGGGGCAGTTATTGAGGGGCGTCAAAGAGAGCAAAGAGAGAGGAGAGAAGATACTGAGCAGCATAATACCAATGCATTACAAAAATAAGTCAACAAATTTAAACACAAAACTAGGAACATGATATTGTCAATAGACATGATCGACTTTATGGGGCAACATAACACGATCAAGAATACAAATAAACTATAAAATACAACGGATTAATGGAATAACTTGTTTTTAAAATCATGCTAAAACGAATGTCTGAACTCTATAAACAAGACGTAAGCATAGTTGAGGTATGTATAAGAACAATTTTGATCTGCTTAATAGAGAAGAAAAGAAAAAGAGGGCAGAGAACACTTTCATTAAATGTCAGAGCGCCAGGATTCCCTAATTCTATTTTTAGCATACCGACACTGGAACTGGAAATTTTTCGACTTCAACTGAGAAATATATGAAACAGAAATTAAACTAGAGGGAATCTCCGAGAGAATGATAGAATGAGTTTAAATATAATATTTGACTTGCGGTTCCTTTGATCATGTTGGTATATAAACTCCATTCTTCGAGATCTAATCCTACAACAACACAACTAGAACGAGACGAATCAAGATCATATTTGAGCAGAACATCTCTGTATAAGAATACTTGAATCGTTGCTTTCATCAACTTTAATATTGGCAATATTTATTACTGGAGACATTTGTTTCATCAATCCCATCATTAAACATGAACAGTAAGTATATTTTTCGCATTTATTTATTATGTGTCGTGGTAAGTTACGTGTAAATCTGAAGAAAAAAACTAAACTTTCATCCAAAGTAAGCCACTGACAGCACAGTACAGAATCTAAACATAAAATTTGTTCAGCTTGTAGAAAAGGCAGAAATTCACTTGCAGTATATTAGCTAAACACGTAAACACAAAGTACTACAGTTTTACAAAATACATAAACAGTGACGATAAACAGCAACGTTTCGACCAAAAGGCCTTTATCAAGCAAACAACACAACAAGAATGACGAATTTCGAGGAACACTACAAATGGACGATTACATGTGGAAACATAAACCTATCTAATGAAAATCTGGGAATAAAAACGAACAACGAAATGAGTGCAACACAAAAACCGAAAGTGGAAAAGAAGAGAAACAATAAACAATATAGTGGATAAATGACACATATATGGAGCAAACACACATATAGATAACAAGGCACGAGATAAGACAGTACTAAGAAGCATAGGAATGTAATGCGTTGAGTCCAAGAGGTCGCAAAGTGCCATAGAATGAAATAAAATGGTTCTCCAGGGCGAATCGACTGCGATCATCGGAGGAACATGATCGGATGGCTGTGACCTGGACATCGTCAACTCCTGAATGGCCAGTATCGTTGAAATGAGTGGCCACAGGAGTCACAGAGCACTGGCGAGGGACACTAGTGCTAAGGAAAACAAGCATTCACGCAAATATCAGAAGTGTCTTGTTAAGGGCCATGACTACTCCTGAATTCATAGCGGACAAAGACAAAATATAACAAGGTACTAAAGAGGAACTCATTGATAGAAATAACAAAAGAGATTTAAGGCCAAAACATTGACTACATTGCACCGAATTTACCCATATGGTTCGAGTCCTTACTGCAGAAATCGCACGCCACAAGCGGGGGATTTTGTATAATGCAAGGAATCTTAGGGAACTTGTGAAAATGCACATGTGAGTGAACCAGTATATGCGGTATGGATTCTAATCTACTACATTCAGAACGCAATGCAAACAGCGGGACATTTTCGCCACAGAAAGCCTCTGGAAAGATCCAATGAAAACCCAGTGGAATGCGTTCTGAAAAGAGGCTAAATTTTGACATACTTTAATGTCAGAGTTCACCGATTTGTTCACCGATTTATTCACTGATTCATAGAAACAGAGGAAAACCAGCAAATTCATGAAGAATAAAATAGAAAGATATATTTAAATTACTCTCGGAATACATTTTTTCCACTCACTATAGGTTGAGGAGTAGTCTAATATTGCGCCTCTGAATGATTTTTACCTGAAGATTTGCTTTCCCTATCACCCGTATCCCTCAATCTTCTGGTAAGCCTTACTCCGACTTCTTAGGTACTTGCAATTTAGATCCTCAAGTAAAGGATTAATATATCCTGTAATACAACTGAGTATCATAAAAGTCAAGTAAAGAATTAATATATCATGTAATACAACTGAGTATCATAGCACATCGAGAATTGTTGGCCCAAACTGGACTCGAAACTCCATAATTTTTGCGACAAGCGGTTACAATCGTAGAATGTGTTTTTAGCTTCGCTATCAGCGACCTCTGTGGCCTAGGGGTTAGTGACTCTGTCTATTAACCCCGACGTTCTGAGTTCGAATCACGCTGCGGACAGTTTGCTTGCAAATTGTTTCCGTTGATTTTAACAAAGGACGATGGCGCCACCCGTTCAGAAAGCAATGGCAAACTACTGAACGTATAAGTGGTGCCTAGAAAATCATCGACTTGTTTCCTGTGGTTGATGGCTACGTCCTTTGGGATATGCCACGATTTTCATTTTTCATCAGCGACCTCACTGGGAATACATGGAGCGGCATATCACACGACATAAAAGAATGGCACATTCATTTGTTTATTGAAGACTCTTTCTTCAGAGAGAGCTGAAATAAAATTATTATTAACCAAATGAAAGCACTTAACTTAGATAATTGTATTTATCAAATAACCATACAAATATCAACAATATTTAACTTAATAAATATGAAATTTAACAACCATTGACGCGTACATTTGAACTGTTATTAATTAAGTGCAAACGTGGCATTGGTCATTATAACTAAGTATACAGACTAAATAAGTATATCATAATTTCTTGTCTTTTAAATTCCTCCAGATTTAATCAAGGTAATGATGTTCATAGTGACTATGGCAACTGTTTCTCGGGGAGCTGTAATAAGGGTACCAACCATTGAAAATCCTTGTCAAGACGACCCAACAAGTACGGCAACACCACAGTACCTTCCGTTGAAGGACCAGATTCAGATGACGATAACAGCAGCTAATAACGCTGACTCAACGTGTCAAACTCTCAAAAGCAACCTGGTATGTTCAAAACTACGGTTACTAATCTACTATCGCTAATGCAGCTCCTGCTGTGGTTACTACTACTACTACTACTACTACTACTTCTACTACTACTACTGCTACTTCTACTACTACTACTACTACTATTACTACTACTTCTACAACTACAACTACTACTAATACTACTACACTCTCTCTGTCTCTATTTACCGAAGAAGCTCCTGCTAGGCTACTACTCTACTACTACTATTACTACTACCACTACTACTACTACAACTACTACTATTACTACTACACTCTCTCTCTGTCTCTTTTTACTAATGTAGCTTCTTCTGCTGCTACTACTACTACTCCTACTCATACCTCTACTACTACCACCACTACTAGTAATGCTACCACTACTAATAACGCTACTATTACTACTCCTACCACAGCCACTACTACCAACAACCTGCTCTTATAAAACGGTTGTATGTGGCATAAATAATTGACATAACATTGTCGACTATAAGATGGATATGATTACAAATCACAATAGCAAGCACTGTATACATTTTAAGGAATAAATATTTGAATTTAAGCACTCAATTTTCAAACTAAGAACATCATTGTCACTTTCACAATAAATGCTAAAATAACTGTCATTACTTCACAGACTACAGTTCTAAATGCTGTTGAAACTAGTCAGTTGGATTCTGCTATGCAAAATGTACCAGGTCTTCCTTTGGCACTTAACGAACCAAACATTACTGCAGCTAATGTAAGTATAATATTTCATCATAAAATGACGTTATAACCAAGATAGAATGACTTGTTTTCATATATCTAACTGTAGATGCTGTAGCTAGTGCTTATAATTATCATTTAGTTATGCATGAAGATGTTGTTTCATAAAGAAAGCAAAGTATCGTGTGTGTATCAATCTCTTTAAGTAACATCATAGAACAAATGTCTTTTCAATTCTTTAATCTCTTCTTCTGAAAACTCCTCCCAAAACAGATCATGACAACCTTCATTGTGATTTGATTTTGAAATGTAATACTACAATAAATAGCTAGAAACTATCCATCGTGTATTCACTCAAAGGAACATGTAAGACATTCATATAAATAAATATTCATCAATATCAATTCTGTACGAGCCAACATTTGATGTAGAATTGTGGTACTATTCTGATCAAGTGATCACTACCAGATACTTATAATTTCAGACTATGTATTTCTCATCTATCTTGGATATTCTTAAGACAGGCTCAATAATTATGAGACCACACTTTCTAATGGTAGTCCTATATAGTTCATATAGTTCATATGTACAGTTCCAACTTCACTGCAACTGGTCACCCCATAATAGCTCCGTTCCTGTGCCAACGAAAATCACACGAAATGCTAACAACTGTGAAATGTCTCCGTGTGAACTAATTCCAGAATGAAACAGACGTGTACGCAACAAAAGCAACCTGCACCGCATAAATGCATATGGCCGTCGCTATAATGCAACACAAAATGTTCATCACTTTAACTGCAATTCATGTCGAAGGGAACATCAGTCACGATAAAATTCAGCTTTCTGCACCCGCAATATCACTGCATATGGCAGATTGAGTCGGTTTGTTATAACCGCTGTCCGCCCTTTCTTAATACACACAACAACGCACGGTTGAACAGCAAAATCATTCCATGTAACATTGATAGCTCACAGCGTTGCTCAAGCACTATCTCAGTAGCTCGACAAACGAAACCGGAAAATACCCGACCAAACATGGTGGAAATGCGCTAGCAAAGTCGTGTCCAGAATCAAACAGTCCTGACTCTGAATGGCCCTCCCGTAGTCCATCAAATTTTAAAAATAGATCGGTTGTTACTTTTACTAGTGTCCTCTTTCAAAAATTTCACATACATGATCATTGTTCTGATAATTTACAAAGTAAATCATTCTATTTCTCACCTTTGACATCTCTGATACTGGTATCATATAAACTGAAACGTTTGTGTACATTCTTCACAAAACTGCTCAAATATTGGTATCACTATACATGCATGCAGGACCATTAAGTATTGAAGTTTTACTGTGTAATAGATGTCTGTGTACTGTGTTCCTATGCTATATATTTCTATTAATAAAAGCATTTAGAAAACATATTGCATTGTGACTAGCCCATATATTATCTTAGAAAACTAATTTAGTTTGCTTTGACTAACTCATCTTAGACTTGCCAGATATAACCAATATAGTGTGTGTTCTATGTTGCTGGTGTTTTTAATAAACTAATATTTCTGTTTCATCTCTTTCATGTCTTAGGTATTCACCAGAACTCTGAGACAGAGTGCTCACAATATTACTATTATATATAATATTCTTGAACAGTTAATTTCCAATACTTTTATGGAAACTTTCAAGGAACCTTTAATAAATGTAATGTCAGCAATGCTGACTGAAAAATGTAGATAAGAAATAACTAGTAAAGTCAGATAATTAAATTTCACAACTGAAGAATTACAAATAGAAAATCAAATGAAGTTGGCTGATCATGATGCATATGTCAAACTGAGGCAGCAAACAATCAGCCAATGCGTAGTGATGAGAAGAGTATCATCTTCACAGGATACTATACAGCTCTACGAAAACATCTGTTCATGTAAATCTTGATACAAGCTCTAACGGCTAACAATGAACATCTATAGGTCTTTTTCTTTCACCCAACCCACAATTCACAGCAATCTCTCCCTGCATCCCTGCGTGGTGCCTGTGAATCGCTTTACTCCACCAGCATTTATGTTTTTAATTATTTACTATTATGCAATGTCTGTTGTACACGTTGTGCTTGACAACGTCAATCCCAGTTATGCTTAATCATTCACTATTTATTATTTTGCTCATGAAGATACAGTACTGGGATGTATATTTTATTTGCTTTGCTTCTTAATAGTCATAAAACTACACTTAACAATGCATACCTTAATGTTCAATTTGTAATGTGTATGGAATAATCATATTCAGAAGAAAAACACAACTAGATTGCCTCCCTACCGAATGAACGAGAAACTCGATCCCCGCTACATTGCAACATAACTTCTATCACGCGTGATCCCTGTGACTATATCTTACAGATACAATTACTACAAAACATTTTTTTTTTCAAAAATGGGCGAGATATGAGAAGCAGAGAAAACGCATATCTACATCACCAATACAATTCTGTAATAATCTCTTTGAAAACGCTCAACAGTTTCAGACTAATTTGGTATATTCATTTCATTCACATTATCGACTTAGACAAAGCATAAATTTGGAATGAAATATATATTTCATTGGTAATTTGTTTGATGGTAACTGATGTGCAATTTTAGCTTTTCTATATTTAAGTGCTGGCTTAACCACTCAGTAAGAAGTAGAAATAGTATAAAGAATGTTGTCATTTAAATTATCACGCAATCATATTTTAATAAACACTTGCATGTAAATAGTAATGATTCAATATTGCAGTCTCCATCTATATTGTAATGATTCAATAGCACAAATGACAGTCTTAACTAATAGATAATTCTGTAAATTTGTCAAAATAATTTACAGGTTAAAACAACCTAAGTTTTTTTTAATGCACTCGGATATCTCAAAACGATGATATCAATTCTGAAAGAAAGTTTATAATTTTAGTTAATAACTTTTCAATTGCAATAATTTACGTATAATATATAGAAGAAAATAGATCTATTTCTGCAATTTCACAAATGAAATAAGTGTGTCTTATTCTAAAGAGACGTTTTATCTCTTTAAAGTAAATCAAGTTGGTAAGTTATTTAAAAGTAACTTTTTATCACATGTGTAGTGTGTAACTTTAATACAAGTCAGTGTAATAATAATTACTAATAATATACCACCGCTCATTTATTTTAGAATTTATAATTCAATCACTATAATGATCTAAGAATGAAGTGCATTAAATTTTGTTCATTTTTTCAGAATGTCAGCAGCTTCAAAGTGGACTATGAACATTTCTCAACCTACATTAAATACATAGAATTCGTCAAGACATCACAGTTGGATAATGAACGACGTAAGTTTGGGAACAGATAGATGCAGTCATCAGTGGATTCTACATCTGTCTGTGCAAGATTAACACGATCCTCAAAAGTCAAAATAATCCTGTGACTCAGTTTGTAGATTCTTCTGTAGTTTCCCAGAGTGCTAAACAATTTGGTACTGACAGTAAGAGACGTTATATGTTCAATTACATCCTCATGAAAAACTCTCATGATTTTATTGGACGTAAGACAAATAAACTTGCTATATATTTGCAAACATTCATATATTAGACAAATATATATGTTTTCAAATACATGCAGGAGACAACATGTCCCAAACTTTGAGCTTCCTACACATTGTAAATTATTTATATTTAGAAATTTTTTTAAAGAATTTATTTATCTACATTGATAGATACTGTTCATGGCTGTGATAACGTTTTGCTCATGAAACTCTACGTTCTTTGTAGTATCAGCTAGTTTTTGTAAGAAGTTTTCTTATTTCATTAACAATCATTCATGACCTTTTGGTCTTATACATAAATTACCATGTGTTCATTCATTATTGTTATATATCCCAGTATTTAGTCATTTGACATGTTCTAATCAAACATTACTAGATCTGATCAAATTTTACTAAATATTACAATTCCCTTTCTTTGCTCATGTTCTCAGAAAGTTTCTTTGTGTTACATTAACATTTACTTTTGATATATATATGTTTATATATGTTTATAAGCAATTGCTGAAAAATACATAACATTTTGTAATTATCATTTTGTAAGATGTTTTGGATCTATTACATTATATTTGTAATATTACTAAAGATTTGTAATTCTTGTATTTCAATTCGTGAATTTTAGTGTTGAATTTTTAAGTTACTATTAAAATATGGCAAAAATAATATCCACAATATAAACAATATAATATATGAACATTATTTTATTTTGAGCATTCTTGAAATCCCAAATAGTCATGCAATATTTATATAATAATGATTTTGTGTAAATAATGTCATTTTATTAACCATCCCCCAACCTGGAGGAACAGGAGGTTACATTTTATCTGCCCTCTATTATTCAACCTGTTTGACATGGAGCAAAGCTCTTGTCAGCGTAGCTTTCCGGATCATGGAGGCTAGCAAGTTTCCCGCAACTACAAGGTAATCTTCCTCGAGGGGACATTATCACTAATAGTAATCTTATATTTTTACCTGTAGTAGACAGTCATGAATATGCAGTAATTTATTGCCGCTGAAGTAAGAAAAACTAGATCTAAATACAAGAACATACTGGTACTTTGTTTAAACAATATGAAGTAAGAAAAACTAGATCTGAATACAAGAACATACTGGTACTTTGTTTAAACAATATGAAGTAAGAAAAACTAGATCTGAATACAAGAACATACTGGTACTTTGTTTAAACAATATGAAGTAAGAAAAACTAGATCTGAATACAAGAACATACTGCACTTTGTTTAAACAATATGAAGTAAGAAAAACTAGATCTGAATACAAGAACATACTGGTACTTTGTTTAAACAATATGAAGTAAGAAAAACTAGATCTGAATACAAGAACATACTGGTACTATGTTTAAACAATATAAATAATGCAACGTCAATTCATATTTATAATTCAAATTGATAGCTAGGTTGATATGATTTGACCTATTTCTCTCAGCACCTCATGGAGCATAGGGTATCAAATTTGCTCCCCGCGTTCCATAATCTCCTGCTGTTTACTTTATGGCTTCCCTGGATATTCCAACATCCCTTAGTTTCTCAATGGAGAGTCTATATTGAGAGATACGTTTGAAAACGATTAAAATAATAAGAACACATAGAATATGAATTTGATTAAGTCATTGACATTTCTACAACTTAGTTATAGTTAATTTTTGTTTTAGAATTTATTAAAGCTTTTATCTTCAATGTAGTACTGACATCCTATTTAAAACTGCCATTCAATGTAATACTACCACTCAATATAGTCCTGCCTTTTAATCAAGTACTTCCACTCAATATCGTCCTGCCTTTTAAGAAAGTAATTTCACTCAATATAGCCCTGCCTTTTAATCAAGTACTTCCACTCAATATAGTCCTGCCTTTTAAGAAAGTAATTTCACTCAATATAGTCCTGCCTTTTAATCAAGTACTTTCACTCAATATAGTCCTGCCTTTTAAGAAAGTAATTTCACTCAATATAGCCCTGCCTTTTAATCAAGTACTTCCACTCAATATAGTCCTGCCATTCAATGTAGTACTTCAACTCAGTGTTATATTTTTGATATTTTCCTTGTAGACTTGTTACTAAATGTTTGTTGACAAGAAATATTGATATGTCTTTATTAAGTATTTTGTATTCCATTATGAGAAAATAGAACCTGACACTAGCATGTCCAGTCCATAAATTGTCATATATTTGATGACAATAGCGATGGAACATTGTAGACTATACCAGTCTTTATAGTGCTTAAATGATGAAGATATTAGCAAGTGTAATCGAAAAGATATGACAATTGTTGCCATTTCTACCTGTGTCTTCCCAATTTGTGAAAGTTATTGACATATTTGAATACGATTCATAAGTTGAGAAGTTGAGTTATGTATGAATTCATACTTTATTGTAAGGTATATTAGCACATTAATTGTGTATTAATTAATGTATATTTTTTATGCAACTTATATTGATAATTGTCGTTTATATGATGATCATTGAACAATCATAATTAACTATTCATGCAGCTAAATTTGTTATACATATGATGTTGTACATCATGCGTAACATGAATAACAGATTTTTGTTTTATTCGATTCTTTTACACGTTCATCCCTGCTTTTTACAAAATAAATATGTACAAAATTGTTGGAAAGAAAACCAGATTTTTTATTTAAAACTGAAATAACATTATATTAATAAAATAGTTTACCAATAACTGTTTATTTTGTTGCAAACTATTTTGTTTATTGTTGTTACAAAAACTTAAACTAAAAATGAAACTGATATCAAAACAAAGATCATAATACTAAGAGTATGCATATTTCCAGGGATAACGTTATGGATTTTATATTTGTTTTTCATGCTCTGTTATATGATTGATATCAAAGTTATTTTCATTAGCTCTGTTATATGAATGATATCAAAGTTATCATGCTCTGTTATATGAATGATATCAAAGTTATCATGACCCTGTTAAATCATTGATATCAAAGCTACCATGACTTTGTTATATGAATGATATCAAAGTTATCATGACCTTGTTAATCATTGATATCAAAGCTACCATGACTTTGTTATATGATTGATATCAAAGCTACCATGACTCTGTTATATGAATGATATCAAAGTTATCATGACTCTGTTATATGATTGATATCAAAGCTACCATGACTTTGTTATATGATTGATATCAAAGCTACCATGACTGTTATACGATTGATATCAAAGCTACCATGACTCTGTTATACGATTGATATCAAAGCTACCATGACTTTGTTATATGAATGATATCAAAGCTACCATGACTCTGTTATATGAATGATATCAAAGCTACCATGACTCTGTTATATGAATGATATCAAAGCTACCATGACTTTGTTATATGATTGATATCAAAGCTACCATGACTGTTATACGATTGATATCAAAGCTACCATGACTTGTTATACGATTGATATCAAAGTATCATGACCTGTTAAACGATGATATCAAAGCTACCATGACTCTGTTAAATATGATATCAAAGCTACCATGACTGTTATACGATTGATATCAAAGCTACCATGACTCTGTTATACGATTGATATCAAAGGTATCATGACTCTGTTAAACGATGGATATCAAAGCTACCATGACTTTGTTATATGAATGATATCAAAGCTACCATGACTGTTATACGATTGATATCAAAGGTATCATGACTCTGTTAAACGATAGATATCAAAGCTACCATGACTCTGTTATCGGACTAATGTGAACAATTAAACTAATTTTACTGTTCAGACACGGTGTTGATTTTAATTTACTAAATTAGTCAGAACAAATTCATGAACAATATTTCATGTTTTTATATCTATATTTGTTCTCTGTTCTCATTTGTCAATTTTTTATATTTGACTTGTACAGTCAATTTATTCAAAATTTGAAGAATGTTTTCTTCCTAGAATTTGTACCATCATAATGTGAATAAGATGGCATGCAGATATTTGTTATGTGAAATTTCAAATACAACGTTTTGGTATCAAAACTGATGTGTTTAGTGAGTATGTTGCTATACTGAACATAAGTTAGAATGAAGCAATGACTCGTAGCGTATCATGTCGTTGTAACAATGACTGACTGTGTCTTAACGTTTATATCGTCTAACTCATTATATCCTCCTAACTGTTTTATATCCTCTAACTGTTTATATCGTCAACTGTTTTATATCCTCTAACTGTTTTATATCCTCTAACTGTTTATATCCTCTAACATTTATGTCCTTTAACTGATTTATGTCTTCTAACTGTTTATATCAAGCTAACTGTTTATGTCCTCAAGTTTATGTCCTTAACTTTTATATCACTCATACTGTTTATATCCTCCTACTGTTTATATTTCTCTAACGTTTATGTCCTCTAACTTTATATCATCTAATGATTTTATCACTAAAGTGATAATCACATAAAGACTTTTTTCCCTTTGTATTAACCTTAATGTTTAAGATCAATTAAATAAAATGTATATATACATGAATTAGTATATGGGATTATAATATATATATATATATATATATACAGGGGCGGCTCATCATTAAGGGCCAGTGGGGCCCGGCTCCACCAAAAATATTGAGTAACCTGTACTTATTATTTTAGACATTATTTGTTCATAATTATTACTTTCAACGAGCTACCAATTAGCTTTGAAAGTTGATATATAACGCTAAAATATCATACACAGTCTGAGATTTGAAATTCATAATCTTTTACCCCTAATTAGTATACGCCTCTAGTCATTAGGGGCAAGTAAAAACCGTCCTACCAAACCAAAAAGAATTAACGTGTACTTATTATTTTAGAAATTATTTTTTCGTAATTATTACTTTTAATTTGACACTGATTAGCTTTGACAGTTGAATATATAACACTAAAATATAAATATTATATCAGAATAATATAACAATCCTGTTATTTATATAATATCTCCTTATTAAAATATATATACTGAAGCCTTTAATCAGTTATCAGTTATAAGTTATATGAGGACTATAATCATAGCACTCCTGACATGTCCATAGGTGCTCCGATCTCCGCCTCAGCAAATCCAGCAGGGTCCCAACACGCCAGTTCGATGTTGATTAATCTATCACTTTGCATATTTAGTATGTCGTTCTTTTCGGGCTGCACCAATATTGACACCCATCTCTTTCAATCTGGTCAGCGAGTGGGATTCACAGCCCTGAAACTCCTCTGTTCGGAAAGACTCTCTCAATGCGTGAAGAATGTCAATTCGATCCATTGCAGCTCCTCTGATATTGTAGCTAAGCCAGCCAATCTATCAGCTCGTTCATTACCCCTAACTCCTGCGTGCCCAGGTATAAAAATAAAGGTGATGTCTCTGATCATTGTCTGTACCAGAACCTCCACCCAGTTGCGTCTCACCATTCCTGATTCGACTTTACGAATCATGTTCACGGAGTCACTGAGTATGAAAACACGAGAGTAATTGTGAGATGCCAACCAGTTCGCCGCCTCTATAAAAGCCCGAACCTCCATTGTCAAGCTACTTGTGGTTGTTGCGTAGGCCCCAATGGCCTCTCTTATTATTTTTCCTCCTGAGCGTGTTGAAAAAGCCCACGCACAGCGTTGTTGGCGAATGACTGAACCATCGGTGTAAATAACCACATCTGTATCATTGATGATGTCATTCAAGAGAGCCTCCACGTTTAGCAGTGATATATTATTTTGTTCGCAGTTCACAGAAGAATGTATAGATAGATGAACAACGTAATGAAGTATGTATAGATAGATAAACAACATAATGAAGTATATATAGATAGATGAACAACATAATGAAGTATGTATAAATAGATGAACAACATAATGAAGTATGTATAGATGAACAACATAATGAAGTATGTATAGATGATAACAACATAAGAAGTATGTATAGATAGAATAACAACATAATGAAGTATGTATAGATAGATGAACAACATAATGAAGTATGTATAGATGGATGAACAACATAATGAAGTATGTATAGATGAACAACATAATGAAGTATGTAAAGATAGATGAACAACATAATGAAGTATGTATAGATAGATAAACAACATAATGAAGTATGTATAGATGATAACAACATAATAATATGTATAGATAGATGAACAACATAATAAGTATGAAGATAGATGAACAACATAATGAAGTATGTATAGATGAACAAATAATGAAGTATGTATAGATAGATAAACAAACATATATGAAGATATGATATGATAGATGAACAACATAATGAAGTATATATAGATAGATAAACAACATAAGAAGTATGTATAGATAGATAACAACATAATGAAGTATGATAGATGAAACAACATAATGAAGTATGTATAGATGAACAACATAATGAAGTATGTATAGATAGATAACAACATAATGAAGTATGTATAGATGATAACAACATAATGAAGTATGTATAGATGAACAACATAATGAAGTATGTATAGATAGATGAACAACATAATGAAGTATGTATAGATAGATGAACAAAATAATGAAGTATGTATAGATAGATAAACAACATAATGAAGTATGTATAGATAGATGAACAACATAATGAAGTATATATAGATAGATAAACAAATAATGAAGTATGTATAGATAGATGAACAACATAATGAAGTATGTATAGATGCACAACATAATGAAGTATGTATAGATAGATGAACAACATAATGAAGAATGTATAGATAGATAAACAACATAATGAAGTATGTATAGATAGATGAACAGCATAATTTAGTATGTATAGATAGATGAACAATATAATGAAGTATGTATAGATGAACAACGTAATGAAGTATGTATAGAGAGATAAACAACATAATGAAGTATGTTTAGATAGATGAACAACATAATGAAGTATGTATAGATAGATGAACAACATAATGAAGTATGTATAGATAGATGAACAACATAATGAAGTATGTATAGATGAACAACATAATGAAATATGTATAGATAGATGAACAACATAATGAAGCATGTATAGATGAACAACATAATGAAGTATGTATAGATAGATGAACAATATAATGAAGTATGTATAGATAGATGAACAATGAATAATGAAGCATGAAAAAATAGAAGATAAACAACATAATGAAGTATGTATAGATGAACAACGTAATGAAGTATGTATAGATAGATAAACAACATAATGAAGTATGTATAGATAGATGAACAACGTAATGAAGTATGTATAGATGAACAACATAATGAAGTATGTATTGATAGATGAACAACATAATGAAGTATGTATAAATAGATGAACAACATAATGAAGAATGTAAAGATATATGAACAACAAATGAAGTATGTATAGATAGATGAACAACATAATGAAGTATGTATAGATAGATGAACAACATAATGAAGTATGTATAGAAAGATGAACAACATAATGAAGTATGTATAGATGAACAACATAATGAAGTATGTATAGATGAACAGCATAATGAAGTATGTATAGATAGATGAACAACATAATGAAGAATGTATAGATAGATGAACAACATAATGAAGTATGTATAGATAGATAAACAACATAATGAAGTATGTAAAATAGATGAAAACTAATGAAGTATTATAGATAGATAAACAACATAATGAAGTATGTATAGATAGATGAACAACATAATGAAGTATGTATAAATAGATGAACAACATAATGAAGTATGTATAGATGAACAACATAATGAAGTATGTTTAGATAGATGAACAACATAATGAAGTATGTATAGATAGATAAACAACATAATGAAGTATTATAGATAGATGAACAACATAATGAAGTATGTATAGATGAACAGCATAATGAAGTATGTATAGATAGATAAACAACATAATTAAGTATGTATAGATAGATGAACAACATAATGAAGTATATATAGATAGATAAACAACATAATGAAGTATGTATAGATGAACAATATAATGAAGTATGTATAGATAGATGAACAACATAATAGATATAGATAGATGAACAACATAATGAAGTATGTATATGATGAACAACATAATGAAGTATGTATGATAGATGAACAACATAATGAAGTATGTATAGATGAACAACATAATGAAGTATGTATAGATAAACAACATAATGAAGTATGTATAGATAGATGAACAACATAATGAAGTATGTATAGATAGATAAACAACATAATGAAGTATGTATAGATAGATAAACAACATAATGAAGTATGTATAGATAGATGAACAACATAATGAAGTATATATAGATAGATAAACAACATAATGAAGTATGTATAGATGAACAACATAATGAAATATGTATAGATAGATAAACAAAACATAATGAGAAATGAATAGATAGATGAACAACATAATGAAGTATATATAGATAGATGAACAAATAATGAAGTATGTATAGATAGATACAACATAATGAAGTATGTATAGATAGATCAACAACATAATGAAGTATGTATAGATAGATGAACAACATGATGAAGTATGTATAGATAGATGAACAACATGATGAAGTATGTATAGATGAACAACATAATGAAGTATGTATAGATGAACAAATAATGAAGTAATGTATAGATAGATAAACAACATAATGAAGTATGTATAGATAGATGAACAGCATAATTTAGTATGTATAGATAGATGAACAATATAATGAAGTATGTATAGTAGATGAACAACATAATGAAGTATGTATAGATAGATAAACAAAATAATGAAGTATGTATAGATAGATAAACAACATAATGAAGTATGTATAGATAGATAAACAACATAATGAAGTATGTATAGATAGATGAACAACATAATGAAGTATGTATAGATGAACAACATAATGAAATATGTATAGATAGATGAACAACATAATGAAGTATGTATAGATGAACAACATAATGAAGTATGTATAGATAGATGAACAATATAATGAAGTATGTATAGATAGATGAACAACATAATGAAGTATGTATAGATGAAACAATATAATGAAATATGATAGTAGATGAACAACTAATGAAGTATGTATAGATGAACAACTAATGAAGTATGTATAGATAGATGAACAACATAATGAAGTATGTATAGATAGATAAACAACATAATGAAGTATGTATAGATAGATGAACAACTAATGAAGTATGTATAGATGAACAACATAATGAATATGTATAAATAGATGAACAACATAATGAAAGTAAAGATAGATGAACAACATAATGAAGTATGTATAGATAGATGAACAATATAATGAAGTATGTATAGATAGATGAACAACATAATGAAGTATGTATAGATGAACAACATAATGAAGTATTGATAGATGAACAACATAATGAAGTATGTATAGATGAACAAACTAATGAAGTATGTATAGATAGATGAACAACATAATGAAGTATGTATAGATAGATAAACAACATAATGAAGTATGTATAGATAGATAAACAACATAATGAAGTATGTATAGATGAATAACATAATGAAGTATATATAGATAGATAAACAACATAATGAAGTATGTATAGATAGATGAACAACGTAATGAAGTATGTATAGATAGATGAACAACATAATGAAGTATAGATAGATGAACAACATGATGAAGTATGTATAGATAGATGAACAACATAATGAAGTATGTTTAGATGAACAACATAATGAAGTATATATAGATAGATGAACAACATAATGAAGTATGTTTAGATGAACAACATAATGAAGTATGTTTAGATGAACAATATAATGAAGTATGTATAGATGAACAACATAATGAAGTATGTTTAGATGAACAACATAATGAAGTATGTATAGATAGATAAACAACATAATGAAGTATGTATAGATAGATGAACAACATAATGAAGTATGTATAGATAGATGAACAACATAATGAAGTATGTATAGATAGATGAACAACATATGAAGTATGTATAGATGAACAACATAATGAAGTATGTATAGATGAACAACATAATGAAGTATGTATAGATGAACAACATAATGAAGTATGTATAGAAGAACAACATAATGAAGTATGTATAGATGAACAATATAATGAAGTATGTATAGATAGATGAACAACAAAATGAAGTATGTATAGATAGATAAACAACATAATGAAGAATGTATAGATAGACAAGAACATAATGAAGTATGTTTAGATAGATGAACAACATAATGAAGTATGTATAGATAGATGAACAACATAATGAAGTATGTATAATGATGAACAACATAATGAAGTATGTATAGATGAACAACATAATGAAGTATGTATAGATAGAACATCATAATGAAGGTATAGATGACTAGAAGATGATGAACAACATAATGAAGTATGTGATGATATAGGATGAAATCATAATGAAGTATGTATAGATGAACAACATAATGAAGTATGTATAGATAAACATCATAATGAAGTATGTATAGAATGATGAACAACATAATGAAGTATGTATAGATAGATGAACAACATAATGAAGTATGTATAGAAAGATGAACAAAATAATGAAGTATGTATAGAAAGATGAACAACATAATGAAGTATGTATAGATAGATGAACAACATAATGAAGTATGTATAGAAAGATGAACAACATAATGAAGTATGTATAGATAGATGAACATAATGAAGTATGTATAGATAGATGAACAACATAATGAAGTATGTATAGATGAACAACATAATGAAGTATGTATAGATGAACAACATAATGCAGTATGTATAGATAGACGAACAACATAATGAAGTATGTATAGATAGATGAACAACATAATGAAGTATGTATAGATGAACAACATAATGAAGTATGTATATATGGACGAACAACATAGCGTGGTGCCGGACCCGTTAAGGGAAGCAAAGAATAGTACTACTGCGATCTAAAAGGTATGTCGAAAGAGGCGACCGAGGTACCGGTCTATGGGATCTACGCTAGTAAATAAAAAGCAGCGCAGAAATCGGATTAGCTGGCCTACATGTAGACGCATAACTTGCAGAACGAACAATCACTCTTAGGCTCAGATCGCATACAAATCACAAAGAGTGGTTAAAAAGTGGTCGATATGGAACGTTCGAAGAAGAAGAAGAAAGATGCGACTGGGGTAGGGGCCTAGGGAAGCTACTATAGTAAATAAAAAGCTTCAATGAGGAATGGGATAACGAATTCTACGATCGCCAATCTGCCTCGGAGATTTAGCGACGCAGTAAGAATGTCAGACCTACCATGCAGGAAGAGGTCAGCGCAAACGGGGAAGCAGAAATCATAGGAATTATATCCTACAGAACTGCCCCCAGTATGCAGGCTTGAGAAGAAGGAGGTGGCCCACTTACACTAGTGTCCAAGATAAACTATATTGCGTGGTTGATAATCTGAAGCAGACGGCTGCCTTTATTAGAGAATCCGAAATCCCAATCTAGTGAGAACGCAGAAGAAGCAGAATATAGTGGTGCCGAATTCAAGAGATACTTTCGCCCGTTCGTTGCCGGGACTCGCAAGGGAAACAAATAAGTTTCACTGTGACCCGCAAGACATGTCGTAAGAGTCGATTGAGTTAGGGGTCTGTAGAAGCTATCCTAGTAAATAAAGAGCGTCGCAGAGATCTGATGTGCTGGCCTACCTGTAGGCGCATAACTGGCACAACGTACAATCACTCTTAGGCTCAGATCACATTCAAATCACAAAGAGTGGTTAAAAAGTGGTCGATATGGAACGTTCGAAGAAGAAGAAGCAAGATGTGACTGGGGTAGGGGCCTAGGGAAGCTACTATAGTAAATAAAAAGCGTCGCAATAATCGGATGTGCTGACCTACTTGTAGGCACATAACTCGCACAACGTACAATCACTATTAGGCTCAGATCACATACAAATTACAAAGAGTGGCTAACAAGTGGTTGATATGGAGTGTTTGAAGAAGAAGAAGGAGATACGTTAATTTACCAACTCCAGGTTGAAGTGTGAACTGCAGTTTACTGGTTCCGTTGAAGTGAGAAATTTAGTTTACCTACTCCAGAAGTGAGACATTTGTTTTACCAACTAGAGGTTGAAGGGAGACATTTGATCTACTGACTCCAGGTGAAAGTGTTAACTGCAGTTTACTGGCTTCAGTTGAAGTGAGAAATTTAGTTTACCTACTCCAGAAGTGAGAGATTTGTTTTACCAACTAGAGGTTGAAGTGAGACATTTGATCTACCGACTCCAGGTGAAAGTGTTAACTGCAGTTTACTGGCTTCCGTTGAAGTGAGAAATTTAGTTTACCTACTCCAGAAGTGAAAGCTTTGTTTTACCAACTAGAGGTTGAAGTGGGAAATTTGATTTGCCAACTCCAGGTGGAAGTGAGAAATTTGATTTCCCAACTCCAGGTGGAAGTGAGAAATTTGATTTACCAACTCCAGCTAGAAGTGAGAAATTTGATTTACCACATTTCTGTGGCCCTAAGAGATTTGTCGATCTGTGTGTTCATTGTCCAACCTCGCATCCGTATGCCAGTATTGGTTCTATGTAGCTCTGAATAACTCGCATTCTGATCGGAATTGACAAAGACTTGTTGCAGATAATGCTTCTCATTTTCAGGAACGATGTTTTCGCTTGCCCTATTCTGCTCTTTATTTCTGATCGGCATCTGCCATCTGATGTTACCAGGAGTCCGAGATATCTAAATTGCAGCACTTGTCTTAGCCCAGTCCCATTTACTGTGATGGTGCATTTTGTCAAAGTCTGCTTTTTTATATGATCATAACTTCTGTGTTCACAATATTCAAGCTGAGTCCATTGTTGTTACTTTCTGTCACAATCTGATCACAACCTTATACAGAAAAGGGAAGGGAGGGGGAGGAAGAAGGAAAACTTCCCGGAATAGACAAAAAATAGTAAATAGTCCAAAAACCATGATTTTTTCACTGATATTTTGTCTGGCCCTACCGAGAAAAATAACCATGAGCCGCCACTGTATATATATATATATATATAGCAGTGAGATTTTATTCACTGAAAACTGTATGTCTCTCCTCTCCGCCCTCGTGTCGTTACTTTTCTTCTCGACAGCCATTTACTTCTTCTATAGAAGTATGTAGATATGCCGTTACTTAAATTAGAAATAGTCATCGTCCTTAATTTTCTGTTCTATCAGAAAGTTGACCCATCCATTTTCTGTTCTATCATAAGGTTGACCCATCCATTTTCTGTTATATCAGAAAGTTGTCCCATATATGTGTGTACACATTTCTTCTTTTTTGATTTTAGTCTACCGTTTTTCTTTCATCGTTTGAGGGGTGTGGTCATTGAGGGGTGTGGTCATTGAGGGGTGTGGTCATTGAGGGGTGTGGTCATTAGGGATGTGGTCATTGAGGGGTGTGGTCATTGAGGGGTGTGGTCATTGAGGGGTGTAGTTATTGAGGGGCGTCAGAGAGAGAGCAAGAGAGAGAGAGAAGGAGAGAGGATACTGAGCTGCATAATACCACTGCATTACAAAAATAAGTCAACAAATTTAAACACAAAACGAGGAACATGATATTGTCAACAGACATGATCGACTTTATGGGGCAACATAACACGATCAAGAATACAAATAAACTATAAAATACAACGGAATAACTTGTTTTTAAAATCATGCTAAAACGAATGTCTGAACTCTTTCATTAAATATCAGAGCGCCAGGATCCCCTAATTCCATTTTTAGCATACCGACACTGGAACTGGCAATTTTCGACTTCAACTGAGAAATATACGAAACAGAAATTAAACTAGAGGGAATCTCCGAGAGGAATGATAGAATGAGTTTAAATATAATATTTGACTTGCGGTTCTTTTGATCATGTTGGTATATAAACTACATTCTACTACATCTAATCCTACAACAACACGACTAGAACGAGACGAATCAAGATCATATTTGAGCAGAACATCTCTGTATAAGAATACTTGAATCGTTGCTTTCATCAACTTTAATATTGGCAATATTTATTACTGGAGACATTTGTTTCATCAATCCCATCATTAAACATGAACAGTAAGTATATTTTTCGCATTTATTTATTATGTGTCGTGGTAAGTTTCGTGTAAATCTGAAGAAAGAAAAACTTTCATCCAAAGTAAGCCGCTGTCAGTACAGTACAGAATCTAATCATAAAATTTGTTCAGCTTTCAGAAAAGGCAGAAATTCACTTGCAGTATATTCCATCTCACTGTGGCATTGCATGCAATGAGAGTGGCAAGTGCCATTGTCTTGGCTAAGGAAGACAGTGTCAAAAATCAAATTTATGAACCCCTGTCTTGTTAGGAGATCAAAACCCTCATACAGAGAAAATCTGCTATAGACTGAAAGGTAAACACTGGATATGATTATGGAAAAGACTTCCTCAAAGATCTAAGCAGAACAGACCAGGTCATTATATTTCGCCTACGTACCGGACACTGCTGACTCAACAAACACTTATATAGACTAGGAATAAGTTAAACATCTATCTGCCAGTGCCAGCAGGCAGAACAGACACCAGAGCATGTCCTGCAAGACTGTGTGAGCTGAGAAGCAACATGTGGCCACCCAGTCGACTAAGCGCAATACCAGAGATCGCTGAAGAAGAAAATTCAAAATAAGAACAAACAACAACAGGAAAGAATATGCAATTTTGTTTGTTCTATTCATATTGTTTAGACAGAAGACAGAACGGTAGAGAGCGAGTTAAAGGTGTGTGACCTGGCGTGGGAGACGGTTGGTAGAAAGGCAGCAGAACGGCAACAGTGGAAGTCTCTTGTGGAAGCCTTATGTGTCAATCGGGACACGAAGAGGATATAGATATATATAGATAGATAGAACAGCATGAAGTTATTGGTAACATACAACTCAAACATATGCGCTAACTCTCTCTCTCTCTCTTATATATATATATATATATATATATATATATATATATATATATATATAATGTAATCCTTTTCTGTATGCATCGAACTTGATAAAGAATGCAGGCAACACAACCCACTTATCGTGGAGGCAGAGGTTCAGGCATTAATTTCTGAGAACGCATCTGAGCATGATGTAATCATTTATACGGATGGTTCGGTGATTCGACATGTGCGGAGCTCATGGGCTTTCACTGCTCAGGTCGGAGGTGATGTTGTGAAGAAAGACAGTGGTGGTTTTGCCGTGACTACGAGCAGTCTCACTATGGAAATCATGGCGGTTACCAAAGCGATGATTTGGCTAGAATCACAGACTTTTATCCATGCATGTTTTCTCAGTGACTCAATGAGTATGCTCAGGAAGATTGAAACAGGATGGGCTAGAAGACATTGGATAGAATCGCTGGGGAGGTCTAGGCTGACAAAGATCAGTTTTATTTTGTGCCAGGACATGCAGGTGTAAGGGGGAATGAACGTGCGGATAGGCGTGCAGGTATGGCTGCTGTCCAAAGCGGACGAGCAATGGACCAGGCTGATATTATAAATTCCTTAAAGGAGAGAGGGCGTGTACATGATTCACGTAATAGCGGTGAATCCACAACACTAACCAGACTGCAAGAACTCAAAGTTAAGTGTGGTGTAGCTCGACAAGAACGCTATGCTGGCAGACAAAGAAGAATTGTAAACCAACAAAGAACTGGTGTCGTTAGTCGCCACACGCTGATGGACATACTGAGGGAGAGATCGGAGCACTTATGGACTAATTTGTTCGACGTGCAGTGATGGTGATCCGACGACTAAACTAAACTATACTATATAAAATGTAATATTTTTTGAACAGCGACCTTACCAAAAAAATAATTAGTTGCCTAATTGTTTAATTGTTAGGAAAGTATATGTAACATAGAGAGATGGAGAGAGAGTAGGCTGAGAGAAAGAGAGAGATAATGAACGAAATAAATAAAGCAATGTGAAGGAAGTGACACTCGTTAAGAAAATGTTGGCCCATTATCAAAAGATTACAATAATATTAATATTACTACTTTGTTTGATTTTGTGGGAAAATTAATATACAAAATGTACAACCCAAGTAAAAACTTGCTACATAGTGTTAGTAAAATACATCACCAAATTAAACCAAATAGTTAACTTTTAATAACGAATTGCAATGTTGTCAGTAAACAAAATAAATAAATACTAAACTAACACTCCTCGTGTGGATAATGATTTGTCTAGTTCATAAATTTAGTAATGAAATTTATATTTCTTTTATAATAACATTTAAAAAAATTTAGAACTTAAACACATAAATTTTTGAGGGAGATAGAGAACTGAACATTTAACAAATAACTGACTGTTGTGCAAACATGCAATTTGGCGTATCAGAGATGATCCACTATAACTTTATTGCTCTCAGTAAACAAATATAGGATACTACCAAAATTCAAGTGTAAATATTGCATTTACTTTCAAACACACATATGAAAATAGTGTCAACTTTCTTTCATAAAACCAAAACTTTTGTATAATGCAAGGAATCTGTACAAATCGTAGGGAACTTGTGAAAATGCACATGTGAGTGAACCAGTATATGCGGTCTGGATTCTAATCTACTACATTCAGAACGCAAGGCAAACAGCGGGACATTTTCGCCACAGAAAGCCTCTGGAAAGATCCAATGAAAATCCAATGGAATGCGTTCTGAAAAGAGGCTAAATTTTGACATACTTTAATGTCAGAGTTCACCGATTTGTTCACAAATTTGTTCACCGATTTATTCACTGATTCATAGAAACAGAGGAAAACCAGCAAATTCATGAAGAATAAAATAGAGAGATATATTAAAATTACTCTCGGAATACATTTTTTTTTCACTCACTATAGATTGAGGCGTAGTCTAATATTGCGCCCCTGAATGATTTTTACCTGAAAATTTGCTTTCCCTATCACCCGTGTCCCTCAATCTTATGGTAAGCCTTACTCCGACTTCTTAGGTACGTGTAATTTAGATCCTCAAGTAAAGGATTAATATATCCTGTAATACAACTGAGTATCATAAAAGTCAAGTAAAGGATTAATATATCCTGTAATACAACTGAGTATCATAGCACATCGAGAATTGTTGACCCAAGCTGGACTCGAAACTCCATAATTTTTGCGACAAGCGGTTACAATCGTAGAATGTGTTTTTAACCTCGCTATCAGCGACCTCACTCGGAATACATGGAGCGGCATATCACACGACAGAAAAGAATGGCACATTCATTTGTTTATTGAAGACTCTTTCTTCAGAGAGAGCTGAAATAAAATTATTATTAACCAAATGAAAGCACTTAACTTATATAATTGTATTTATCAAATAACCATACAAATATCAACAATATTTAACTTAATAAATACGAAATTTAACAACCATTGACGCGTACATTTGAACTGTTATTAATTAAGTGCAAACGTGGCATTGGTCATTATAACTAAGTTAGTTTAGTTAGTCTTTCCTCTTGGGCCTGTGGCCGGCGCATAGGAGCAGAGGTCATAGTTCTCCATGTCTCGCTGGTTCGTTGCTATCTGTTTTAGGTCTTTAATGTTTACTAGGCCCATCGTTGAGCCTTCTCTGGTGATGGTTCTACGCAGAGTCTCTTGGTCTTCCTCGTTTTCTTTATCCCTCTGGTGTCCATATGAGGGATTGGTAAGGAGTCTTCTCTCATCCATTCTAAGTGTGTGGCCGATGTAGTTCCAGCGACGCTTTCTTATAAAATTTGATACATTTTCTTGCTTGGTCTCTTGTCTTATTTGTGTATGGGTCTGAAATCTGACCATTTGAGAAACAGAGTTTAGGCTCTAAATAACTAAGTATACAGACTAAATAAGTATATCATAATTTCTTGTCTTTTAAATTCCTCCAGATTTAATCAAGGTAATGATGTTCATAGTGACTATGGCAACTGTTTCTCGGGGAGCTGTAATAAGGGTACCAACCATTGAAAATCCTTGTCAAGAGGACCCAACAAGTACGGCAACACCACAGTATCTTCTTTTGATGGACCAGATTCAGATGACGATAACAGCAGCTAATAACGCTGACTCAAGGTGTCAAACTCTCAAAAGAAACCTGGTATGTACAAAACTACGGTTACTAAACTACTATTACTAATGCAGCTCCTGCTGCGTATACTACTACTACGCCTACTCGTACTATTACATCTATTATTAATTTTATTACTACACAACTCTCTCTTTTGTCTCTATTTACGAAGAAGCTCCTGCTGCTACTGCTACTACTACTACTACTACTACTACTACTAGTACTACTACTACTACAACTACTACTACTACTACTACTACTACTACTACACTCTCTTTCTGTCTCTTTTTACTAATGTAGCTTCTTCTGCTGCTACTACTACTACTCCTACTCATACTACTACTACCACCACTACTAGTAATGCTACCACTACTAATAACGCTACTATTACTACTCCTACCACAGCCACTACTACAAACAACCTGCTCTTATAAAACGGTTGTATGTGGCATAAATAATTGACATAACGTTGTCGACTATAAGATGGATATGATTACAAATCACAATAGCAAGCACTGTATACATTTTAAGAAATAAATATTTGAATTTAAGCACACAATTTTCAAACTGGTGTAACCATGTTAAGATCATCATTGTCACTTTCACATTAAATGCTAAAATAAGTGACATGGAAGCCCCTTCCCTCCCTCCCCCTCCTCCGATAACTTTTTACTTTCCATCATCACGTACACGTGCCATCATGTCCCAATCTAACTGGCTATACAGCAGCAGTTTTGGAATGCGTTTATCGGGCATCCACACAACATAGCCGGACCATCTCATCTGGGTCTTCTGCAACAGTGTGAATACAATGCTGTAGACAATACTTTACATGACTGTCCAGTGCAAGATGAATAAACTTACAAAAAGGAACATAATAGCAAGCAATGTGCAGAATCCTAGGAAGTAAATATTTTAATCACACAATGTTCAAACTATTGTTATTTCCACTTTTCAAAAAGATCATCATTGTCACTGTCACAATAAATGCTAAAATAACTGTCATTATTTCACAGACTACAGTTCTAACTGCTGTTGAAACTCGTCAGTTGGATTCTGCTACGCAAAATGTACCAGGTCTTCCTTTGGCACTTAACGAACCAAACATTACTGCAGTTAATGTAAGTATAATATTTCATCATAAAATGACGTTATAACCAAGATAGAATGACTTGTTTTTATATATCTAACTGTAGATGCTGTAGCTAGTGCTTATAATTATCATTTAGTTATGCATGAAGATGTTGTTTCATAAAGAAAGCATAATATCATGTGTGTATCAATCTCTTTAAGTAACATCATAGAACAAATGTCTTTTCAATTCTTTAATCTCTTCTTCTGAAAACTCCTCCCAAAACCGATCATGACAACATTCATTGTGATTTGATTTTTAAATGTAATACTACAATAAATAGCTAGAAACTATCCATCGTGTATTCACTCAAATAAACATGTAAGACATTCATATAAATAAATATTAATCAATATCAATTCTGTACGAGCCAACATTTGATGTAGAATTGTGGTACTATTCTGATCAAGTGATCACTACCAGATACTTATAATTTCAGACTATGTATTTCTCATCTATCTTGCATATTCTTAAGACAGGCTCAATAATTATGAGACTACACTTTCTAATGGTAGACCTATATAGTTCATATAGTTCATATGTACAGTTCCAACTTCACTGCAACGGATCACTCCATAATCGCTCCGTTCCTGTGCCAACGAAAATCACACGAAATGCTAACAACTGTGTGTGAACTAATTCCAGAATGAAACAGACGTGTACGCCACAAAAAGCAACCTGCACCGCATAAATGCATATGGCCGTCGCTATAAAGTGTCAACACAAAACTTTTCATCACTTGAATTGCAATTCATGTCGAAGGGAACATCAGTCAAGAGAAAATCCAGCTTTCTGCACCCGCAATATCATTGCATACTGCAGATTGAGTCGGTTTGTTATAACCGCTGTCCGCCATTTTCTGAATACACACAACAAACGCACGATTGACACAGCAAAAATCATTCCATGTAACATTGATAGCTCACGCGTTGCTCAAGCACTAACTCAGTAGCTCAGCAAACGAAACCGGAAAATACCCGACCAAACATGGTGGAAATGCGCTAGCAAAGTCGTGACCAGAATCAAACAGTCCTGACTCTGAATGGCCTCCGTAGTCCATCAAATTTTAAAAATAGATCGGTTGTTACTTTTACTAGTGTCCTCTTTGTGAAAATTTCACATATCTGATCATTGTTCTGATAATTTACAAAGGAAATAATTCTATTTCTCACCTTTGACATCTATGATACTGGTATCATATAAACTGAAACGTTTGTGTATATTCTTCACAAAACTGCTCAAATATTGGTATCACTATACATGCATGCAGGACCATTAAGTATTGAAGTTTTCCTGTGTAATGGATGTCTTTGTACTGTGTTCCTTTTAAAAGCATTTAGAAAACATATTGCATTGTGACTAGCCCATACATTATCTTAGAAAACTAATTTAGTTTGCTTTGACTAACTTATCTTAGTCTTGCCAGATATAACCAATATAGCTTGTGTTCTATGTTGCTGGTGTTTTTAATAAACTAATATTTCTGTTTTGTCTCTTTCATGTCTTAGGTATTCACCAGAACTCTGAGACAGAGTGCTCAAAATATTACTATTATATATAATATTCTTGAACAGTTAATTTCCAATACTTTTATGGAAACTTTCAAGGAACCTTTAATAAATGTAATGTCAGCAGTGCTGACTGTAAAATGTAGATTAGAAATAACTAGTAAAGTCAGATAATTAAATTTCACAACTGAAGAATTACAAATAGAAAATCAAATGAAGTTGGCTGATCATGATGCATATGTCAAACTGGAGGCAGCAAACAACAATCAGTCAATGCGTAGTGATGAGAAGAGTATCATCTTTACAGGATACTATACAACTCATGAAAAACATCTGTTCATGTAAATCTTGATACAAGCTCTAACGGCTAACAATGAACATCTATAGATACTTTTTTCTTTCACCCAACCCACAATTCACAGCAATCTCTCCCTGCATCCCTGAGTGGTGCCTGTGAATCGCTTTACTCCACCAGCATTTATGTTTTTAATTATTTACTATTATGCAATGTCTGCTGTACACGTTGTGCTTGACAACGTCAATCCCAGTTACGCTTAATCATTCACTATTTATTATTTTGCTCATGAAGATACAGTACTGGGATGTATATTTTATTTGCTTTGCTTCTTAATAGTCATAAAACTACACTTAACAATGCATGCCTTAATGTTCAATTTGTAATGTGTATGGAATAATCATTGTCAGAAGAAAAACACAACTAGATTGCCTCCCTACCGAATGAACGAGGAACTCGATCCACGCTACATTGCGACATAACCTTCTATCACGCGTGATCCCTGTGACTATATCTTACAGATACAATTACTACAAAACATTTTTTCAAAATGACCGAGATATGAGAAGCAGAGAAAACGCATATCTACATCACCAATACAATTCTATAATAATCTTTTTGAAAGCGCTCAACAGTTTTATACTAATTTTGTATATTCATTTCATTCACATTATCGACTTAGACAAAGCATAAATTTGGAATGAAATATATATTTCATTGGTAATTTGTTTGATGGTAACTGATGTGCAAGTTTAGCTTTTCTATATTTAAGTGCTGGCTTAACCACTCAGTAACTACAGAAGTAGAAATAGTATAAAGAATGTTGTCATTTAAATGATCACGCAATCATATTTTATAAACACTTGCATGTAAATAGTAATGATTCAATATTGCAGTCTAAATCTATATTGTAATGATTCAATAGCACAAATGACAGTCTTAACTAATAGATAATTCTGTAAATTTGTCAAAATAATTTACAGGTTAAAACAACCTAAGTTTTTTTTAATGCACTCGGATATCTCAAGACGATGATATCAATTCTGAAAGAAAGTTTATAATTTTAGTTAATAACTTTTCAATTGCAATAATTTACGTATAATATATAGAAGAAAATAGATCTATTTCAGCAATTTCACAAATGAAATAAGTGTGTCTTATTCTAAAGAGACGTTTTATCTCTTTAAAGTAAATCAAGTTGGTAAGTTATTTAAAAGTAACTTTTTATCGCATGTGTAGTGTGCAACTTTAATACAAGTCAGTGTAATAATAATTACTAATAATATACCACCGCTCATTTATTTTAGAATTTATAATTCAATCACTATAATGATCTAAGAATGAAGTGCATTAAATTTTGTTCATTTTTTCAGAATGTCAGCAGCTTCAAAGTGGACTATGAACATTTCTCAACCTACATTAAATACATAGAATTCGTCAAGACATCACAGTTGGCTAATGAACGACGCAAGTTTGGGGAACAGATAGATGCAGTCATCAGTGGATTCTACATCTGTCTGTGCAAGATTAACACGATCCTCAAAAGTCAAAATAATCCTGTGACTCAGTTTGTAGATTCTTCTGTAGTTTCCCAGAGGGCTCAACAATTTGGTAATGACAGTAAGAGACGTTATATGTTCAATTACGTCCTCATGAAAAACTCTCATGATTTTTTTGGACGTAAGACAAATAAACTTGCCATATATTTGCAAACATTCATATATTAGACAAATATATATGTTTTCAAATACATGCAGGAGACAACATGTCCCAAACTTTGAGCTTCCTACACATTGTAAATTATTTATATTTAGAAATTTTTTTAAAAATTTATTTATCTACATTGATAGATACTGTTCATGGCTGTGATAACGTTTTGCTCATGAAACTCTACGTTCTTTGTAGTATCAGCTAGTTTTTATAAGAAGTTTTCTTATTTCATTAACAATCATTCATGACCTTTTGGTCTTATACATAAATTACCATGTGTTCATTCATTATTGTTATATATCCCAGTATTAATCAAACATTGTTCTAATCAAACATTACTAGATCTGATCAAATTTTACTAAATATTACAATTCCCTTTCTTTGCTCATGTTCTCAGAAAGTTTCTTTGTGTTACATTAACACTTACTTTTGATATATATATGTTTATAAGCTTTTCTTTCTTTCTTTTGTTCTTCTCTGCTTTTTTGCAGCTAGGCGTAACAGGTTTAACTGATGATCGGTTTCCGAGATAATGCACACTTGGTCGCTTGATATTCTGTGGTATTGTGGAGTTTTAAGATGTCTGTAACTCCATCAACCCATCTTTTCTTGGTCTGCCCTTTCCTCTTGATGATGGTTCTAGTCTCATATACAACCCCAAACAAGCGGATGTGGCTATTTTTAGATCTGTCGTGACACGTCGGAGGAGGTCGTTGGATGGTCCATTTTAAGGTAGGTAAACCAGTTACAAATTTGGTAGCAGTTGTGGCTATTTTTCGATGTGTCGTAGAGTTACGGGACATCAATTTAGCTAGTATTAGTTAGTAGCTAGTATTCGTTAGTATTCTATTCGACATTACTATTCGCAGTTATTAGCGTCTTCCGGTCAAGCAAAAAAGTACAAAATGATTTGCATTCTTTTCTTGAGGGTGGAAAATAAAGTGACAAAATGAATCTTCCATTTATTCAAGTCAAGCATGACCAAATCTAGTATTGGTAGCCCAAGTATTTGCGCCAGTTAACTCGGGCACATCCAGACGGACGGGAAATCAATTTGGTTAGTGTATTCGACATTAATTATAATATTTACTTGTATTGCTAACTACTACTACTATTTCAAGCAGGTGGGGAGGCCAGTGTTCGGGTATATCATAAACTGTGCACAAAGATATGGAATAGCTCCTCCTGGCCAAAGGGATGGAAAAGATCAGTATTTATACCTATTCCAAAGAAGGGATACATGAAACTATGACCAACCACAGAACTATTGACTATAAGATAATATAAGTCACGCCAGCAAAAGAAGAGGATGGAACAAAAATTAGAAGATGAAATACACGAAACACAAGCAGGGTTCAGAAGAGGTAGAGGCACTAGAGATCATATTTGTAGCATGAGACTCATTATCGAGAAATGCAGAGAATACAACATAGACCTGCATGCATGTTTCATAGACTATAGCAAGGCTTTCGACCATATACAACACCAGAAAATGTGGAACATCATGAAAGACATGCACTTTCACACACATAATACAACTCATAGAATCTCTATACCACGAACAACAGGCAACCATTAAAATAGGAGGTGAAATAGCTGAATGGTTCGAGATTCAAAAGGGGGTACAACAGGGATGTATCTTGTCACCATACTTATTCAACATATATGCGGAGATCATCATGAGGAATGTAAAGACGATGCCAACTATGTGAATTACGACCCTCTCACTATAGGCGGAAAATGCATACCAGAGCTTAGATACGCAGACGATACAGTATTATTATCCACCAGCAAAGAAGGTTTGTTAAACCTAATCATGACTACCAAGAAACAGTGAAGACCAATATCTATATTTGAATACACAAAAAACAAAATCATGTCAACTGACAAAGCAAAGGCTCACCTAACATCCAAGTAAACAATGAAGAACTCCAATGTGTAGAGAGCTACGAATATCTGGGCTCAATAATTAACAATAACGGTGACTGCTCCAAATAGATCTCAAGAAGACTGGCAATAGCATTCAAGAAGTTAAACACAGTGAAGAACATGTGGCAAAGCACCAGCAAAATACTAAAATTAAAAATATTGAGAGCATGCATTTTTCCAGTGGCTACTTATGGGTGTGAATCATGGACTATTACACAAAAATTAAGAACAAAAATCCAGTCCTTCGAAACTAAATGCTACAGAAAGATCCTACGAATACCATGGACAGAAAAAGAAAGAACACTGATGTCCTGAAAGAACTAAATGTTAAAGAGATTGGCTGATAAACAACATACTATACAGAAAAATTACATACTTTGGTCACATCAAGCGTCACGATGGCCTGGAAAGAACAATTCTAGAGGGCAGGATCCCAGGACGCAGAGCCCGACCAAGAAGAAGATGGCTACAAGATATTAAAGAAACCATGAACATGACCATCGACGAAGTGGGGGAACTGGCTAGAGTCAGAGTGAATTTCAGATGTGCAGCAAAGAGAGCAACGTCCTATAAAGGATACGCACCTTGATGGATGATTCGACATTACTATTCGCCGTTATAAGCGTCATCCGGTCAGGCAGTATCCATTCAAGTATTTGCGCCCTTTCAATTGTTCAAGGCAAGCACTTTCAATTCATATTTTATTCAAATTGTACCAGAATATTATTGCAAGCACTGTCAATTATTTGCACTATTTGAATTAAACAATTTATTAACAATTTAACATATTATTTATTAACAATTTAACATATTATTGTATATCATGAATTTCATTGCACTATCAGCCCTGACTGAAGACAAAGCAAGGTGCGTTGCTTTTCTTCAGACACATGGTATGTTGCAATTGGTAGGGTGTGTTCAAATAACCATGATATGACGGTATCTTTAGGCAAGAATGGCTGTGTTGATCGCTGGAGGTGCCGGAGAGCCACTTGTCGGCAAGATATACCTCTCAGGACGGGAACTTGGTTACAAAGTTCCCGTCTAACATATAGGCAGATAATTATGTTTATATACTGTTGGTCTAACAAATTAGCAAATATAAAATATTGTAAGAAGGAGTTAGACAGGTCGAAACGTTCGACTATTGATTGGTCTAATTACCTCCGTGAGGTATGCGCCAATAAACTCCTTCTAAACCTGCTGTAATAGGAGGGCCAAATACCATTGTTGAGATTGATGAGAGCCTATTCACTAGGCGAAAAAGTCACATAGGAGAACTTTTTCCCCACAGTGGGTATTTGGTGGTATATGTCGTGAGACCAGAGAATGCTTCATGTTCTGTGTTGCCGATAGAACAGCAGCAACTCTGCTACCAATCATTGAGGCACACATTAGTCCCCGTACTACTATTGTATCCGACCAATGGCGTGCCTATAACGGAGTGGCAAATATTGTTGGATATGATCATCTGACAGTTAACCACTCCAGGAACTTTGTTGATCCAATCACGGGTGCACATACACAGCACATTGAACGTCTGTGGAGATCAGCAAAGGAGGAAAACAAGAGGTGCAATGGGACTGGCAGCCATCTGCTAGAGTCCTACTTGTGTGAATTTATGTGCCGACGCCGGTATTTATCCACAGGTATTGACGCCTTCAACGTCATTCTTGACGACATTGTTGCTTTTTGGCCTCCAGAATGAACACATGCCACATATGCAAGCTGCAGTTAACTCATATCCATAATGAACACACGCCTTCTCGTCTCACGCCACCTAAGTCCTTTTCAGGGCCATCCTCACACCACCCAGGTCCTTTTCAGGGCTATCCTCACACCACCCAGGTCCTTTTCAGGGCTATCCTCACACCACCCAGGTCGTTTTCAGGGTCATCCTCACACCACCCAGGTCCTTTTCAGGGCTATCCTCACATCCAGGTCCTTTTCAGGGTCATCCTCACACCACCCAGGTCCTTTTCAGGGTCATCCTCACACCACCGAGGTCCTTTTCAGGGCCATCTACACACCACCCAGGTCATTTTCAGGGTCATCCTCACACCACCGAAGTCCTTTTCAGGGCCATCCTCAAATATCTCAATTAACATCCTACGTGCACAAGAGTTAATTAGTTGCACTTATTAATTTACTAACCATTCTGTTTACTCCAATTTCATTAACTACACTTTCCTGCAGGTAACGATCTCCTTCGTCGATTGGTGCACATTTGCTTACTTGATGATGGCAAACTTGTGGCGTGAAGATTTCATAGAGCGTCATTTGCAAACAGAAGTGTTCAACCTGGGCCTTGCTAAGAGCATTCATCAGGCTAGTGTTCTGATCAAACATAGACCCATCAGGTTTGAGTGTTTTTATTACATCCCGCACCTCTAAAGAGAAATATTTAGAATCCACGTTTGGATTCTTTTCTCTCTCTATGCCTTTTAACCCGGATTGGGGCATAGGACAACCAACTCATGCCAATTTTTCTTCAACTGTGCATAAATTCTGCCTGTTCATCTCTTAGCACTGCATTTGTAGCTTTCTTGAGTCTCTCTAGGATGTTGTGATTTGTGAAAGTACTAGCTAACCCTGTTTTGCTCGTGATATAAGTTGCAGCTTGTTGCCTCGTTTCTGCAAGATCCATGTCCCTAGAATGAGAAAGGTATGCACTCCGACGAACAACATTGAGCACCAGCGTCTGCTTTCCAAATTCATTTCCTGCTATGATAATGGCAACTCCGTTAACTGTAGGTGCATTATAAGTCCACTGCCGTGTTAATTTCTTACGATTCGTTTGTATTTATGTAGCTTTTCCCAGCATCCAGGAGAGGCTTGCGAAGGTATTTACTCTGGGATTCTGCTCGTCTCTTTTGCTTTTAGATCTTGTATAGCGTAACTACTCTTGCACTACTACTTAACCAGTCAGTATCCTCTGTCTGTTTCCAGGGTCACATGTACTTCTTCAATGATCCAGCTACCCAAGATCCAACAATTATTGTAAATCTGCAGTAGCTTTATTTTTGCTGCATTTCCCAAGTTCTTAATCATCTCATTGAACACTCTATCAGCTCCTGGTGATTTTCTCCATTTTTATTTGGATATCGCCAGTTCCAGTTCTTTAAATGTGATTGGGGTCTTCATAACTTCAGGTATGGTTTCATCTTGCTCTACATTTTGCTTTTTCTCACGAATCTCTCGCTGTTTCATTGAGCTAATTTCAATATTTCTGTCTTTAGCAAAGGAGTATGCAAAATGATCAGCTGCCTGTTTTCCTGTGAGGATGTTTCCATCTTTGTTCAATGCAATCTTTGGATTTCTTCCTGTACCTTCATCATTAAGTTGTTTTACCAGCTTCCACAGTTTCCTGGTATCTCTTTCAAAGTTTAAGGACTTTAAAGTTTTTTCCTTCCAGCTCCTCTGCCTGGCCTGCAGCTTGTCCCTTTGAAATATAGCCTTGGCATGCTGATATTTGTTGTGGTGTTTTTGGCACGGAGTGGTCTCTGCCTGCTTTCGTGAAATTTCTACATTACTGTGCAGTAGTTCTACATTACTGTGGGCGAGCACCATATCTTTTCAAATACATAGACATATTCATTATGCATTAGTGCGTGGCAACCTGATTGCTATAGTGCGCCTCTTGGCTGGTTGCCTCCGACTTCAGCGCTCTTATTGCTAGAAAAGACTGTGGTCTAATTCGAGGGATAGAAAAGTTGTAAAAGAAGTAGGAGATAAGACAAGAAAAAGATGCCCTCCTCAAGAGAGAAGAGGGCTGCCATTTAACCCATAGTTGGGGGATGGGTTGGTTGCAGCCAGAGCATTCACCACTCGTCGGTGGGTTCTGCGATGTCACCTTATGAGGCCCCATCCTGCTCCCCGCCTTTTGGTTTTGGTCTGGCCTTTCACCTTTAGTCTGCTCGGCTTGGTTAGACCTGCCAGGAGTTAGACTCCCGTCGACATAGCCTGAAGGATCACCAAGGCACGCAAACCCTTCAACCACGGTAAGGTAGGCTAATCTGGAGGAGGTTCGGAGTCTAAAAATGGTGCTCTGATCTCTTCCTGTATGGTGGTTGATGTTGTCAATAAGGTTAGGGCTGGCCATATGGCTGTACACTTCTCTTCCCGTGTCTCCATGGCTCATCTTTTAAGCCAAATTTCAGGTGTGTTTGAATGTCCAGGGATCCACTGCATAGTTATTTTGATGTAATGTGATGTAATAAGTCTGTCAATATCTAGGGCTATATGTGATATAGTTCAGATTTACAATGTCCTCCTTCTTCTAGATTCTAGAGCTTGAAGGGCAGACATTGAATCTGTGAAAATAATTGTTTTGTGCCTTGGATGGAAAGGCATCGAAAACAGTCTTCAGGTGGTACAAAGCTGCTTCTATCGCATGGGAATTTCAGCCTCATAATTGGAGTATATCTCCCCACATGCAACAAACAGCTCTTCAGATGATCTGTCTGGGTATTGTATATAAAGAGTGTATGTGGTGGTGAGTTTGCTATTACTCTCTGCAGCTGTTGTCTTGTTTCTGGAAGGTGGTATCTGTCTTTGATTTCACTGACGTGGTGGAGGATTGACTTTTGTTTAATTCTGTTTCTCTGTTGCCACTTCTCAACAAGTAGTTTATTGGGGTGATCTTGATTCATTCTTTTGCGCCTTTCATAAGCTTCAACAGCAGCTTTGTCCCTACGCAGCCCAAGAGGTTCCACATTTGTGTGTATTTCACATGCAGCGGTTGGTGTTGACCTCATTGCTCCGCTGATTAGACGTAAGGCATTGTTCTGTACTCTGTCCAGGGAATCAAGGTTTGTCTTGGAGCAAGTTGTTAGAAGAGCACTGTTGTACTCTATTGCAGAGCGGATGTAACCAAGATATAAGCCTCTCAGAGTATCTTTGTCTGATCCCCATGTTGTGCCAGCAAGCTTCTTCAATAGCTGTAATCTTCTTAATGCTTTGTTCTTTACATTCACAACATGCTTCTTCAGGTTAAGCTGGCGGTCAAGTGTTACTCCAAGATATGTGGGGTGTTGTTCTCTTAGCAGTTTGTGGGTTGCTTGTGTGGTACTGTCAAATTAATATACTTGGTACTGACAGCCCATGTCTTGTATTCCAGGAATAGCACAGGTTGTTCCCTGCGCTCGGAAGAGGAACTGGACACCGCATCTCTGACGTGGGGCTCTGCGCTGAAGGTTGCACGGGTCAGGAGAGCATGGAAAGTCCTTTCTGAAGCCCCATGTGTCACTAGGCATGACGGGATTAAGTAAGTAAGTAAGTTCCCTGCGCTCACCATACTTGGTGGATTGTTTGTTCTTGAATTTTGAGTAACAAATACTAGTTCCGTCAGTCTACTTAATTTGATGTATACTTTTATAGGCATCATTGGTTATTACAATTTATGGTTAGAAATTGGTAGTCAATAACATTGATTAGACAGAATTGCAATAATTTTTTCTCATCAGGTCGTGTCAAGAGGAAGAATGCCAAGAAGGGCCATGATGAAGATTCAGAGGACTAAACATCAAATAGCTTATCCTGAGATTTTGTTTTCTCACTTTTCTCTTGACTAAACATTGACTGCAATTCTCCATTAAAAATGTATTCCTGAGCTATATATTGTGTTATGTCATTGTAATGTGCGGTTGCTTGTATTTAAGAGTTTGATTGAATACATTTATATAACTTATCTGTGTTAATCTGATATTTTTTAAGAAATATCTCAATTTAAATCTACATGTCTGGTGGCACCGATGTTCCATGATGCTACAAATACCAAAAACATCTTCATGTCAGCAGCCAGCAAACTAATACCACAGAAGAAGAAACAAGAAGATATCGCCTTCTCGTTCGCTGATGTTCAATATCTACACAATGAGTCCGATTCTATGGATGTATATTAAACCAAACAATACCCCAAACAGATACACCCACCTTCCTTGGAATTACCCTTGACAGCAGACTTACCTGGAGGCCAAACATAGATAAGATTCAAAGAAAAGCCATACAAAGACTTTCTGTAATGAAGAAACTAGCTGGCATGTCCTGGGCTGCAAACTCAAAAATATTAAAGCAAGTCTAAACTGGGGCAGTCATACCCATCATGGAATATGGCTCCAGCTCTTGGACAACAACAGCCAAAGCAAACATAGAAACTAGACAAAGTGTAAAACATGAGCCTAAGAATAACTCTGGGAGCAATGAAAAGCAGTCCTATCATAGCAATGGAAAAAATCCGCAGACATTGAGCTTCAAGAACTCCACAGAAAATATAAAACACTCACCCAGTTTGAAAAACTAAAAGAACACCCTCTACACACAAAATTGCAAGAGAAAACAAATAACAGACTCACAAGATAAAAGTCCCAGCCATCTGGCCAGATAATTTCACATGCAACATTCAGACATCTTAGAAAATGACCCAGAAATGTGGAAACCCATAATACCAGAGCTATGGACTAGCTACAAAAACATAGCCAAATACAACTAGAAGTCCCAGGAATAATCTCCAAAATAATACAAACAGAGCAAAGAGCCAGGTCACTCTAAATGCAACGAGAGCAATATCCCACCAGCACATGGACACGCGTGTTCACAGATGCAGCAGAATCTACATCACTCACCCCCAAGGAAAAACAGAAACACACTCTCTTGGCAGCAGGAGAAACATGCACCAACTTTAGAGCACCTAAGCAGTCCCCAGAGCAAATCCTGCAAGACTGCCCTAATCTGAGTAGTGTGTGAATGAAGGAGGAGAGCAGATTGCAAAAGTCTATCATGCACTTTGCAAAAAGATATATAACAGAGGAATGTCGCCAAAAGAATGGAAAAGAACTATCATCATCAGGTGCCGTCTCCACATCGAAGGTTGGCTGCAATGAATCTCCAGCATCCTCTGTCTTTCTCCTTGGCGTTGCACACTGCCAGACTGTAACCTGTCCATTTCTTAAAGTTTCCCTCCACTTATCTCTCGGTCTTCCTCTTGCTCTTCTCCCTCAACTTTCCCCTCTAGTAAATGTTTTATCATGGTGTCATGTCTTTTATGTGCCCAAAATACTTTACTTGTTTGAATTTTATTTCTCTTAATAATTGTTTCTTCATGCCTAGTTTTCCTAAAACTTGTTTATTTGTCTGTTTTTCTGTCCATGAAACTCTGCCTATTCTTCTATATATCCACATCTCAAATGCATCAATTCAAAAACTAAATTGAAAACTATATAAAAGAACTATATTGATCCCAATACCGAAAAAGGCAATCAAAAGGAGTGCACAAATTATAGAAGAGTGGCACTAATCAGCCATGCTAGAAAGATCTTGCTTAAAATCGTCATGGGAATAATCCACAATAAATTGGAAGCGATCAACATTGTGCAGGCTGGGGTGAGAAAAGGCAGAGGAACTAGGGACAACTTTGAATCTTCTTCTTCTTTGCATTCGTTCTGTACGACCAATTTTAATCACTCTTTGTGATATGTTTGATCTTTGCCAAGAACGTGTAAACGTTGCACATTGGTTTGGTAGGCCCCTAAACTCTTAGATTTCTATACGTTTAGGACATGTGCATCCGATTTCAGCCAAACCTCCTTAGTCGCCTCTTACGACATGCCTGGCAGGTAACAGTGGTTCTATTCTTTACACCCCAAATTTGGGCCCTCGGTAACCACTCGGGCGGGCACCACTATATTAATGGATGTTTCCACCTGTAGCTGACGTGTAGGTATATTGAAGCTCTCACCTGCAGCTGACGTGTGAGTATATTGAAGCGCTCACCTGCAACAGGTGTAAGTAAAAACGATTTCTCACCTGCATCTTGAAGTTGCTGGCAAACATCCATTTCATTGTGAATAGATGTGTCTTCTTCTTCGAACGCTCCATATCTACCACGTATTAACCACTCTGTGTGATTTGTATGCGATCTGAGCCTAAGAGTGATTGTACGTTCTGCAAGTTATGCGTCTACAAGTAGGCCAGCACATCCGATTTCTGCGCTGCTTTTTATTTACTAGGGTAGATCCCATAGACCGGTACCTCAGTCGCCTCTTTCGACATACCTTTTAGATCGCAGTAGTACTATTCTTTGCTTCCCTTGTGGGGTCCGGCACCACATTATGTTGTTCATCTATCTATACATACTTCATTATGTTGTTCATCTATACATACTTCATTATGTTGTTCATCTATCTATACATACTTCATTATGTTGTTCATCTATACATACTTCATTATGTTGTTCATCTATACATACTTCATTATGTTGTTCATATATCTATACATACTTCATTATGTTGTTCATCTATACATACTTCATTATGTTGTTCATTATCTATACATACTTCATTATGTTGTTCATTATCTATACATACTTCATTACGTTGTTCATCTATCTATACATCAGTGGCGGCTCGTGGTCATTTTTTTTGGTGTGGCCCGGCATACATTTCGGAAAAATTGGGGTTATTGGAGTATTTACTATTTCTTATCTATTCCGGGAAGTTATCACCCCTCTCTCTCTCTCTCTCTCTCTCTCTCTCTATCACTCTCTCTCTCTTTATTTCTCTCTCTTTCGTGGGTGGGATCACCGTTTAGTCTGATGTACCATATTTCTCCATAAATTCTTCTTTCATGTGGAAATCTGATTCATGCAGCATTATCATGGGTGTATTTCGTTACAAATTTAGCGCCATTTAGAGCTCTGGTGCTTATCCTTCGGCGATGTGTTCGGTTTTAGCCAGCGTTTACTGGATTCGCTCTCCGTCGCCTCGGGCTGTCACCAGCCAACCTGCAAGGCAACAGGTTGCTATTTTCATTTAAGGTAGCTACCCTTAGACAACCTTCCCTCCCGGGTTGTTGAGCGTCATCTGCCCAGTTTACCAGTCTTTTTTGGACTGCTTGGTTTGCCTGCAGCCCAGTTTTGTGTACGGTTTGCTCCACTAGCCTGTGATTGTCCCCAATCAACTACAAGGCAGTAGTAGTTATCTGCGAGGGGAAACGCGGTTATTGCTCTCTGGATGGAGAACCCATCTTCGACGCTCGCCACTTCGCGTTTCTTTTTGGTGCCCATTCGCCCATTTCTGCTTGTGCCCTCGTCCACCGACTGGGCCCATCCCTTTTTTCCCATCACTTGTGCTCATTGTTCTACTGTGCGATATGTTATCCATTTCTATCTCACTATGCACAGTGCACAGTTTATCACCATTCGGTAGGAACTTTTACACTGAATTCAGGCCTCTGCTGGGCTTTCCCGTTTTTCTACACTATTGGGTCGTCCGCTCACCACTATGTTTGCCACGCCTTTTCATCGCTCTGTCATCAGCACCGTGCATGTCTGTCCCCACCGGTGGGCTCCCATGTGTATTGTCCGTGTGCGTGTTCGCTCTACTTTGGTGCCTGCTCACCGTGTTTATCTGTTTTCTCACCGTGCTCACATTTACTATGCCTCAATACTGTCATGACACACAACTCAATTCGAGCTCCTACCTCGTGGCTCCGAGTTTCGCCCGATATGGGCCCAGTCTCTTCTCTGGATGCATCCTTCATACCTTTATGTTTATTTGTTCAGCTTTTCCCATTGGCCGGGAGAGATGTGCATTAATAGTCACTTTGGGATTCTGCTTGTCTGTGTTGCGAGCGGATCTCATCCAATGTAACTGCGTCTGCATCACAACTTATAGCAAAGTAGCTCTGCCTCGATCCCTACGCTCTTAGCCAGATAAGAACCGTTGTCTGTTTCCAGGATTACCACGTGGAGGTGGGGTAGGATCTCTGTTAGTGCCAGCTCTCTAGTCCTGGCGCGACGTTGTCCCTATGTGCGTTAGACCCCATTACCCCGTTTAGGAAAAGAACAAACGCTTCTGTTCTGCCACAGCTTGATACTAAAGAGAGTTGGTTATTAAATAATATAAAATCAAGGACAATTAAATATTTCGGACACATCAAATGACAGGAGAGCCTAGACAATTTTTTTTAAAACTTGTCTGGAACGCAAATTGAAAATACGGCGCCCACATGACAACAAACCACGAACTTGGGAAATATCAGGGCATCGTAAACATATTGCCAGTATGTCTCCGTATGTAGTCGTCCATATGTGAGTGGTTTTTTTAATTCGTCACTCCTGTTGTTCATCTGCTTGGTAAAGGCCTTGTTGGTCGAAACGTTGCTGTATTTTGTCATTGTTTTTGTAATTTGTAAAACTGCAGTACTTTGTTATTACGTGTTTCGCCAATAAAAAGGAAAAACCAGCTAAACTAGATCAAGTTTTGTTTGTTTTGTTTGTTTAATAGGGGATTAAAGCCTCTTCAAGCCGAGGCACGCCCTTTCAACCTAAGGCGAACCTTTTATTGGTTATATCAGAACGTGTAGACCAACAAACATGAAAAATAAGAATTAACTCCTTTCGGAGAATCCAAGAATAATATTAGATCAGCTGACCGGTAATAGTTCACGGAAGCGGACGTACAGTGGAACCAAGCTCAAAGGTCAGGAATGTCGTTTCATTTATTGCTGTAGAGTAGATGTATTAATGCAAGGGCCAATTCCATAACACTAATATTAGTATAAGAAGGTCTGTTATTTAATAGCATTAATTTCTATAATTTTATACTATTTTTATATAAAATTGGGGATTCAATCGATAATTAAACGAACTATTTGAGCTAGAGTCCCCGTTTATCTGAGAAGTAGTTTGGCTGCGTAAGAATGAATATATCTTCCGGCGAATGAAAATGACATTGTTTTGGCAATATCATTGCAATAGCGATCAAAGGTCAGAGGTCGCAATGTAGGCACTTGTAAACTAGCCCCAAACTAGCCCAAATAGTGCACGACATAATGCTTGAAGTATTAAAGGCTTCAGTATATATATTTTAATAAGGAGATATTATATAAATAACAGGATTGTTATATTATTTTGAGATAATATTTATACTTTAGTGTTATATATTCAACTGTCAAAGCTAAACAGTGTCAAATTAAAAGTAATAATTACAAAACTATAATAATACGTTAATTCTTTTGGTTTGGTAGACGTTTTACTGGCTAATGACTAGAGCGTATACTAATTATGTAGATTATGAATTTAAATTCAGCTATGATGATATTTAGATTTTATATCAACTATCATGACTAGGGCTGTTAATAATAATTATGAACAAATAATGTCTAAAATAATAAGTACAGGTTACTCAATATTTTTGGGACCTGGTATGACTATGCCTGATTGATATCAAAACTATCATGACTCTGTTAAACGATGATATCAAAGCTACCATGACTGTTATACGATTGATATCAAAGCTACCATGACTCTGTTATATGATTGATATCAAAGCTATCATGACTCTGTTAAACGATAGATATCAAAGCTACTCATGACTCTGTTAAACTAAGTAACAATATAAACTAATTTGACTGTTATAGATGAATCAGGTTCGTGATCTCTTTATTTGATAAAGATATACAAATCTACATGACATATTTATAGTTGTACATAAGCTAATTTTTCTCATGACTCTTGAATTTTTATATTGACTTTAGTCATTCAAATTCTATTCCAATATTTTAAATGTTTTTATCCTAATTGGGTTCTCATATGTCAATATGCATGACAGTCAATGTTTATGTAAATTTTAAACGTTTTGTATCAAATTGTGTTACCGTGATATGTTATGCATAATGTGAAATTACATAAGTTTGTATAAGAATGACTAGTAGTCGTATACTAGTTGTCCAATGACTTCTCTGCTGATTCCTCTAACCGTTTATATCGTCTAACTATTTATGTCCTCTAACTGTTTATATCCTCTAACTGTTTATATCGTCTAACTGTTTATATCCTCTAACTGTTTATATCGTCTAACTGTTAATGTCCTCTAACTGTTTATGTCCTCTAACTGTTAATGTCCTCTAACTGTTTATGTCTCAATTGTTAATGTACTCTAACTGTTTATATCCTCTAACTGTTTATGTCCTCTAACTGTTTATGTCCTCTAACTGTTTATATCATCTAACTGTTTATGTCCTCTAACTGTTTATGTCCTCTAACTGTTTATATCCTCTAACTGTTTATGTCCTCTAACTGTTTATGTCCTCTAACTGTTTATGTCCTCTGTTGTTTATATCCTCTAATTGTTTATGTCCTCTAACCGTTTATATCCTCTAACTGTTTATATCCTCTAACTGTTTATATCCTCTAACTGTTTATGTCTTCTAACTGTTAATGTACTCTAACTGTTTATGTCCTCTAATTGTTAATGTCCTCTAACTGTTTATGTCCTCTAACTGTTTATGTCCTCTAACTGTTTATGTCCTCTAACTGTTTATGTCTTCTAACCGTTTATATCGTCTAACTATTTATATCCTCTAACTGTTTATGTCCTCTAACTGTTTATGTCCTCTAACTGTTTATATCCTCTAACTGTTTATATCGTCTAACTGTTTGTATCGTCTAACTGTTTATGTCCTCTAACTGTTTATATCCTCTAACTGTTTATATCCTCTAACTGTTTATATCCTCTAACTGTTTATGTCCTCTAACCGTTTATATCGTCTAACTGTTTATATCGTCTAACTGTTTGTATCGTCTAACTGTTTATATCGTCTAACTGTTTATGTCCTCTAACTGTTTATATCACCTAACTGTTTATATCCTCTAACTGTTTATGTCCTCTAACCGTTTATATCGTCTAACTGTTTATATCCTCTAACTGTTTATATCGTCTAACTGTTTATATCGTCTAACTGTTTATGTCCTCTAACTGTTTATATCACCTAACTGTTTATGTCTTCTAACTGTTTATATCCTCTAACTGTTTATATCCTCTAACTGTTTATATCCTCTAACTGTTTATATCCTCTAACTGTTTATGTCCTCTAACCGTTTATATCGTCTAACTGTTTATATCGTCTAACTGTTTGTATCGTCTAACTGTTTATGTCCTCTAACTGTTTATATCCTCTAACTGTTTATATCCACTAATGTGGATACTCACATAGAGCATTTCTTTTCCCCTTTGTATTAACCTTTAATGTTTTAGCACAATTAAAAATAGTAGTATATATATAATTAGTGTATGTGAGTATAATATATATATATATAATGTTGTTTGACAAATGTTGTTCTTTGAGTTTTCGGAGGAAAGAGACACCAGAGCAAACCACTGCTCAGATATAAGGATGTCTGCAATGTCCTCAATGAAGAGATTTTCTAACATCATCATCATCATCAAGGTGCGTATCTTTTATAGAACGTTGCTCTCTTTGCAGCACATCTGAAATTCACTCTGTCTCTTGCCAGTTCACCCACTTCATCGATGGTCATGTTCATGGTTTCTTTAATATCTTGTAGCCATCTTCTTCTTGGTCTGCCTCTGCGTCCTGGGACCCTGCCCTCTAGTATTGTTCTTTCCAGGCCATCGTGACGCTTGATGTGACCAAAGTATTTAATTTTCTGTATAGTATGTTGTTTATCAGCCAATTCTCTTTAACATTTAGTTCTTTCAGGACAACAGTGTTCTTTCTTTTTCTGTCCATGGTATTCGTAGGATCTTTCTGTAGCACTTAGTTTCGAAGGACTGGATTTTCGTTCTTAATTTTTGTGCAATAGTCCATGATTCACAACCATAAGTAGCCACTGGGAAAATGCATGCTCTCAATATTTTTAATTTTAGTATTTTGCTGGTGCTTTGCCACATGTTCTTCATTGTGTTTCACTTCTTGATTGCTATTGCCAATCTTCTTGAGATCTCTTTGGAGCAGTCACCGTTATTGTTAATTATTGAGCCCAGATATTCGTAGCTCTCTACACATTGGAGTTCTTCATTGTTTACTTGAATGTTAGGTGAGCTTTTTGCTTTGTCAGTTGACATGATTTTTGTTTTTGTGTATTCAAATATAGATGTTGGTCTTCACTATGTTTCTTGGTCGTCATGATTAGGTTTTCCAAAACTTCTTTGCTGGTGGATAATAATACTGTATCGTCTGCGTATCTAAGCTCTGGTATGCATTTGCCGCCTATAGGGAGAGTGTCGTAATTAACATAGTTGGCATCGTCTTTTACATTCCTCATGATGTTCTCCGCATATATGTTGAATAAGTATGGTGACAAAATGCATCCCTGTCGTACCCCTTTTGAATCTCGAACCATTCAGCTATTTCACCTCCTATTTTAATGGTTGCCTGTTGTTCGTGGTATAGAGATTATATGAGTCGTATTATGTGTGTTGGAAAGTGCATGTCGTTCATGATGTTCCACATTTTCTGGTGTTGTATATGGTCTAAAGCCTTGCTATAGTCTATGAAACATGCATGCAGGTCTATGTTGTATTCTCTGCATTTCTCGATGAATCTCATGCTACAAATATGATCTCTAGTGCCTCTACCTCTTCTGAAACCTGCTTGTGTTTCGTGTATTTCATCTTCTAATTTTGTTCCATCCTCTTCATTATGATTTTTAGTAGGATTTTGCTGGCGTGACTTATAAGGGCAATAGTTCTGTAGTTGGTGCATAGTTTCATGTTTCCTTCTTTGGAATAGGTATAAATACTGATCTTTTCTATTCATTTGGCCAGGAGGAGCTATTCCATATCTTTGTGCACAATTTATGATATACCCGAACACTGGCCTCTCCGCCTGCTTGAATCAATTCCGCTGGTATATCATCGCACCCTGGTGACTTCCCTCTCTTCAGGCTTTTGATGGCCAGGCGCACTTCATCCAACATGGGGTCTGGTTCTGTCTCTTCGCTTTCTGTTATTATCTTATGTGGATTTTTAGATGTGTCTTCGGGGTCAAAGGCTCACGGTAACGGTGGTAAAATGAGCCAGGGTTAGCGAAGGGGCGCGCTAACCAAGACCCTGCCCCAAACCTCCACGCGGTGACCCTGGAAACAGACTTAGGTTCCGGTCTGGCTAAGTGGGGCAGGGATCGGGGAGAACTTGAAGTGCAAACACGGAAAAGTAAATCAGGGGCCGAAAATCCCTGGAAAATTCACACATCTCCTGGCCGATTGTCCTCTAAAATAGGCACGAAACAGCAGCGTGCGAACGTCCGCAAAATTATCTGTGGTGACAGTGTGAGCTTAGAAACGCAATAAACGCCATCTACGACATAAATGAAAGGATGAGAGGTGCATCCAGTGACGAAATGTGGGCCCACGTAGGGCGAAGCTCAAAGCCATGAGGAGGGGGCAAGCATTGGCAGCCCGTCGGCAAGAATCAATAAGTCAGGCCCGTAGCAAATAAAAGTCTACCCTAGTGTTGGTACGAGAGAAGATTGCAACTGACTCTGCATCGGTGGCCTGGTGCAGATACATGTACTGGGAAAGTTTGCCGAGCGCAAAAGAACAAGTTGCGTTTTAGTGAATAACGAAACTACCCTCCCTTGGAAAACCGTACAAAGTACTGTGCGATAACAATTAACATCCCCGGAAGAACTGAGGTTGGTGATACCTAATGGAACTGCCAGCCTTGGGGCAATCGGGCAAGGTACGATTGCAGTCGTAACTAACATCCCCGGAATAACTGGGGTGGGTGATGGTGGCGAGCGCAAAATACTCAGTTACGCTAATAGCGCCGACTGAAACGACCCTCTACATTGTTTGTACTCGGCCCCATGCCGGTGCCTTTCGAGGTTAATTGCAAATTGCCACGTACCAACGCGCGTCTAGAGAAGGCTGAGAATGATCCTTCCATGGATCAAACTCAAAAATGTACGGTAAAGCAAGGCCGACAATGTAGGGATCAGACATGAAGTCAGGGTTCCAACATTGGCCAAACCGATACTTTACACGGTGTTTTATACGAGTAAGACGCCGTCCGAGGACAAGCTTGCAAGCCCGAGAAATATTTCTCAGTCAGAACGGGCAAAACAGCGTAACTCACTGTCTTGGCGTAGATCACAAAGCCCAAATATACGGCAAAGCCGATCGAAGAGCGTAGATCCGGGCCGAAATAGTCGGCTGAAAGGATCGTACCCTAGGAAAGTTCACCCTAGTAAATCAAAAGCTGGCTGAAACCGGACGGGCCTGCCTAGTCACCATGGGCGAACAATCGTCCCTACGTAGATCACTCCGTTCTTGCCAGTGGACCAATTATACATCACAATAAGAATGATAAAATTGGCCGTGAAGAACGATCGAAAGAGAGAGAGAGAGATGTGTCTTCACACATGTTTCTGCAGTACTCACGCCATCTTTCTAGTATTCACTCCAATGTTCTATCAGTCGGAGCAAATGGAAAAAAAAACTAGATGATGACAGCGTTTTGTGGAAAACGACATTTCGCAAGGTCGCAGTCTTTTAAAAAGAGACTTAGGGGATGAACTGAATGACAAGAGAGAAAAGCGAAAACTCAGAAGTTGCCACAGTAAAACACTTGCTAATTGACCGTCTGTAATTATGAAAAATGGCATATATATATTATATATATCAGTGGATGGTTGTTGCAAACAACGTAAACATGTTCTTAAATAATTCTAGAAAGATTCAGAATGACATGTTCCTAAATTAATCATCTTCATCTTTAAAAATAAGCAAGTTCACTCATTCATAGCTACCGGAAGAATGTTTAAGGGTGTCTGTGACACACTAAAATTTCAGAAAATTAAATCATTGTGTACTGAGAAAATGTATAGGTGTGTAGTTTACGGATATAGCTGTGTACATTTGTGGAATTACACGAGGATACTTAGTGATACTGCGTCATCAATGGGTTTACGGTTTCAAGGCAAAGGATTGACTACATTGCACCGGGTTTTACTCCCTACGGCTCGGTCCCACTCCGCGGAACAGGCACGCCCCCTGCCTAGAGTATTGCAAGAAAGAACGAACATCGTAGCTCTAGCAACAATCCTAGGGTGTCTCTGAAAAAAATGCACTCGTAAACAGAACTTGCGTGGTCTGGATTCGAACCAACGACCTTCAACTCGCAAGACAAGGTGTAATCACTTCGCCACAGAGACCCCCCACCCCCACCAATCACCTCCCCAACTGGCTCATTAAGGATAATGGGTTTTTTTTGTTTTTTTATTCCGATCCAGAAGCACTTGAGCTTTTCGACTATTCGGCTCGGTGCCATGGACATCGTAACCCTTCGGTTCGGTGCCCCGAACACCGTAAATCTCGGGAATCTGTGGCTTTTTCTGCCATCCCACGGAAATTAACCAGCACACACAGAGGGATAGTCACCAGTAGTCCAACGCGCTATGAACACGCTGGGCAGACGGGCAAGGATAATGTTAAATGCAAGTACTGTTGTAAATATACAGAAACATTTTAGTTGTCTTATACGTCAATAATTTAGAACACAATTAATTCCAATTATACACAAGTCTGCAGTCAAAATAAGGTCGTGACGTGTGTGGGATATCCCTTCAAAGCCAGCAGACAGGAAAGCATAATATAAAGTAGGCCACGGTGCACATAGTTCGTTGTAGGTGTTTTCTGGCATCCCCGAATTGTGGGTTATTTTTAGATTTACAGACCAAATATTTTCTTCCTGTTCAACGGTTTTATTTAAAATCTATGTCAACCTTCAAACTCTCAAGCTTGTTTCTAACGTTGAGCCATGAAGTTTCATCATCGTGTCATCAGCATGTGCCATATCGACTCGCATAGATGAACTGAAACATCTCAACCGCCTGTTTCTTATGCCGTTTGTCGATTTTGCAGTTGACTTTCTTTCCTACTATTACGTCAGCTGTTTCTGTATCTTTTCTGTGTCATTCTCTGTAATTTTTTAATATTCATTTTTTATATTGGCACCATGTACTTTACATTTGTCATAATAGGGTCCCCAAAATGACTATTACATTTACTAAACATTCTTGCTCAAAGTGAAAAATAGGGTTGCAACTGATGCCTTCCTGTTTGTTTGTTTGTTTTTTGGCTTGTGAATATAGATATTTAAGCGCAAGTACGTTGTGATATGCTGGCAGCAAAGCTGTGATATGTATTCTTTTCAACTTGGTTGGTTGGTTGGTTGGTTGGTTAGTTGACTGGTTGGTTAGGTGACTGGTTGGTTGATTGGTTGGTTTTCTGTTTGATTAGTTGGATGGTTGGTTAATTGACTGGTTGGTTGGCTAGTTGACTGGTTGGTTAGTTGACTGGTTGACTGGTTGGTTGATTGGTTGGTTGATAAAGGCCTTGTTGGTCGAAACGTTGCTGTATATTGTCATTGTTTTTGTAATTTGTAAAACTACAGTGCTTTATGATTACGTGTTTCGTCAATCAAATAGTTTTACTGCAGTCTCTTATATATTGTAAAAATCCCGAGCGTCGTCATCCTTTCGAACGAGAACTGCTCGAAACTTTTGGTTTTGTTGCCTATTGGCTATATGATGGCTCTCGCTCGTTTGCTGCGATCAAGTGGGCACTAGCACTTTGATCTTAGCCAAAATGTCCTACGGAAAGTACTGGATAGATTAATAATAAAATATTACATTTGTTTGAATTCTACTTTTTTTTACCAGAAGTCCCGCTGTCTGTGGTATAAATAGAATTTTGTGAACCATACACCAAAGCAAAAATAGTTAATTGTTTTCAGTATTTTCCAAACAAGTTACATAATGATGTGATATTAACTTTTTTTTATAATTCTAAGTTATTGCAGAATGTGGAATTCTTCTTCACATGTTTCGTGTCTTTGTAAACATTACAACTTTTATTTTGAAATCTTTACTTTTCTCCCTTTAATTTCGAGATTATTTCCCCTACTTTATTATTATACTTCATTTATTATTACTTTATTATTATTTTCCATTAACTTTATTTGCATGTTTCAAGATATAAGTAGCGGGGAAACGACTGTTTAACGAGCATATTTGTTACATGTGGAATTATAAAACATATCTTCTTGTAGAATGTAATCTAGTGTTGCAAATAATACATTTTACCACATCTTTGATATTTGTTTACATAAAATATGGTCTTTTAAAAAGATAAGATAGAAGGAAAGAAAGAAAGAAAGAAAGAAAGAAGAAAGAAAGAAGAAAGAAAGAAGAAAGAAAGAAAGAAAGAAAGACAGAGGAAAATGAAAGAAAGAAGAGAAATAGAAAGAAGGAAAGAAAGAAAGAAAAGAAAGAAAGAAGGGGAAAATAAGAAAGAAAGAAAGAAAGAAAGTAAGAAAGAAAGAGAAAGAAAGAAAGAAAGAAAGAAGGAAAGAAAAAAGAAAGAAAGAAAGAAAAGAAAGAAAGAAGAAAATAAGAAAGAAAGTAAGAAAATAAAGAAGGAAAGAAAGAAAGAAAGAAAGAAAGAAGGAAAGAAAGAAAGAAAAGAAAGAAAAGAAATAAGGAAAGAAAGAAAGAAAGAAAGAAAGAAAGAAAGAAAGAAAGAAAGAAAGAAAAGAAAGAAAGAAAGAAAGAAAGAAAGAAAAGAAAGAAAAGAAAGAAAAGAAAGAAAGAAAGAAAAAAAGAAAGAAAGAAAGAAAGAAAAGAAAGAAGGAAAGAAAGACAGAGAAGAAAGAAAAGAAATAAGGAAAGAAAGAAAGTAAGAAAAAGAAAGAAGGAAAGAAAGAAAGAAAGAAGGAAAGAAAGAAAGAAAGAAAGAAAAAGAAAGAAATAAGAAAAAAGAAGGAAAGAAAGAAAGTAAGAAAAATAAAGAAGGAAAAAAGGAAAGAACAGAAAGAACAGAAAGAAAGAAGGAAAGAAAGAAAAAAGACAGAAAGAAAGAAGAAAAGAAAGAAAGAAGAAAAAGAAGGAAAAAAAGAAAAAATAAAGAAGGAAAGAACAGAAAGAACAGAAAGAAAGAAGGAAAGAAAGAAAGAAAAGAAAGAAAAGAAATAAGGAAAGAAAGAAAGAAAAGAAAGAAAAGAAAGAAAAGAAAGAAAGAAAGAAAGAAAAGAAAGAAAAGAAAGAAAGAAAGAAAGAAAAGAAAGAAAGAAAGAAAAGAAAGAAAGAAAGAAAAAAAGAAAGAAAGAAAGAAAGAAAAGAAAGAAGGAAAGAAAGACAGAGAAGAAAGAAAACAAATAAGGAAAGAAAGAAAGTAAGAAAAAGAAAGAAGGAAAGAAAGAAAGAAAGAAGGAAAGAAAGAAAGAAAGAAAGAAAAAGAAAGAAATAAGAAAAAAGAAGGAAAGAAAGAAAGTAAGAAAAATAAAGAAGGAAAAAAGGAAAGAACAGAAAGAACAGAAAGAAAGAAGGAAAGAAAGAAAAAGACAGAAAGAAAGAAAAGAAAGAAAGAAGAAAAGAAGGAAAAAGAAGAAAATAAAGAAGGAAAGAAAGAAAGAAAGAAAGAAAGAAAGAAAGAAAAGAAAGAAAAGAAAGAAAGAAAGAAAGAAAAGAAAGAAAAGAAAGAAAAGAAAGAAAGAAAGAAAAGAAAGAAAGAAAGAAAAGAAAGAAAGAAAAGAAAAAAAGAAAGAAAAGAAAGGACGAAAAAAAAGAAAGAAAGAAAATAAAGAAGGAAAGAAAGACAGAAAAGAAAGAAAAGAAATAAGAAAGAAAGAAAGAAAGTAAGAAAAAGAAAGAAGGAAAGAAAGAAAGAAAGAAGGAAAGAAAGAAAGAAAGAAAGAAAGAAAAGAAAGAAAAAGAAAAAGAAGGAAAGAAAGAAAGTAAGAAAATAAAGAAGGAAAAAGGAAAGAAAGAAAGAATAAAGAAAGAAGAAAGAATAAAGAAAAGAAAGAAAGAAAAGGAAAGAAAGAAAGAAAAGAAAGAAAGAAAGAAAAGAGAAAGAAAGAAAAAGAAAGAGGAAAGAAAGAAAGAAAGAAAGGAAGAAAGAAAGAAGAAAGAAGAAAGAAAGAAAAGAAAGAAAAGAAAGAAGGAAAAGACAGAAAAGAAAAAAGAAGGAAGAAAGAAAGAAAATAAAGAAAGAAAGAAAGAACAGGAAAGAAAGAAAGAAAAGAAGGAAAGAAAACAAGAAGAAAAGAACGAAAGAAAGAAATAAAGAAATAAAAGGAAAGAAAAAAAGGAAAGAAAGAAATAAAGACAAATGGAAAGAAAGAAAAAGGAAGAAAAATAAAGGAAGAAAGAAAAAGGAAAGAAAGAAAAAAAAGAACGAAAAAAGAAAAAGAAGGAAAGAAAGAAACAAAACAACTGTTAAATTTACCCAATCATTGACTTTAAAAACTTCTAATAGTTTTGAAATTTTATGTTTGAATAGAAGTTCTCACCTCATTAATGTTTCAATCAACATCCTGAAGTTCTCACCTCATTAATGTTTCAATCAACATCCTGAAGTTCTCACCTCATTAATGTTTCAATCAACATCCTGAAGTTCTCATCTCATTATTGTTTCAATCAACATCCTGATTATAATAGAAGTTCTCATCTCATTAATGTTTCAATCAACATCCTGAAGTTCTCACCTCATTAATGTTTCAATCAACATCCTGAAGTTCTCATCTCATTAATGTTTCAATCAACATCCTGAAGTTCTCACCTCATTAATGTTTCAATCAACATCCTGAAGTTCTCACCTCATTAATGTTTCAATCAACATCCTGAAGTTCTCATCTCATTAATGTTTCAATCAACATCCTGAAGTTCTCATCTCATTAATGTTTCAATCAACATCCTGAAGTTCTCACCTCATTAATGTTTCAATCAACATCCTGAAGTTCTCACCTCATTAATGTTTCAATCAACATCCTGAAGTTCTCACCTCATTAATGTTTCAATCAACATCCTGAAGTTCTCATCTCATTAATGTTTCAATCAACATCCTGAAGTTCTCACCTCATTAATGTTTCAATCAACATCCTGAAGTTCTCATCTCATTAATGTTTCAATCAACATCCTGAAGTTCTCATCTCATTAATGTTTCAATCAACATCCTGAAGTTCTCACCTCATTAATGTTTCAATCAACATCCTGATTATAAAATATGTAAAGGAACCCTTTTTTATACCACGTGGTATATAGGGAAATACGGTTTTAGGCCCTTATTTTTCATTGACCGTCAATTCCAAAATAACCAAGACCACTGGCCTAAGAAGAGAGTTCACTAACAATTATACTGCTGCGGCTCTCAACATGTTGATTATATTCATTTTTATGTTTTTGTTTGTGTTATATATCAGACAGATTATTGTGTTATCAGTTGTTTGTGTTATATATAAGAGATGGGTGTCCATATTGGTGCAGCCCGTAAAGAACGACATACTAAATATGCAAGGAAATTGAATAATCAACATCGAACTGGCGTGTTTGGCCGCTGGACGCTGCTGGATTTGCTAAGGCGGAGATCGGAGTACCTATGGACATGTCCGGAGTGCTATGATGATAGTCCTCATATAACTGATAACTGATAAGACAGCAGTCACGTTAGTAATTAACTCATACACAAAAACATACACTCATTTATACGTATATTTAATCACTTCACATATTCCAATATTTCTTCTTGTGAAATAGTACAGCGTCTTCCCGAGTGGTTACCGGGGCCCAAATTTGGGGTGTAAAGAATAGAACCACTGTTACTTGTCACGCATGTCGCAAGAGACGACTTAGGAGGTTTGGCTGAAATCGGATGCATGTGTCCTAAACGTGTAGAAGTCTATGCGTTTAGGGCCTACTAAACCAATGTGCAACGTATACACATTCTTGGCAAAGATCAAACATATCACAAAGAGTAATTAAAATTGGCAGTAAAGAACGAACGCAAAGAAGAAGAAGAAGAAGTACAGCGTTTACACACATAGACGAATTATTCTCATAATGTACTATTCACAAAATCTGCTGCGCGTAGATGAGACTGCAGTAAAACTATTTGATTGGCAAAACACGTAAACACAACAACTACATTACTTTGTGATTACGCATAATGTACTACCATTTTAAGCCCTTATTTAGAAATAGAATCAATACCTCGATACAAGAACAAGTATTGCTTTGTTTTATAATTTTATGAAGTACATCATTTCATGTTTGTTCTTCCTTGTCTATGTAGATATCCTGATATAATGTATTCATATGTAATTTATCAGTGGCGGCTCGTAATCATTTTTGTTGGTGGGGCCAGATAGATATATTCGGAAAAATCATGGTTTCGGTTAGGATATATGTTAATGTATATAAAATAATAAATACAAGTTACACCTTATTTTGGGTGGGGTGAGGCCCGGCCCCACTGGTCCTTAATTACGAGTCGCCACTGTAATTTGTGAATAGGCTGTGCTTTTTTTTAATAAACAAAGAACGAATTACAAACCACTCAGAAACGTTGAAAGCAGGAAGCTCTACCAAATTTCTATAAATTAACATAACATCGATACAAAAGTGTTCGATATTGTCAAAAATATGAAACACTAAAAATAAATGCTTCAGTTTACTAACTTTTTTTAATGTTATATTTTTAGTATCATAATCATATTGTTAGCTAAGTTATTTATATCATTTCACAACTGGTAAATTTACTTAGGGAATGCTGGATTTTAGAAATACCAGATGCAATCTGATCTTCATAAAATTAATGGATTTAAATCAAAAGGAAACTTATAGCTTTCTGCAAAAAACAAAAACAAAAAAACTATCAGTTTTACTTCAAGCATAGACAAAAATAATAATCAGTAAAAAAAAAAATCTATGTACTGACCAATATTGCTTTATTAAGGTATAACAGAACAAAATAATAAACAATTAAAGTAATTAAAATGAGAAGCAAAATTTATCCTGGTTTGTCCACCAAGATAAAACATGACACACAACACTCTGGTCCAGTGGATACCCTCACACTACAAGATCAAGGGGATTGAAGATGCTGACAGGAATGTCTGCCCCAAGATGACAACCTGGTCAACTATGAAGAAACAAAAACAATCGCCAAAGGGCACTACAAAGCAAAATGGGATAAAGAACACCCAAAACACAACAAAAGCTATGGATATTACCAACTGTCCAGAAAGGACCTGACAGCCATACTTCGCCTCCGGACAGGTCACAACAGAATGAGACACCACCTGTACACTAAATTTACAATAGGCACCAACGACCTGTGCCCCTGTGGCTTGGCGAGTATGGCAACAGAACATATCCTACAGAACTGCCCCCAGTATGCAGACCTGAGAAGAAAGAGGTGGCCCACTTACACTAGCGTCCAAGACAAATTGTATGGCGTGGATGATAATCTGAGGCAGACGGGTGCCTTTATTAGAGAATCCGAAATCCCAATCTAGTGAGAAGCAGAAGAAGAAGATCAGACTGTATTTTTCATTTTCATTTTGCGTGACTCTACTTTGTTCTTTCGTTTTATTGTTGTATCTTAACGAAGGTCTGCTGATCGATTCGTCTCTTTTATATTGATTATCCTTGAATCTTTATACTAAGTAAAACTGTCTGCTTATCTGACGTCCTTATCATGTTATAATCGTAGATACAATATCAGCTTTTTAATTGCAAATATTCTCTGCTGAATACAGTCCCCTGTCTTGGGATATCAGTCTTTTAATTGCAAATGTTTTCTGCTGAACTACAGTCAGTCATTACGAATAAATCATTTCTTCCAGTGAGGACTAATCATTAAGAGTAATAATAACAGAACTTCGTCAGTATATGATATATTACGATTACTGATTTTATTCTACCTAGGCTACTGGATTCGAGTCCACAATCTTCAGAACGACAGGCAAATGACTTACCACTTCGCCATAGAGATCCCCTCTTGTGTATGTGTGTGCATGAAACCTTTAAATCTGATGTTTTAGACAATTTAACTTATTGTTATAAAACATAAGCTACATCAGTAAGTTTCTCTTTGAAACTCTGTTCTGGTTGCATGCAATGTTTTTCCCCCAGTTCTTATTGTTTTGTGATACATTTAGTAATCATGTTGTTTCGGCTGCAACTAAACAGTTATTGTTTTATGATACATTTAGTAATCATGTTGTTTCGGCTGCAACTAAACAGTTATTGTTTTGTGATACATTTAGCAATCATGTTGTTTCGGCTGCAACTAAACAGTTATTGTTTTGTGATACATTTAGTAATCATGTTGTTTCGGCTGCAACTAAACAGTTATTGTTTTGTGATACATTTAGCAATCATGTTGTTTCGGCTGCAACTAAACAGTTATTGTTTTATGATACATTTAGTAATCATGTTGTTTCGGCTGCAACTAAACAGTTATTGTTTTGTGATATATTTAGTAATCATGTTGTTTCGGCTGCAACTAAACAGTTATTGTTTTGTGATATATTTAGCAATCATGTTGTTTCGGCTGCAACTAAACAGTTATTGTTTTGTGATACATTTAGTAATCATGTTGTTTCGGCTGCAACTAAACAGTTATTGTTTTGTGATACATTTAGTAATCATGTTGTTTCGGCTGCAACTAAACAGTTATTGTTTTATGATACATTTAGTAATCATGTTGTTTCGGCTGCAACTAAACAGTTATTGTTTTATGATACATTTAGTAATCATGTTGTTTCGGCTGCAACTAAACAGTTATTGTTTTGTGATACATTTAGTAATCATGTTGTTTCGGCTGCAACTAAACAGTTATTGTTTTATGATACATTTAGTAATCATGTTGTTTCGGCTGCAACTAAACAGTTATTGTTTTGTGATACATTTAGTAATCATGTTGTTTCGGCTGCAACTAAACAGTTATTGTTTTGTGATACATTTAGTAATCATGTTGTTTCGGCTGCAACTAAACAGTTATTGTTTTGTGATACATTTAGTAATCATGTTGTTTCGGCTGCAACTAAACAGTTATTGTTTTGTGATACATTTAGCAATCATGTTGTTTCGGCTGCAACTAAACAGTGATTGTTTTCTGTCTGTCACAGGTCTCTAAATAACTCCTCGTGTTACACATTTCAACTGAATGACTTGTTTCAATTAACTTCCTGTTTAATTTAATCAAGCTATACAGGGACTTATCAGCAAGAACTTGGTCGGCCTACATACTTTCCAGGTGATAGTGCAAATAAAATTTAAAAAATAAGCTCACGTCCTATGTTGCTGTCTTTACCATTTAATCATTTTTCTGTAAATCAACATTTATATTGCTATGTTTACCCATGTCTACGTTTTCTGTTGGAAAGCACAAGAAATTTCCTCAATATTTTTGGTGAAGATAAAATATATTATTGATAGACAATCAACATACGTTTCGACTAACATGTCCTCACTAGAGTGCAACAACTCAACCAAGAAAAGAAGCAAAGTTAGTGTAGTATGAGAATAAACTCAACCAAGAAAGGAAGCAAAGTTAGTGTAGTATGAGAATAAACTCAACCAAGAAAGGAAGCAAAGTTAGTGTAGTATGAGAATAAACTCAACCAAGAAAAGAAGCAAAGTTAGTGTAGTATGAGAATAAACTCAACCAAGAAAGGAAGCAAAGTTAGTGTAGTATGAGAATAAACTCAACCAAGAAAAGAAGCAAAGTTAGTGTAGTATGAGAATAAACTCAACCAAGAAAAGAAGCAAAGTTAGTGTAGTATGAGAATAAACTCAACCAAGAAAGGAAGCAAAGTTAGTGTAGTATGAGAATAAACTCAACCAAGAAAGGAAGCAAAGTTAGTGTAGTATGAGAATAAACTCAACCAAAAGCAAGTTAGTGTAGTATGAGAATAAACTCAACCAGAAAGGAGCAAAGTTATGTAATGAGAACAAACACATATATGTTTTATCCCTTGAAAAAAATCACACAAAATTCTTAAGATTAACTAGCAAGCTATTTGATTGTTGTTTGGTTTCTAAAAATTCAAATATCATCTAAGAAATTCAACAGTTAACACTAAATAACTTTAAATAATAGAATAAACTCCACAGTATACATAGTCTTCACAAGCAGAACACCAGGAAAAAGCGAGAGAAGCAGAAAAGATGGTTAGATGGCATAGCAGAATCCCATCAAAGAGCAAAATATCAATCACCCAAGCCACCAGAACATGGCAAGACAAAACAGAAAATCAGACACTGGGCAACAACCCGGTAGTAGTGTGGCGACAAAGAAAGAAGGAGCAATAGGTTGTTAAACACCAATAACATCAAGGAAAATGTTTAGGGACAGAAATATTTGTTTCGGGTGTTTCGTGTTATTTTCATTATTTCATACTGTTATTTCACTGTTGTATTAGGCTGTTGTTTCACTGTTGTATTAGGCTGTTGTTTCACTGTTGTATTAGGCTGTTGTTTCACTGTTGTATTAGATTGTTGTTTCACTGTTGTATTAAGCTGTTGTTTCACTGTTGTATTAGATTGTTGTTTCACTGTTGTATTAGGTTAATACTGTTGTTTCACTGTTGTATTAGGCTGTTGTTTCACTGTTGTATTAGGCTGTTGTTTCACTGTTGTATTAGGCTGTTGTTTCACTGTTGTATTAGGTTGTTTGTTTCACTGTTGTATTAGGCTGTTGTTTCACTGTTGTATTAGGTTAATACTGTTGTTTCATGGTTGTATTAGGCTGTTGTTTCACTGTCGTATTAGGTTTTTGTTTCACTGTTGTATTAGGCTGTTGTTTCATGGTTGTATTAGGTTGTTGTTTCATGGTTGTATTAGACTGTTGTTTCACTGTTGTATTAGGTTGTTGTTTCATGGTTGTATTAGGCTGTTGTTTCACTGTTGTATTAGGTTGTTGTTTCATGGTTGTATTAGGCTGTTGTTTCACTGTTGTATTAGACTGTTGTTTCATGGTTGTATTAGGTTGTTGTTTCATGGTTGTATTAGGCTGTTGTTTCACTGTTGTATTAAGCTGTTGTTTCATGGTTGTATTAGACTGTTGTTTCACTGTTGTATTAGGCTGTTGTTTCACTGTTGTATTAGATTGTTGTTTCACTGTTGTATTAGATTGTTGTTTCACTGTTGTATTAGATTGTTGTTTCACTGTTGTATTAGATTGTTGTTTCACTGTTGTATTAGACTGTTGTTTCACTGTTGTATTAAGCTGTTGTTTCACTGTTGTATTAGGCTGTTGTTTCACTGTTGTATTAAGCTGTTGTTTCACTGTTGTATTAGGCTGTTGTTTCACTGTTGTATTAGGCTGTTGTTTCACTGTTGTATTAAGCTGTTGTTTCACTGTTGTATTAGGCTGTTGTTTCACTGTTGTATTAGATTGTTGTTTCACTGTTGTATTAGATTGTTGTTTGACTGTTGTATTAAGCTGTTGTTTCACTGTTGTATTAGGTTGTTGTTTCACTGTTGTATTAAGCTGTTGTTTCACTGTTGTATTAGATTGTTGTTTCACTGTTGTATTAGACTGTTGTTTCACTGTTGTATTAGGTTAATACTGTTGTTTCATGGTTGTATTAGGCTGTTGTTTCACTGTCGTATTAGGTTTTTGTTTCATGGTTGTATTAGGTTAATGTAATTGGGTAGTACTTCCTGGTTGTTAACTTTTCAAGTAGAAGGTTTTCCGTGAGCAGAATTTCATTCACATATGATTAAATAATGTTAGGATATCTCCACAGACAAGAAAGAACAAACATGGGAAAATATACTTCATATGAACATAACACCTCTCTCTGTCTGTCTCTCTCTCTCTCTCTCTCTCACACACTCTCACTAGCCTGTGATGCCCCTGACGTTTAAGGCGGCCAAAAAAGTGAATACAATTCTTCCTTATTCGTGGCCATTCTCTGTACCTTGTTCTAGTTGTGATAAATTTCTTTCACTTGTTTTTCTACTGTTCTCCTCCAGGTCGTTTTAGATCTCCTACGTTTACGTCTACCCTCTGGTGTCTTTCTCAGTACAGTTCTCGTGACAGAGTTGATCTCCATGCGTATCCCATGCCCGTTCCATCTCCAGCATCTGTTTTTGGATAATGATGCTCATATTTTCTTGTTGACACTGTGCAAGCTGTTCTTGATTAGAGATAGTATTGAACCATATAACGCTTAAGATCTTTCTCATGCAAGTCGTATGGAAGGTGGAAAGTTTGAGCATATTTCGTTCTGTCATTCTTCAGCATTCTGAATCGTATGATAAATGTGATGTCACATAATTGAGGTACATATCAATCTTGGTTCTGATACTGTATTGGGCTGATTACCAGACACGTCTGAAGGATCATAACTGCACTTCCTGCCTAATTCAATCTGCTTTGACTGTCAGATCCAGCTTCTCCTTCGTGGCTGATAACACTTCCAAGATATGTGAAAGCAGTTATATTTGGAAGGATTTTATTTCTAGTTTGACTGATGCTGGGGTTACCATGTTCAGTGTCGTTATTTCTGTTTTCTTCTGATTCATCTTCAGCCCAACCATCTCGTTGTACTGGTTAAGACGGCACGTAATTTTCAGGATAACTTTATGTGTTTAAGATAGAAGTGCGATGTCAACAGCAACATCCAAGCCTTACAGTGTGGACGTGAGAGTCCATTTGATACATCTTACCTTATTTGTAGTTGTTTTGGGGGCCTGAGTGCGAACGTGTGTGCTATTGTACATATGTAGTCTGAGTGCAAAACGTGTGTACTGCTGTACATTATGTAGACTGAGTGTGAACGTGTCTGTACTACTGTACATATGTAGTCTGAGTGCGGACGTGTGTGCTATTGTACATTATGTAGTCTGAGTGCGAACATGTGTGTTGCTGTACATTATGTAGACTGAGTGTGAACGTGTGTGTACTACTGTACATTATGTAGTCTGAGTGCGAACATGTGTGTTGCTGTACATTATGTAGACTGAGTGTGAACGTGTGTGTACTACTGTACATTATGTAGTCTGAGTGCGGACGTGTGTGCTGCTTTACATTATGGTGTCCGAGTGCGGACGTGTGTGCTAAGAAAATACTCATGAGAGCCCCTTCAGTTAAAAATAAAGTTTCTTATAAAAATAATATAAATATAAATATAAAAATAACACTCGGCATTCTTACGATATCAAGATCCCAATGTGAACGACTCGAACGTGTTCAGAATGAAGGTATACGTATAGTCCTGGGCTGCACTAGAGATACCAACATTGTGAAAGATGAGATATGTGCTTGGTCTTCTGTCACTACATTCCCGTCATGCAATCGCCCAAACCAAGGCATATATGCAGGTTACTGCGGATAAGAGGCATCTACTGCACAAAAACACTAATGATGTTAATGGCACGAGAATCAAGCGTGGCATGTCGTGGATGGCCCAGGCTGAGAGAACAATTGGCCAGGTGACTACGGTTGCGACCCTACCAAAAGGGGAAGAATGGATCCCAACAGATGGTAGCATGATGAACTATCTCAACGTTATCATTACTCTTGGAAGAGAATGTAGAGATTGGGGCAACATGAAGGCTAATCTCGCAGTTAAGCAGCTGATACAAGATAATGCAAGGGATAATGATGTTGTTGTATATACCGATGGGTCGGTTCAACGTAGTGAGAAATCCGGCTGGGGTTTCTTGGCTAATGCGCATGGTAGGGTTGTTGCAGAGCAAAGTGGGCATACAGGACAACTACTAGTATGAGGATGGAGGTTGAGGCCGTTATTGCTGCCCTCCATTGGATTTCTGGGACTTCATTTACTTGGGCCGTTGTTGTACAGGTTTCGGTATGAGTGGATGTCGTCTATAGAAGTTTCTAACCTCCAGAGGCTTACGTGGATATACTGTCCTGGATGTGCGGGTGTTTACGGTAATGAGAGAGCGAACATGATTGCATCAACAGCATCGATTGTTGGGGAGTTGAAGATGGATAAGAGGGATGTTCTTCGGTTTATTCGCGACTGTCTGTTGGATGAGGACACTAAAATCGATGTTGAATCGATCAAGTGATTTAGGAAGTTTGAAGTTATCCGTTATACAAGTAAAACTGGATGCCTGAGTGGCAGAGTGAAAGGTGTGTTTAATCAGTGAGCCACGGGAACCATCAGTATGCATACTCTTCGATATCTTTGGGGGAGACTGAACACTTATGGGTCTGCCCGGAGTGCAATGATGTCAGCTTAGTAACCAATAGCCAATACAGTATAACTCAGTTGATGTTGTACTGTAAAAATGGGCCATAGAAATAACAGAAACAGTAAAAGACAATATGTACAAAACATGCATGCAAGAGCCCGTTCTAAAAATATCTTCTTATTCTGACGCTATGAGACAAAACATGATCAGGGAAAGAGGAAGAACAAAAAGAATCTAAAACGGAAGTGTTTGTCTCCTAACTCAGTTCTAACACTTAAAATGATGATGCAAATATCCGGAATAAATTAATAAGAGGAAACAATCGTACACACGTAGGATAAAATAATGCTGCTTTCAAAAAAGGAAGTTGTATAATTGCTGTTTTGCAACGTGACAAGTTACCGACAAATTTCCGCTCATTCACAATATGCAATATATGATTAAACAAAACGTTGTTCCAAGCAACAACTTTGACCTCATTGGAAAAAATCGGAGAACAAATTTTTTTCTGGAAGTCTGCTAGTCTACGGTTCCCCCATTTCTATTTATAGCCTCGGCAGTGGGACTTCTGATATTTTAGAAAACAAACAAAAATTGAACAGAAACAAATCAACCCACAGAACATTAATTAATTTAAAAATAGTACAAATTATGAAGTTTTACTATTAATATTTGACTTGCTGTTCCAGCGATCATGTATATAAGGGAGATTCAACTACACCCAGACATGTCACTCTTGTTCAACTCCAAGACTTCCAAAAAAAGTTATCGAGACAAGATTTATATCAGTATATTTCATTATATACTTACATCTTGCTCTACAATTGATAGAAGTACATTCAATCTTCTCAGAAAGAAATATTTATACACTATTTCTATACTGCCTGATCCATTTTTCGTCCAACATGAACAGTAAGTATATTCTCTTCTTTATGTCTTTCTTTAATTTGTAGTGGTAATGTTTTTTCAACTATTTTTCTTTCAACTTGTTCTAGAAGCGACCAGATATTATTATTGTTATTGTTACTAAAACATTTTTTTTTAAAATAATGAATAATTATTGAAAACAATTTTACTTTTTATTTATTTGCTTTAAATGCAAGGGTGGAATCTATGGTATCTTTATCTTCTTCAAACGATAAATATCGACCACTTGTTTACCACTCTTTGTGATTTGTATGTGATCTGAGTCTAAGGGCGCCTGTACGTTGTGCCAGTTATGCGCCTACAAGTAGACCAGCACATCCGATCTATGCGACGCTTTTAATTTACTAGGGTAGCTTCCCTAGACTCCTGCCTCAGTCGCCCCTTACGACATCTCTTGTCGGTCGCAGTGTTACTATACTTTACTCCCCCTGTGGCTCCTTTTGCTTCCTCTGTGGTCCCCGGCAACACACGGGCGCTATGGTATCAAACCACTGTTCTCTCTCTCTCTTTCTCTCTCTTTCTCTCTCTCTCCTGAAGCTTAACTGATTGGCTACCGAATTGAAAAGCGGGTTGTGGCTGAATTGAATTTATGTCCTATTTTTCCAATGCATGTGTATGTATAAATTCAGCTACAGTTTCCTTAATTATTAACCAATCTTTATAGTAATATACTATTTTGTAGATAAATGAATTTTATTGACAATAAATCTAAAAGAAATAAACAGTGGCGCTCCTAGTGGCTCATGGGAGCCAATCAGTTAAGTAGCCAGTGATTTTGAAGCTGAACTTTTTTTTTTTCAATTATAACATCCAAGTTTGTAATCGAAATATAACTCATCGTTCAGGAATGCCAAACAAAAACCTATCTAATACTTGCGCCCACCCAAATATAACGTGTTGCAGTCTAATTATATTCATTATTTCTTGGAAATTTCAGAACAAATGACACGTGTGCTGATTTGTCTGAGTCTTGCTTATATATCTTATGGATCAGTGATCATAGTTCCTACTATTGAAAACCCCTGCCAAAGTGACCCAACGAGCACAGGCACACCACAGTATGAAAGCATCAGGACCCAACTACAGACGACAATGACAGAAGCAACACAAGCTGCTCACAAGTGTCAACAACTAAAAGACTGTTTGGTATGTTTTAAACCGTTAATAACAATCGAGGTTTACGCTCGTATCTAAGAAGATTATCATAAATACATATATATATATATATATATATATATATATATATATATATATATATATATATATATATATATATATTCAGTACGTGCTCGTAATCATTTTTGTTGGTGAGGCCAGACAGATATTTTCGGAAAAATCATGTTTTCGGTTAGGATATATTTTAATGTATAAAATAATAAATTCACGTTACACCTTATTTTTGGTAGGGCCCGACCCCACTGGCCCTTAATGACGAGCTGCCACTGATACACACATATATAGCAGAGGCCTGAATAACAGTAGAAGTTGTTTTGTTTGTTTGATCGAAGATCACACTCTCTTGGGGTGGAAGCAAAACCCTTTCAATCTAAGAGTTTTTACAGAATGTTTTCTTTCTCTTTTAATTCTCCAGATGGTCATATGACCACTTTTCAGCCACTATTTTACTAATTGAATGATGCATCCTGGAGCCCAAGAGCGATTATTACATGTTGTGACCAGTTATGTGACCTACAATTTCAGCAATATTATTTTGTAAATGCTTTATTCACTGGTGATGTCAACTTTTCTAGCCAACTATTATACTTTAAATGGTTCATCCAGCATGAGTGATATGACCACAATTTTCTAGCAACTATTATTACTAATTGTAAATGATGTTCATCCAGCATGGGTGATGATGACCACAATTTTCTAGCAACTATTATTACTAATTGTAAATGATGTTCATCCAGCATGGGTGATGATGACCACAATTTTCTAGCAACTATTATTACTAATTGTAAGATTTATCCATGGTTATCCACATGAATATTATTACAATTTATTCATACACTATTGATTACAATGATGTTCATCCAGCATGGTGTGAGTCAAATTTTGAAATATTTTATACAGTGTGACAAGATATTGCATTGTGCGGAGTTACTGCCTTTCTATTTTGACGTTTTTGTTCCATCTTGTTGTTCTACCTGCCTCGCAGCCGAAGAACCGTGTCGAATAAGTGTGCACCAGGCTGATCTGTCTTGAGCAACATTCTCCCAGTTGTTGACATCTAAACCACAGGATTTCATCGAGTTCTTGAGTGTCTTTGAATCGCTTTTTCTGACCACCCGGTGAGAGTTACCGCTATGCAGCTCACCATACAAGAGTCGTTAGTGTATTTGCAATCCGGCATTCGAGTCATTGACTAATTGTAAATAATACTTCAACTTTGACAACTAATATAAAAATTAGGCTTTTACTTAGTTTTTTTAATATTCTGTAGTAGTCTTTACAGACCTTTGGGTTTGAAGTCATGTAGCTTTACATTTCTAGATCTTAGTGTGCATGAGAAAGAAGAGTCAATTCCTTTCCTCCCTTATGGAACGTCGAGTTAGGGATTGAACCCACAACCCTCCTGTATCCAAAAATACTAAAAATTAATTGCATATCCTTTACAGGACTTTGTGAATCAATCCAAGCTTTGTAACGCTGTTTGTGATTTTTCTAGGCATTATTACGTTCAGTAGTTTACCATTGCTTTCTGAACGGGTGGTGCCATCGTCCTCTTGTTAAAATTCACAGTGTGATTCGAACTCAGAACGTCGAGTTAATAGACCGAGTCACTGACCCCTAGGCCACAGACGCCACCTCCAAGAATACTGCTAATTGTAAATGCAACTACAGCGTCTACTATGAATCTAACTGTAATGCAACTATTACTCATACAATAGCTTGTCCTGAGCAGAAATTTGCCACCCTGTGTTTTGAAATTTCTCTCTTTCGTAAGCCAGATGTCTCGCAACTGCAGCCGTTATGCTCAAAGTATCATTCCCATATTGAATTCAACTTCCCCGTGGTCTGCCGCTTCTTCTCTTTGCCAAAATGCTTCCTTTTATAATGTTATTCTCCGAATCTTCGTGTCTTTTTATATCTTCAAAATATTTTAATTTTCTCAAATTTGTTTGTATCATCAGATAGTTTTCTATGATTTCGAGTTACTTCTGTGTAGATCTATTTGTTCTCTTCTCTGTCTATCGTATAAAGAGAACACTTCTGTGTAGATCTATTTGTTCTCTTCTCTGTCTATCGTATAAAGAGAACACTTCTGCAGAAATTATATTTGTAAGCACATATACGATTTTTACTGCATTATTAAATATACATGTTCCACACTCAGATGTTGTCACTGAGAATAGACATGCCCTTAATATTCTGATTTTTATATCAGTTCCAGACTGCTGACATACCTATCCCTCGAAATTAATTGAAGGAGATTGCTCATGTATAGGTCTTCCCAGAATTATATGAAATGAGTTCAATAACCAATTTATAACTAAAAAATAAATGAACATATTTAAAACATTGTATCATATGTCCACGTTTAACTGAGTATTACTATCATATATATATGAACCGCGATAGCATAATGGTGAATGCAATCGCTTCCTAAGAGCGTGGTCCGGGTTCAAATTCCCAGACACACCGTTCTTGGTGTTAGGCTGTTTATATATCACAATAAGAATGATCAAAATGGCCGTAAAAGAACGATCGCGAGAAAGAGAGAGAAATCCCCTGTAGAAGTGGAATTTTTTTCCAACAGTAATATCTCTCAGGTCAACCGGCGTGATGTTGACCATATCACAGGTGTTGCGATGGTCAATGAAAAATAAGGACCTAAAGCTGTATTCTACAATATGTCATGGTGTGAAAAAGGGTGTCTTTACTTTACTTTTTTAATATGATATATCGGATATTAATTATATCACATGTCAAACTCAACGTAAAATATTGTTCACACAATGTTCTGTTAAAGTTTTTTTTTTTATTGTAAACTTATTACATGTCAAACCCATCGTAAACTATTTTTGTTAGTGAACCCTTACCTGGTAGTGCCGCAGCATGAGCACACATGTACGTTTGTAACTTGTAAAAATTCCGTGTGTCGTCATTCTTTCGAATAAGAACTGATCGGAATGTGTTTAATTTCGTTGTTATTGGTTTTTGAAGGTTCCACTCCTTGGTAGTGATGGGATACTACACTTTGATGTAATTTTATCGCATATCAAACTCGTTGTGTACGATGATTCACAGAGTGTTATATTTTAATTGTTGGGATATCAAAATGATATTCATATTAACTGTTGTTACTGCCTGTGAGAGTCACGATGGCCTGTAGAGAACAATATTGGAGGGCAGGGTCCCAGGACGCAGAGGCAGACGAAGAATAAGATTACTAAAAGATATTAAAGAAACTATGAATATGACCATCGGCGAAGTAGGTGAACTGACTAGAGACATATTGAAATACAGAAGTGCTGCAAAGAGAGCAACGTCTTATAAAGGAATGCACCTTGATGACGACTGTCTGTAGTACCGTTTTTAGAACGGTGTAGGACAGGTGGGACGTAAGCTTGGGGAATTTAATTACCGCATGGCTAGGACAGTCGCCGCGAAGCTGTTCATGTTAGGATTTTTCATTGATGCCCATAATAGAAAAAAAAATCCTTGGTCTTACCGTGAATTGACCACGGGTCTCCCACATGGGAGAGTTCTCTAATGTATTCAGTCAGACATTTGTGCTGCAAACAAAATATGTTGATTTCTTGTTTTTATTTTTAGGAAATCTGCTAACCGTGCCAGAAATAAACATGATCACTTCCTCCTCGGCAAACATCACAGGCCTGCCCCTTGGTCTTAACGAACCAAATTTGACTGCAGCAAACGTAAGTGTAACATGTAATAACAATCTGTAATATTTGTAAGTGATGCATCTCTATTATATAACTTCTTCTTTACTTTCTAACTGTAAACATTGCAAGATTTATTATTATAAGTTTAGTTAGAACACTTAAGGGATGTAGTCATGTAGCACAGTCAAAAATGGAATTCAATTTCTGATCAAAAGCAACCTTGTGACAACGCCGCTGTTTCCTATCTGTAGCGTGGTAGTGAGCTCGATCACAACTCAATCGTACCTGTCTAAGCGGGCAGTTTGAAAAAATGTGTTCTCGTGGATTTTTACATATGTCAATTGTACTGTACACGCAGATTCTTATATCTACTGTCTGTACATGCATTTATACTACGTCTACATGATTCTTATATCTACTGTCTGGACATTTGAGGTTTGATATTTCTATTGTACTAGACACGAAGGTGTATGCTACGATTGAGAAGGGGTCTTCTATAGACAAATACGACATCATCAACGCTCTCAGAGAAAACATACACTCTGAAGATTTCAACGATGAAGATAAAGGGTATTCTCTATTTCGGTTGCGCAAGTTGTGTATACCAATAGGTGCGGCAAGACGGGAAAACCACGAGAAAAAAACCCAGTAGATACATCAATCAACACAGAACGGGAGTTGTTAGACTAAACACACTGAGATACATGATTGGGAGGAGATCGGAGCAATTATGGACATGTCTGATGTGCGATGAAGATGATCCTCAAATGAAAAAAAGAACAATAACAGTAAAATTAAGTGTCTATACTTTTTGTAGTATGTTACTGTATACAACTTGTTTATCTACAAAACACTAATATTTGAAAATGTAATAATGTGTTTTTTATCTGTATATATCTAAGTATTATAAAAAGATCAAATGCTTCTGTTCTGTAACAACTTGATATTAGAGAGAGCTGGATATTAAAGAACATAAAATCAAGGAAAATTAAATATTTCGGACACATCAAACTAAATGAGTGTCTCGTGAAGATCATTTTGTAGGGAATGGTGCCTGGAAGAAGAATGAGAGGAAGACCTAGAAGATGATGGGTGCAAGATGTCATTGACGATCTGAGAATGACTGCTGCTGACGTTTGTTAACTTGCGAAAACAGAGGGTTTTCAGGGCTTGTCATAGGAGACAAGTTCCGGAAGGGGCCAGCTACTTAATGATTTATAAACTCATGTCAGTTCTGAATGTATTTTACTAACCAGTTACATAATAAGAACAGAGTTTAAACTAAATGTATAAATAACAGAAACTGCTACTTTCGTGCACATTTAACAACAACATATTGGTTTCTCTCCTCTCTTTCGTGTTCTAGGCATTCGTCAGAACTCTGAGACACAGCGCATTAAATATTACCATCTTATATAATGTTCTAGAACAATTGGTTCTTAGTCCATCTATGGAAACATTTCAGACACCTTTAAGAAATGTTATGTCAGCAATGATAACTGTAAAATGCAGAATAGAATTAACTAGTGAAGTTGTAGAATCAAATTTCACAAATGAAGAAGCCCAAACAGAAACTGAAATGATGTTGGCTGATTACGATACGTTTATAAACCTGGAGGAAAGAATCAACAATCAGCCAATGCCTAGTAACGAGAAGAGCTTCATCTTTCGAGGATACTCTATGGCTCTCACCATGCAGCGGTTTATGGATATCTTAATCCAAGCCCTTGATGCTAGGAAACGCTCTATTGGGCATATATAGGTACTTTACTTTTGTCAGCACCAAAATTGCAAAGTTTCCAATACCCTCCTGCATGATTCCTGAATATTGCTTGATTACCCCAATGTTTAAATGATTTGTTTCGTTGGATGTTGGTCATTAAGTTTGCATGCCTTCCTTATTTTCATTTATTTCGACATCACATGCTTACTGTTACTTCCTTTACCGTTCATTTTAATTGCGTCATGATATTTGCATATATTAAAATAATTAATTTTTTTGCACTAGCCGTAAACAAATATGTCCTCCACGTCGTTATACAAAATTGTTTAATTAATAAATTATAATTTCACAACATCCACCACACAGACACATAATCGTACACACACGTACACGCACACTCTCAAAGATGTACACATACACGAATTCCCCCCAAAAATACGGACACACAAAGACATGCAAACGTTCAAACGCACAAAATGAGACGTTTATGATACTGATACTGTTTAATATATATTTTAAAGCGTGTCAGTGTAACAAGTTTTAAATGTATTTTAGAGTAAGATAATGTAGCCCTGATCTGTATATATTTGAAACCATGCCATTGTAACATATTGTAAACATATTCTAAAACATGTTAGTTTTAAATAATCTACACACAAACTAGCTCCGAAGCCTTAGAAGAAATTGATGAAAAGAAGCATCTAAGGCCACTGGCATACGGTTAAAGAAGACTGGACTAGTACATGTGAGATTACCAAATGTCAAAGCTGTGGTTCTATATGGAGTAGAGATATGGAGAACAACTAAAGGAAACACCAAATAGTTGCAGACATTCATCAATAGATGCATGCACAGGATACTCCATCTATGATGGTATGACAGGATCACAAACAGGGAACTGGGGGATAGAGGGAGACAACCGCAGGTACAACAAGGGATAAGGGGAAAGAAGGTGGCGATGGATATGACTCACACTGAGGAGACCTGACAGCATCACGAGACAGTCCCTCCTATAAAAACTACAGGGTAATACAGTTCAAGGAAGACACATGAACACTTGGAGTCGAGAGTTGGAAACGGAATGCAAGAAAATGGGGAGAGACTGGAGAGATCTGGAAGGCATTGGATAGGAGGGTTTGGAAAATCTTGGTTGTGGACCTATGTCTCTAGGGGTGAAGGGTGAAGAAGATGAAGAGAAGACGACATATTAAATCATTATAGTGTAAATATGATCTGCATAAATTGTAAAGCATGTCATTGTAAAATGCTATAAACATATTGTAAAGCATGATAACGTTCAATGCTTTACACACAATTTGAAGTCATTCAAATAAAATATTGTTTTGCTTTGATGTTGCATACCCATTGCCGCTCATGAAAATTCCCTACCCATAGCTTTGCATCCTTATTTTAACCCGCACGTTTAACAACGTTTTTAATACATTTTGAATACTATTTTTCTCACAAATACTATATCATTATTAACTATATACACATTTTATTTTTACTTTATAATTATAGAACATAAGTTATATAGGTAAAATCGGTGCAATGAAGTCAATCCTTTGAAAAGAGGGGGAAAAAACCCGGTTTCTTATTGGTATTGAACCGATAAAACACTCAGGGAAGACCCATAGGTGCTTAGTACCTCATGCAGAGGTCGAAGTAAGACCTCAGTAGATGTTGAAGAAGTTCTTAAAGACGACTCCCACGCTGGAGCACCCAAAGCATGTCATTCGTGTTCATGTCTAACACTCCTATTTAAGTGGTTTTTGAAAGAATACTTTGCTCTCTCATTACAAGGGACACCTTCATGTCCCGAACAGTAGACGCATATACGCACATGGAGACTGAACGTATTGATAGACGCCATTCACATATATCCTTATACTTGATTCTGCCATTTTGGACACTCCAAATCTTGTACTGAATGTAAAAGTAAACTAAAGGAACCCTTTTTATACCAAGGGGCAAATAGGTTAATACAGTGTTAGGCCTGTATTTTTCATTGACCATCGGCACACGCCGGGTGATATGGTCAACATCATGCCGGCCGCCTTTACTTCCCTGTACTTTTGCTGGTACCCAATTGCGTCTGGGTCGACTTGAAAGCTGTTATGGTCGAACAAAACTCTGCGTTCTCTGTGTAATTGAACCTGAACTATTGAATGTTGGACACAATAATTACTTATATTTACCATGTTATTTATATTTCACCATTACTCTTGTGAGGTCATAGCTCGATGTTTATTACATTAAAATCATACAACAATGTACTTGAGTTCAGATAGGTCGACTGATGAAGGGGATTTCCGACATGCAAGGTTAAGTGAATAACGCAATTAGGCAATGCCAGCTGCTATAAAACTGTTACAACGCTGACATTGTAAGTGGAAGAGCTGAGCACAAATCAGGACGATCCGGTATCGTTTCTTTCCAGTTTTACTGATCATGTCTCAAAAATTCTTATTACTATATACAGTTTTACAGGTTGCTATAGTTACAAAACTGCAATGCCATTTGCATGCCAGACATTACGCTTTCATATATACACATATATCTCTAATTGCAATAACAATACATGGAAATCTTTAACTTCAAAAGTATTACGTCTATATCTTTGGATGCTATAAAAATAATGGTATATTCAAGACTGCTATAAAAAATACATATATAAATATATCTATGACCACAATAAAAATACTTGTATTTCTACTATGACGCTATAAAAATACATACCATATGACTGCTATAAAAATACACTATTTCAACTATGATTGCTATATAAAAATTCATATGTTACTTTGACTGCTATAAAAATATATATATATTAATATGTTATAAACTTCATGTTATTTGACTATAAATCATTTTTCAATATGTTACTTATAAAATCTGACTTATTTATAAAAATGCATCTATTTCAACTATGATTACTATATAAAAATTCCCATGTTACTTTCACTGCTATAAAAATACATCTATTTCAACTATGATTGCTATAAACATTCATATGTTACTTTGACTGCTATAAAAAATAAATGTACTTGTATGACTGCTAAAAAAAATACGATTTTACTGTACACTGCACTGTTTCAGAAACACGTTCTAAGAATACTCCATTAATTTTGTTTGTTGCTTTTGTTCACTGTTTCAGAACATCACCAGCTTCGAGAAAGACTACGAAGATATCTCGATCTACATCATGTACTTAAAATTCGTGAGAGAATTTCAGTTCGATTATACTAAATGCCAGGTCAGGGCACTAACAGATCAAGTTATCAAACAATTTTTCATATGGTTATGCAAGATTAATCGAATTCTAGATAGTCAAAATAGTCCTGTAACCAAGTTTGTAAACACTTCAGTGGTTTCTAAGGACAATCAAGATCACATCACAAAAGCTGACAGTATACATCTTAATCAATATAACTATGTCTTAATGATAAAAGCTCAAGATTTCATAAAGTACAAAAACAATAAACTAATGGCGTTTTTTTAAACATTAAGTTAACTCCTTGTGGACCAAACCCCACGTTAAGTGGCTTTGAATTGACACTTTTACCAGACGCCACACTAAAGGGCATTTTTATACTATAAACAAATGGCTTATTAAAAACATGGCTTTTGCCCTGGTTCACTAAGAGCTAAGAATCAAACAAATATTTTTCCTTTTTTTCCTTTTTATACAAAATGTAAAACCATGAATGTTTTATTAATATGTTGTTTAACGTTTAATTAAAAGCTGCATTTGAATTTTTAAATACCAAAATTATACACATTTCATATTTTGCACAATTGACAATTTTTGCATTTTTTATAAATAAGCTTTTTTGCATAATTTTTAAATATGATTATATATAATTCATGCTGGGCTTTCATTTTCAAAATTTCGTGTACATCAAAATATAATTTTGTTTAGTTATCAAGTTCATTTTTAAATGTACATATATTTGTCATATAAACCTACACTATAATATGAATTTTATTCGGACACGTGATGAGGAGGGGAGGCTTAGAACACATTGTACCAACGGGAAAATCGAGACGAGACGAGACAGGGAAGACAGAGAGAGAAAATTTTGGATAGCCTGACTTCATGGCACGGAAGAACTTCAACATCTAAGATGATAGCAAACACCAACGACAGAGATTTGTGGAGATCCATGATCGCCTATGCCAGTCTGCACGACACCTAATGATGATGATGAAAATATGAATATACAGATTTGCATAGTAAAATTCTCATTTTTAACCATACTTGGGGTCTCTGTCTTTTTAAGCTGAAAAATTATACGACAAAAATATCAAAAGCTGGTATACACCAAACCTGCCCTATTGACTTATCTATCAATATCGAATGCTCAAAGGACCAAAAATGGTAATATTCAATAATTCATATCTTGTAATAGTCCCTTTTTTGTAAGTCACTAATTTCGTTTATCTCATATGATGTATATAGATACGTTTTATAAATTTGTATAAATCAATGTATACTAGTGAAAATGAAAATCGTGGCATATCCTAAAGGACGTAGCCATCAACCACAGCCGTAAATGAGTCGTTGATTTTCTAGGCACCACTTATACGTTCAGTAGTTTCCATTGCTTTCTGAACGGTTGGCGCCATCGTCCTTTTGTTAAAATCAACGGAAACAATTTGCAAGCAAACTGTCCGCAGGCGTGATTCGAACTCAGAACGTCGGAGTTAATAGACCGAGTCACTAACCCTAGGGCCACAAGTAGCTTGGGTTAAAAATGGCTAATTGTGTTATTAGCTAAGTCCATCTCCATAGTAAAGGATGGCTGCAATGAAAGACCAACATTCCAACATGATGCTATTTTGAGAGCTTTCTAATAGTCCATCTTAAAACTAGACAGAACCCAACAAACCACAAACTTAAGACTTCACTGTTGACTACAAGCTTATCTTTACAATATGAAAACTGTTCATACGAATACCATTGCACATTTTTAAAAATGGTCTACATACTGGCGAATAAATTCTGGTGAAACACGTAAAATCAAAATACTATAGTTTTACAAAATACAAAAGCAATAACGATACACAGCAACGTTTCGACCAAAAGGCCTTTATCAAGCCAAAGGGCACAACAGAAGCGAATTTATTCACTTCTTTCACGGCACAGAACATATAGAACTAGACTTTTGTGCCGTGTAAGAAGTGAAGAAATTCCCTTCTGTTGTATCCTTTGCTTGATAAAGGCCTCTTGGTCGAAGCATTGCTGGGTATCGTTATTGTTTTTGTATTTTGTAAAACTACAGTATTTTGTTCTTACGTGTTTTGTCATTGCCAGATAGTTTTACTGCAGTCTTCCTTTATATCGAGAATAAATGGTCTGTTAATAAACATTCTTTTCAATGATATAAGGTCTCAAATCTGATCATGCTGATTAGGTAGTTGAACTATTTCTTTTATCACATTAACCCCTTCGCTCTTCCGAACCGATATACTGGCTCTTTGTGGGTTTTTAAGAAGACTGAAAGTTTGTATACAGTATATACTCATTATACATCGCAATATGAGCGTTAGGGTAACAAATCATTACGGAGTGAAAGGGTTCAGATACATGAGACTCTACTGAAAACAATCTTTGAGGGAAGGTGAAAGGCAGGAGAACAAGGGGAAGACAGATATATAATTAGAAGGGCAACATCAAGAAGTGAACAGACAGTGGTCTGAAAGAGTGCAACACCAGTGTTAGATCGATAGAGTAAAGGCGGCTGGAATATGAAATAACCACTAGCGTAAGAAACGAGTTCACGAACAAGTACGCTACTGCGACTTTCTTATCACGGTATAATAATAATACGTTAAAACAGAAGATGTCTTTAAGACATCAAGATATTAGCAAGTGCTGATCAAAGATTATGACATTTGCCACCATGTATAGCTTGTCTTCCAGTTTTGTGAGAGTTTTAAAGACATGGAAATGAAGTTACGAATTTTGGAATGACACAGCCATGCATGGAAGCATATCTTCTTGTAAGGCTATATTAGCCAAGTATTGTTCCTTCATCTAATAGTGTAAATAACTTTTCAATAATTTCTCACTTGTTATTCGCAAAATTGACACATATTATTCGATATCTTATGAAATCTACTACACCATTTACAGTGATCACGATGTTTGTATTATTATATGTTTATAGAGGCATATTGCTTACATTGATGGTTTCATGTCACTTTCTTACTAAATTTACTTTTAGTGCATTTTCTGTACTTGTTTAAAATATTTTCCTTTTTACTTCAGTTTCTTTCTGTTATAGTTTCTTCTCTATTTTTATTCATTTTTTGCTCCTCTAGAAGCATAAGGCCTAAACAGTTGTTCGTCACTTTACCCGGTCACTGACTATTATCTTTATGGCTTCCCATAATAACCCAACATTCTTCAGTTCCTCAAGAAGGATCCGTCTTCCGAACTGTTTAGGACGTTTCCGTTTTCCTTGCGGGTTCCATGCAAGTGCTTGTCTAGTGACACTCGACTGTCTTCCACAAGATATGTCCGACCCATCGTCATTTTCTCTTAACCTCTGTGAGCATTGGTTCTTGTCCTGTTCATATCCACAGGTTTGTATTTGCAACTCTGTTATACCATCTCAGTCTTTAATAAGTATCTATATCCGTTTTAGTCATATGTGTTTCATTGTTTGCTGTCAACTTGTACTTAGACAAGTGTGTCCCAAAGTTTGCTGCCAACTTGTACTTAGACAAGTGTGTCCCAAAGTTTGCTGCCAACTTGTGCTTAGACAACTGTGTCCAAGTTGTGCAAGTCTTGACAAGTGTGCAAAGTTTGCTGCCAACTTGTACTTGGACAAGTGTGTCCAAGTTGCCAACGTACTTGCTGTCAAATTTGCTGCAACTTGCTTGACAAGTGTGTCCCAAAGTTTGCTGTCACTGCAGACAACTTGTCCAAGTTTCTGTCAACTTGCGACAAGTGTGTCCCAAAGTTTGCTGCCAACTTGTACTTGGACAAGTGTGTCCAAAGTTTGCTGTACTGTACTGACTGTGTCCAAGTGCTGTCTTGTTCATTGTAAAATTGTTTGTAATCTTATCTTGTGTTGGAAGACCTGAGAAAAAAAGTAACCTTTCCTTGGGACATTTCTTTTCTTTTTTTTTTAATATACACATTCTTATACTTGTTGCATGTTAATTTTTTTTTTAAATATAGTATTAAATTATTAATTCATTATTTCCTGTATTATTTGTTCTTCAACTATGCTATGTAATACAGTACAACGATTTCAATACAATGTAATTGATTAGAAACGAATTATTTATACCAAATAAATGCTTTGCGTACAAAATAATATTTCTGTCTTGTTGTGATTGAATGATTGAAGGTTGTACAGATTGTAATGAAGTTAATATAATTGATTTGATCAATAGAGAAAGTTTTATTTGTAGAGTTAATTGTGGTCGAATAAATCACGAAATGTTACACTAATAATGACGTTGAGGATATTTCATTTAATGTAAGATGGAATCACAGAGTTGCAAACACAGACCTATGGATACAAACAGAACAGGAACCCATGATAACCCAGGCTAAAAGAAGAAAAAGGCGATGGGTCGGGCATACCATACGGAAGACACAGTCGAGTGTCACTAGACAAGCACAAATTCATGATAAAAGTTGGTTCATTAGTCTAGGCCGGGATCGCAGAGAGAGAAAACAAGCACTTGCGTAGAACCCGCAAGGAAAACGGAAAAGATGACATCCTAAACAGACCATGGAACGGTGTATTCTGGAGGAATGAGAAGGAGGTCATGAAGAAAACAGCCAGAGACAGGAAGAAGGGGCAAACAACAGTTGAGGCCCTATGCTCCACGAGAAGCATAGAGGAATAAGTCAATTAAAAAATAATAGATCGCGACATCGTGATAACCAAATGTGATACAAGAATCTGCTACAGAAGATAGTGGAGCGCAAAATAGAAAAGTAGAGTAAACAGCTATTATGGAATATTATCTTCATTCATTATTCAATTAAACGTCAGTTTTGTTCATTTCTTCATCGGACCAGACAATTAGTGTTTGAATTCCTCCTGTTTATGCTTTTTTTTTAAACAAAATATTGAAAATATGAAAATAAGTTATATAGTTTTAAAACTAAATTACGAATTTTCAATTCCAATGTTTCATTAATCTTGGGGTAGCGATTTTATTCTGTCATCATTTACAAATGAGCTCTGATTTAAAATATCTTCGAAGTACTCAACCCATCGTTGAAGGATGTACGAGGGCGCATTGAAAAGTAATGCCTCCAAGTCCATAACTTTGTTAATATACATAATTTACAAATGAAACATATATTTTCAGAAAGCTTGAGATGTCCACTACACAATAGAGTAATTATTTTTCGACATAGTCACCTCCACGTTCCACACACACACGCCAACGTCGAACTAGTTGTTGCATCCCGTCGAAGAAAAATCTGATGATTTTTCATGAAGCCAGGTACGCACATCTGCTGCCACATCCTCGTCAGAAGCATATCTGTTTTCCTTGAGATGTTCCTTGAGCTTTGGGAACAGGAAAAAGTCACAAGGTGCCAAATCAGGGCTATATGGTGGGTCGCTAAAATGTCGTCAAAATTGAGACGCTCTAATGCTGCCGCTGTTTGTCTACTGGTGTGTGGACGAGCATTGTCATGTTGAAGAACTGCGTGTTTTCCAGGACGAACACGTAGCAGTCTTGCCCGTAGTTTCTTCATTGCTTCCACATACCGATCAGAATTGACAGTATTGCCGCGTTCCAAAAGTATGTGTGGATTACGCCCTGGCAGTCCCAAAATGGTCATCAAAACTTCCGCTGACGCGACAGTTTTGAATTTTTTGGGTGGGTGAGTTTGTACTTTAACAGTCCTTGGCCACCTCCTAACAGTACTCACATCCACACAGGCGTCACCATATACTGCTCTCATTCTCCGATGCATGTCGATGGGAACACAACATTCGGCCGTCAAGAGTTCAATCACAGCTCTTTGCTTCAACCGAATTTCCATGTATGACGCCATCTTGGATAATGTTGTGCGCATGCGCAACATTCCAGACACTTGACACTTACTGTCCTGAAAACAACTTACATATACTTTATTCTGATATCGTGTCAATTGCCTCGAACACTATTAACAAAGTTATGGACTTGGAGGCATTACTTTTCAATGCACCCTAAATTTAATAGGTGGTTGACATCTCATAGCTACTCTCATGTTTTCATGCAAAGTGACTCCATGAATATGATTCGTAAAGTCGAGACAGGAATGATGAGACTAAACTGCGTGGATGTACTGGTACAGACAGGGATCAGATAAAGCACCTTCATTTTCGACATGCTGGAGCCAGTGGTAATGAACAAGCTGATAGATTGGTTGGCATGGCTACAACATCATAGGCACCTGCAATGGACCGACATGACATTCTTAACGTATTGAGAGAATCTTTCAGAACAGAGGATTTTCTGGGCTGTGAATCCCATTCGCTGACCAGATTGAGAAAGATGGGTGTCGACATTGGTACAGCACGAAAAGAACGACATACCAAATATGCAAAATATTGATTAATCAACATCGAACTGGCGTTTTCTGCCCTTGGACGCAGCTAGATTTGTGAAGGCCAAGATTGAAACACCTACAGACATGTCGGGAGGACTGATTGAACAGTGCTGTACCGTCTGCGCTTAGGGCTGGTAATAACGCAGAAGATCATCTTCGCACTTCGGTGAGTAGTCATGTGTGCTCCGATCTCTTCCTTACACAGGAAAATCTCAGCTGCAGTGCACGAACTCCGTAGCACCGGCGAGGGTCCGATGTAATTTTGAAGATATTTTGAAGGAATTTTATTTTTAATCTTTTTTTAATGAATTCTGTCCGGCCAACGGCTTTCCAGTCTGCTCTTCTCGATTTTAAACTGCCAAAGGTTCTTTTACGTGCTCAAATAGAACACGGTACCTACGTTTTATCGTCCGTCTCCGATAGAACTAGGAACTCGATCTCACCTACACTGAGATCGGGGATCTCTGAAAAATATCCGATGGCACGTGCCATGAGGGACCGAACCGCTACCTTTGGCACTAGAGACGAGCACTTAACCTCTACGCTACAGAGATGCCCATTACAATGGATATTTATGTAAGGTGTGTTTTGCTTTGCCTTTGGTTGTCCTCAACCTGCTTACAGCAGTGGTTTCTCTCTGTCTTGTACTTGTTTTTATGTTTCAACCTGTCAGGCATGGGTGACTATACTTGGTTGCCTTGCTACTTTTATTTTAACGCTTGACTCAAGAACACGTACAACCTCCTCTCCACGCCATTGTGCAGACAACATGAAAGTTTGTATCTTCTTCTTCTCTTTGCGTTCGTTCTTTACGACCAATTTTAATCACTCTTTGTGATATGTTTGATCTTTGCCAAGAACGTGTATACGTTGCACATTGGTTTGCCCTAAACGCATAGACTTCTACACATTTAGGACATGTGCATCCGATTTCAGCCAAACCTCTTAGTCGCCTCTTACGACATGCTTGGCAGGTAACAGTGGTTCTATTCTTTGCACCCCAAATTTGGGCCCCGGTAACCACTCGGACGGAAAGTTTTGTATGAAATTAACATTTCTTTACTATGGTTTTTTTTCATAACTATGTTTTGTAGTCAACAGTATTTATTATTTTTCTCTTTAACGTTTAATTGTACAAATAACTATTTGTTATAAATTAATTATCTTCCGTGAACAGCACTCTCTATGCTAGAAACAATGTACAGTATAGATAGAACTGACAAAAGGAGACTATCTCTTTCTCTCTCTGTTTTTAACTTGGATTGGGGCATAGGCCCTCAACCAACTCCTTCCAAGTCTACATATCTTTAGCTATCTTCTGCAGCTCCCTCAGTTCTTCTTTATATTGTTGATCTCTGTCATAACATGTCCTCCAGCTATATCTTCATCTTGAGCTCCCTCCAGTTCTTCTTTATATTGTTGATCTCTGTCTATAAATCATGTCTCAAGCTTCATATTTTGCTATTCTGAGCTCCCTCCAGTTCTTCTTTATATTGTTGATCTCTGTCTATAAATCAGTCCAAGTCATTGCTTCAGCTCCCTCCAGTTCTTCTTTATATTGTTGATCTCTGTCTATAAATCTTGTAGCTCCTCCAGTTCTTCTTTATATTGTTGATCTCTGTCTATAAATCATGCTCTCAGTCTTCTATTTGTATCTTCTACCCTCCAGTTCTTCTTTATATTGTTGATCTCTGTCTATAAATCATGTCTCTCCAGTTCTTCTTATATTTTGATTCTGTCTATAAATCATGCAGCTCCCTCCAGTTCTTCTTTATATTGATTCTGTCTATAATCTGTCTCTCAAGTCTTATATCTATATTGAGCTCCTCCAGTTCTTCTTTATATTGTTGATCTCTGTCTATAAATCATGTAGCTCCCTCCAGTTCTTCTTTATATTGTTTATCTCTGTCTATAAATCATGTAGCTCCCTCCAGTTCTTCTTTATATTGTTGATCTCTGTCTATAAATCATAGCTCCAGTCTTCATGATCTTTAGCTATCTCTGCTCTCCAGTTCTTCTTTATATTGTTGATCTCTGTCTATAAATCATGCTCCAGCTTTATTTAGCTTCTTCTCCTCCTCCAGTTCTTCTTTATATTGTTGATCTCTGTCTATAAATCATGTAGCTCCTCCAGTTCTTTATATTTTGATCTCTGTCTATAAATCTGAGCTCCCTCCAGTTCTTCTTTATATTGTTGATCTCTGTCTATAAATCATGCTCTCAGTCTTCTTCTTTAGTATCTTCTAGCTCCTAGTTCTTCTTATATTGTTGATCTCTGTCTTTCATAAATCATGTAGCTCCTCCAGTTCTTCTTTATATTGTTGATCTCTGTCTAATCATGCTTAAGTTCATATTTGCTTTCTGAGCTCCCTCCAGTTCTTCTTTATATTGTTGATCTCTGTCTATAAATCATTCAGTTCTCCCTCCAGTTCTTTCTTTATATTGATTTGAAAAGTCTCTGTCTATAAATCTACTGCAGCTCCTCCAGTTCTTCTTTATATTGTTGATCTCTGTCTATAAATCATGTCTCCTCCAGTTCTTCTTATATTTTGATCTCGTCTATAAATCATGTAGCTCCCTCCAGTTCTTCTTTATATTGTTGATCTCTGTCTATAAATCATGAGCTCTCCAGTTCTTTATGTGATCTGTCTATAATCATGTAGCTCCCTCCAGTTCTTCTTTATATTGTTGATCTCTGTCTATAAATCATGCTCTCCAGTCTTCATATCTTTACTCGTCTCAGTCCTCCAGTTCTTCTTATATTGTTGATCTCTGTCTATAAATCATGTAGCTCCTCCAGTTCTTCTTTATATTTTGATCTCTAGTCTATAAATCATGTGACTCTCAGTTCTTCTTTATATTGTTGATCTCTGTCTATAAATCATGTAGCTCCCTCAGTTCTTCTTTATATTGTTGATCTCTGTCTATAAATCATGTGCTCCTCCAGTTCTTCTATATTTTGATCTCTTCTATAACTGCAGCTCCTCCAGTTCTTCTTTATATTGTTGATCTCTGTCTATAAATCATGTAGCTCCTCCAGTTCTTCTATATTTGATCTTTCTATAAATCATGCAGCTCCTCCAGTTCTTCTTTATATGTTGATCTCTGTCTATAAATCATGTAGCTCCTCCAGTTCTTCTATATTGTTGATCTCTGTCTATAATCTGAGCTCCCTCCAGTTCTTCTTTATATTGTTGATCTCTGTCTATAAATCATGTAGCTCCCTCCAGTTCTTCTTTATATTGTTGATCTCTGTCTATAAATCATGTAGCTCCCTCCAGTTCTTCTTTATATTGTTGATCTCTGTCTATAAATCATGCTCCTCTTCTTTATATTGTTGATCTCTGTCTATAAATCATGGAGCTCCCTCCAGTTCTTCTTTATATTGTTGATCTCTGTCTATAAATCATGTGCTCCTCAGTTCTTCTATATGTGATCTCGTCTATAATCTGTAGCTCCTCCAGTTCTTCTTTATATTGTTGATCTCTGTCTATAATCATCCTCAAGTCTTCATATAGTTCTTCTCGCTCCTCCAGTTCTTCTTTATATTGTTGATCTCTGTCTATAAATCATATCTCCAGTTCTTCTTATATTTTGATCTCTGCTATAATCTGCAGCTCCTCCAGTTCTTCTTTATATTGTTGATCTCTGTCTATAAATCATGTACTCCCCCAGTTCTTCTTTATATTGTTGATCTGTCTATAAATCATGTAGCTCCCTCCAGTTCTTCTTTATATTGTTGATCTCTGTCTATAAATCATGTACTCTCCAGTTCTTCTTATATTTGATCTCTGTCTATAAATCATGTAGCTCCCTCCAGTTCTTCTTTATATTGTTGATCTCTGTCTATAAATCATGTAGCTCCATCCAGTTCTTCTTTATATTGTTGATCTCTGTCTATAAATCATGCAGCTCCCTCCAGTTCTTCTTTATATTGTTGATCTCTGTCTATAAATCATGTAGCTCTCCAGTTCTTCATATTTTGATTCTGCTATAATCATGAGCTCCTCCAGTTCTTCTTTATATTGTTGATCTCTGTCTATAAATCATGAGCTCCTCCAGTTCTTCTTTATATTGTTGATCTCTGTCTATAAATCATGTGCCCTCCAGTTCTTCTATATTTTGATCTGTCTATAAATCATGCAGCTCCCTCCAGTTCTTCTTTATATTGTTGATCTCTGTCTATAAATCATGCTAGCTCCTCTCCAGTTCTTCTTTATATTGTTGATCTCTGTCTATAAATCATGTAGCTCCCTCCAGTTCTTCTTTATATTGTTGATCTCTGTCTATAAATCATGCAGCTCCCTCCAGTTCTTCTTTATATTGTTGATCTCTGTCTATAAATCATGTAGCTCCCTCCAGTTCTTCTTTATATTGTTGATCTCTGTCTATAAATCATGTAGCTCCTCCAGTTCTTCTTTATTTGATCTCTTCTATAAATCATGCAGCTCCCTCCAGTTCTTCTTTATATTGTTGATCTCTGTCTATAAATCTGTACTCTCCAAGTCTTCATATTTTGCTTCTTCTGTAGCTCCCTCCAGTTCTTCTTTATATTGTTGATCTCTGTCTATAAATCATGTAGCTCCCTCCAGTTCTTCTTTATATTGTTGATCTCTGTCTATAAATCATGTAGCTCCCTCCAGTTCTTCTTTATATTGTTGATCTCTGTCTATAAATCATGAGCTCCTCCAGTTCTTCTTTATATTGTTGATCTCTGTCTATAAATCATGACTCCTCTCTATATTGTCTTTATCTCTTATAAATCATTGCAGCTCCTCCAGTTCTTCTTTATATTGTTGATCTCTGTCTATAAATCATGTCTCTCCAGTCTTCATATTGTTATTCGTCTATAAATCTGCAGCTCCCTCCAGTTCTTCTTTATATTGTTGATCTCTGTCTATAAATCATGCAGCTCCCTCCAGTTCTTCTTTATATTGTTGATCTCTGTCTATAAATCATGTCTCCGTCTTCATATTTTAGCTATCTGCAGCTCCTCCAGTTCTTCTTTATATTGTTGATCTCTGTCTATAAATCATGTAGCTCCCTCCAGTTCTTCTTTATATTGTTGATCTCTGTCTATAAATCATGCAGCTCCCTCCAGTTCTTCTTTATATTGTTGATCTCTGTCTATAAATCATGCAGCTCCCTCCAGTTCTTCTTTATATTGTTGATCTCTGTCTATAAATCATGTAGCTCCCTCCAGTTCTTCTTTATATTGTTGATCTCTGTCTATAAATCATGTAGCTCCCTCCAGTTCTTCTTTATATTGTTGATCTCTGTCTATAAATCATGCAGCTCCCTCCAGTTCTTCTTTATATTGTTGATCTCTGTCTATAAATCATGTAGCTCCCTCCAGTTCTTCTTTATATTGTTGATCTCTGTCTATAAATCATGTCTCTCCAGTCTTCATATTTTTGCTATATTCTGCAGCTCCCTCCAGTTCTTCTTTATATTGTTGATCTCTGTCTATAAATCATGTAGTCTCCCTCCAGGTTCTTCTTTATATTGTTGATCTCTGTCTATAATCATGTCTCTCCAGTCTTCATATTTTAGCTATCCTGTAGCTCCTCCAGTTCTTCTTTATATTGTTGATCTCTGTCTATAAATCATGTAGCTCCCTCCAGTTCTTCTTTATATTGTTGATCTCTGTCTATAAATCATGTAGCTCCCTCCAGTTCTTCTTTATATTGTTGATCTCTGTCTATAAATCATGCAGCTCCCTCCAGTTCTTCTTTATATTGTTGATCTCTGTCTATAAATCATGTAGCTCCCTCCAGTTCTTCTTTATATTGTTGATCTCTGTCTATAAATCATGTAGCTCTCTCACTCAGTTCTTCTTTATATTGTCTGATCTCTTCTATAAACATTCTTCCAATATTGTTATCTCTGTCTATAAATCTGAGCTCCCTCCAGTTCTTCTTTATATTGTTGATCTCTGTCTATAAATCATTGTAGCTCCCTCCAGTTCTTCTTTATATTGTTGATCTCTGTCTATAAATCATGTAGCTCCCTCCAGTTCTTCTTTATATTGTTGATCTGTCTATAAATCATGTAGCTCCCTCCAGTTCTTCTTTATATTGTTGATCTCTGTCTATAAATCATGCAGCTCCCTCCAGTTCTTCTTTATATTGTTGATCTCTGTCTATAAATCATGTAGCTCCCTCCAGTTCTTCTTTATATTGTTGATCTCTGTCTATAAACATGTCTCTGTGCATTTCTAGGCCTCCCTTTCTTTGCTTTCCTGTAGGTTCCAGGAAAGGACCCTTCTTGTTATATTCCCCTCAGGTTGTCTCAAAGTGTGCCCTATCCAGCGGCAGCGTTTTTGTTAATCACTTGGTTCACTGTAATCTATCTTCTTCTCTCTCTAAGTTCCTCATTTGTGACCCTATCTTACCATCTTAGTCCCTCTATTCTGCGCAGACACCAGTTGATGAATGTTTGCAATTTGTGTATTATTATTTTAGTCTCCATGTTTCTGACCCATACAGTAGAACTGCTTTATCATTGGAGTTTAAGCCACTCGACCGAAGGCAACAATATGTTATCATGTGTCATATCTACTGGTCATGCCATTCTTCCTTCTCTACCTTAATTATAGCAACATATTGACAAACACATCCAGTTTTTTATACAAAAGCGTTTATTTTTAAATTCTTCATTCAACAAACTTGTTCCTGCAAACCATCTGACTTAAATTGTGATGGTACAAAATTAAAGAAAAATCATTCAAAATACTGAATAAATTTGCTGCTAAAAGTAAATTATAAAAAGTTGTAAATAAGAACAAAGAAAAATAATAAAATTTACACAAATAAAAATATTGTCATGTATAATAATTCTGTACACACATGAAATATCATGATATAATGATTCTGTACACAATAGAAATATTGTCATGTATAATATATTCTGTACACACATAGACATATTGTTCATGTATAATATATTCTGTACACACATAGAAATATTGTTCATGTATAATTATTTTTGTACACACATAGAAATATTGTTCATGTGTAATATATTCTGACTAATTTAGTAAAAAATTTAACAGTGTCTAAGAAATAAAATGAGTTTGATTGTTGACATTAGTTATATAAGAGAGTCTGATAGCTTTGATATCAATCATACTAGAGTCACAACAGATTCTATACTTAAATACTAAATTATATCAATGATTTTGATATAACAAAAATAATATATTAACAAGAAAATAGTCTGCAGTGTTGAAACAGAATATAAGGAAAACTTCATCAAGGCTGATTACTAATTACAAAATATAAACAAAACATGAAGTATGATAGTTTGACACAGTACAGTGACAGTCTGCTAAGGCTAAATGAAAATAGCAACAAAAAACTGCTCAAGAATTTCAACCAGCAAAAAATGCATCCAGAAATAAAATGTAGATGCTGGAGCTGGACAGAAGTGATCCAGAAATCACAACAAGAGCTGCTATGTAGTGGACTCTGGAGGAAAGGAGAAAGAGATGTAGACCAAAGACAACCTGGTGAAGTACAGTGGAGTCAGACATGCACTTTGTGGGTCACACTTTTAAATGCAATGCAAAGGATGGTGATATATTGAGTATGGTGAAACAATTTTGCTGCTGCAATAGCAATACAAAATGCAACAAGGCCACTGTCTAGTTTCTCAGTACATGGTCAAAAATAAAAGAGATGAGCCATACAAAAATTAAAATGCACAGAAAACCAATTTTACAAAGCACAACAGCCTAAATCAACGTTTAGACCAAAACGCCTTTATTAACTCTTAGCAGACACAAACTAAAACCCTGTTTTCACAAGTTGATCTTTATAGTACAAATTTTAAAGAACGGTGCTCTAGTGAAATCTATTATAATTTACTAATGTTAAGGGGGACTCTGGTCTGGAAACTATTTTCTTTGCTTTGGTATTAATGTAGAATTTGTATAACAATTTTGAAAGATTATGACTTAGAATAGTAGAAAAATTTAGAAAAAAAAATAATCAGCGTTTCATGGAAACAATACAAAATGGCGCAAGCACAAATTTCAATCCTAAGGCTCTGAAGTTAATGAATATAAATGAATTATGTTTTCACTCTAAGGTCGCAATTGTAATATCTACAAAATTACTGATCCTTTTTAGGATATATTAAATATTACATTTTTTATGAATTTTGTGTAAACACACCCTCCAAAAACAGCTTTTTTTGACCAAATTTTGAGGGAATTTTTACCAAAAATTTATAAAAATTAAATATTTAATATATCCTAAAAATCATGTGTAATATTTTAGATATTACAATTGGGCACCTTAGAGTGAAAACAGAATTCATTTACATTCATTAGATTCAGAGCCTTAGGGATTTGAAATTTTTTTTTTGCGGCCATTTTGTATTGTTTCCATGGCAACACTTTGACATTTATTTTTTTACTAATTTTTGTCTACTATTCTAAGTCATACTCTTTCAAAATGCTTATACAAATTTTATATTAATATGAAAACAACGAAAATAGATTCTTGATTTTCAAGACCCGAATCCCCCCTTAAGCACTAGAACACTATTTCCTATATCAGAATGTGCAAAGTTGAAAGTCCAATTTATAAATTCTATGCTATAATCTACAAAGAATTACACACATGCATCATCAAATGGACCTAGTGAATAGTTTTACACAGAACTAGGTGATCTCAGGTCAACCTTAGCCCAGTTTCATAATTCTAAGAGGGTAGTAATCCAGTGGATACCCTCACACTGCAAGATCAAAGGGAATGAAGATGCTGACAGACTGGCTAAAGAGGAGCAGGAATGCCCCAAGATGACAACCTGGTTAGCTATGAAGAAACAAACACCATCGCTAAAGGGCACTACAACGCAAAATGAGACCAAGAACACCCAAAACACAACAAGGACGATGGATATCACCAACTATCCAGAAGGGACCAGTCAGCCATACTTCGCCCTGCACAGGTCACAACAGAATGAGACACCACCTGTTCACTAAATTCAAGATAGGCACCAACGACATGTGGCTTGGCGAGTATGACAACAGACCATATCCTACAGAACTGTCCCGAGCACGTAGACCTGAGAAGAAAGAGGTGGCCCACTTACACCAGCGTTCAAGACAAACAATATGGCATGGTTGATAATCTGAGGCAGACGGCTGCCTTTATTAGAGAATCCGAAATCCCAATCTAGTGAGAATGCAGAAGAAGAAGTAGTACAATGATCATCATATAAACGACAATTATCAATATAAGTTGCATAAAAAATATACATTAATTAATACACAATTAATGTGGCTAATATAGCCTTACAATAAAGTATGAATTCATACATAACTCAACTTCCCAACTTATGAATCATATTCAAATATGTCAATAACTTTCACAAATTGGGAAGACACAGGTAGAAATGGAAACACGTCATAGTTTTTAGATTAGCACTTGCTAATATCTTCATCATTCAAGGACTATAAAGACTGGTCCACAGACTACATTACTAGCATATTACTATTAAGTCATTCAATGCACAACAACTTACGGTGGTATCAAACTAGTGATGATAGTGTCAAATTTCTATGTTCTAATAATGAACTAGAATGGCACATAATCTAAACATATATACGATTCAAACTAGACAAGACATTTGCTGATATAAATCAGGAGAAAGCAGAAATTTATCACCAAATAAAACCCCATCACAGTAGCAAAATTCAATACTTTTTAGACTAACAGGATACTTTTACCATCATTCTTATTCTTCACCACTAAGTAGGCATAGGTCCGCAACCAAGGCCTTCCTATACAAGATAATCTTTTCCAGATCATTCCACACTCTCCCATTTTCTTGCATTCCATCTCCAAATTTCATCTCAAGGTGTTCCTGGGTCTTCTCTTACCTCTATTACCCTGGTGGTTCCATCGAACGGAATGTCTAGTGATGCTGTACAATCATTCAGATCATATTTTCATTGTTAATATATTCAGACATGTTCATTGTTAATATATTCCGATCACATTTTCCATGTTAATATATTCAGATCATATGTTCATTGTTAATATATTCAGATCATATGTTCATTGTTAATATATTCAGATCATATGTTCATTGTTAATATATTCAGATCACATTTTCATTAATATATTCAGATCCTATGTTCATTGTTAATATATTCAGATCCTATGTTTTTTTTTTATATATTCATATCACATTTTCATTGTTATTATATTCACATCTTAACAATAACATCTTACAAAATGATAATTACAAAATATTATGTAAATTTCAGCAATTGCTAATAAAAAATATATCAAATATAAATGTTAATCTATAACAAAGAAGATTTCTGAGAACATGAGCAAAGAAAGGGAATTGTAATATTTAGTAAAATTTGATCAGATCTAGTAATGTTTGATTAGAACAATGTTTGATTAATACTGGGATATATAACAATAATGAATGAACACATGGTCATGTATGTATAAGACCAAAAGGTCATGAATGATTGTTAATGAAATAAGAAAACTTCTTATAAAAACTAGCTGATACTACAAAGAACGTAGAGTTTCATGAGCAAAACGTTATCACAGCCATGAACAGTATCTATCAATGTAGATAAATAAATTCTTTAAAAAAATAATTTACAATGTGTAGGAAGCTCAAAGTTTGGGACATGTTGTCTCCTGCATGTATTTGAAAACATATATATTTGTCTAATATATGAATGTTTGCAAATATATGGCAAGTTTATTTGTCTTACGTCCAATAAAATCATGAGAGTTTTTCATGAGGATGTAATTGAACATATAACGTCTCTTACTGTTAGTACCAAATTGTTTAGCACTCTGGGAAACTACAGAAGAATCTACAAACTGAGTCACAGGATTATTTTGACTTTTGAGGATCGTGTTAATCTTGCACAGACAGATGTAGAATCCACTGATGACTGCATCTATCTGTTCCCCAAACTTGCGTCGTTCATTATCCAACTGTGATGTCTTGACGAATTCTATGTATTTAATGTAGGTTGAGAAATGTTCATAGTCCACTTTGAAGCTGCTGACATTCTGAAATAATGAACAGAATTTAATACACTTCATTCTTAAAGCAATATAATGATTGAATTATAAATTCTAAAATAAATGAGTGGTGGTATATTATTATTACACTAAATTGTATTATACACACAGAAAAGAAGTTACAATCATTTGACTTATCATTCTGACTTCAATCTGAATGGGATCAGTGTCTCTTTTTGGAAAGGCACTTCTATTTCAGATGTAACATTGTTAATGTATGTTTACTTTCTTGTAAAGATTATTTGCAAATTAGTGGATTGAAAAGATTTTATTTAAAATTCTTAACTTTTTTAAAAAGTGACAATGTCTTGAGCTGAGCTATAAATGAAATTTTCAAAGCATCTCTGTTGTTTTAATCTGTGAAAGTTTTTCACATAATTTACATAAGACCTTGAAAGTCTTAACATAGTTGAAAGAGTTAATGGGTAATTTAAATACGTGCTAGTAGTAATTAAAATATGACTAGCTTATAGGCCTACATGGAGTGACTATTTAACTGACTTTATTCATTTCCTTAACTAAATGATTAACACCACTCTTAAATAGACATTACCTAGCAGGTACATCCCTTGCCATCAATCAAACTATCAATGAAATATTATACACATGTCATCTTCTGCTGCATAATCTCAGATGTCAACTTGACTAAATTTTACAAACGAAAGCAGTTATCAAGTTCGAGCAGCTTTGTTACTTTTACTAAAAGTTTAGCATTTTAAAATGTTTGTATTCGTATTATATTACAATTACGTGTAATGTAGGTATACACAGCTCACTTCCTTCCGCAGGCTGGTATCTAAGAGGAAATATAGTTTATTTAAAAAGTTGTAGCGCAGCAAAAATAAATATAATGATTCATTGATTAGCAGAGCACTTGTACTTGTTGCAAATCAATGACATCATATTGTGCCTTACAGTTAGTAGTTACACACACTGTTAATCTGAAGATATTGACTTATTTTTGTAATCTGCTGGTAACATGTATCATTTTTCTGGTGTCCTGTGTATTCAGTTACCTCGATTGTTCATGATACTATCTGCGAAATTGCAAATCTCAATATTTCTTCATCGTATACTTGTGTTAGTGTTGTTACCGGGTGAACTTTAGTTGTATCCGGATGTTAATGTAGTTTTCTTCCTTTAAATATTCTTAGTTACGAACCAATGAGAGTCCATGCTGGTGACGTCATATTGAGCAAATATTGCACCAGTTGTGATTCTTCTAGCAGACGAACACGAACAGTCAGCCAGTGCTAGTGAAATATTAACGGACATACTGTATGCTACAGTTATATGTGATTGTTACACACTATTTTAGTGTTCTACATTCTTAACGGAGCAAGCGGGTATGCAAGAAAGCATTAGAGTGGATATTAATGGAACAATGTTGCTTGGTAACGTTCTGAGTTTTATTTACACTAGACTCCAATGGAATGCTGATAACAACCGTCAAAGTCAGCGTAATGTATAGTATTCAATCATTGAGTATTATTCAGTAGCAATGGCAATGTATTCATTGTTATGTTTCGAGCTCAAAATATCACTATAGATAATTTGTGTAGACCAGAACTGTCACCATGTTTGTAGGTGTGTGTGTGTGTATTATGTTATTTTATATATATATATATATTATATGAATGACACGCCCCATAGAAATTAAGGACGTTACGCTCCAATTACAGTAATACAAGCAGTACAAATAGTTTATTTGAAGTTTAAGTCAAGCCAGTGACGGCTCGTAATCATTTCTGTTGGTGGGGCCAGACAAACATTTTTGGAAAAGTCATGGTTCTGGGTTATATTATATTTTAATTTATAAAATAATAAATACACGTTCACATTACTTTTGGTGGGGCCCGGCCCCACATGCCCTTAATGACGAGCCGCCACTGAGTCAAGCTCTCCCCCATTTTTATAACACTAAGAACTAATCTAAGACTTGTTTATAAAGTATTACTTAGACTCTAAAATCCGCCACCAAATTTCAACACCACCAACAGAAAGAGTTTTGAATCTAAGAAAATAAACAAATACAATACTAAAATATAAATTTACTACAAGAATAGCATTTATTGCGGATGGCTAAATGGTTGATTATGTGTTGTCGATTAATTGATAAGGTCAAAAGTTTTCTTTTGAGGAGGAAATAAAACCTATGACCTGCTCACGTACGTCAATAGCTTGAAGCAAGCTTCCTTAGTTACTTTATATGCCTACTATGCAATCCCCTATCATACTCTTAGAAGTGGAAACAAAGCACTGTAGTGACATTAGTGTTTATTTATCCGTAGACGTGTTATGAATCACTCTCTTCTGAACTATATATAGCTGACTACATTAGAATCTATATTCAGCCTGATTCTTCTGAGAAGCTGTTATCTTCTATAATTGATCATCTTCTTAGCCATTGAGAGCATTAGTGATGCAACGATTTTTACATTCGTGGATCCACTATTCTTTCTAAGGTTACCTTTCAAGATATTGATACCCATTGTGTTCATTTTGATACTGCCACTTTATTTTATTTTTTTAAAGTGTCTGCAAACATTAGAATGCATATTCCTATCTCAAGTAATATTGTAATAGTTTGTTGACTGAAACATTGCGTTGCTTCGGTCCTCCATCATCCTCCATCGATAAACATTTTTTTTCCGATCCAAAAGCACTTGAGCCTTCAGCACTTGGGCTCGGTGACATGGACATCGTAACCCTTCGGTTCGGTGCCACGAACACCGTAAATCTGGAGAACCTGTGGTTTTTCTGCCAGCCCACGTAATTGAACCGCACTCACAGGGGGCTTGACACCAGTCGTCCAACGCGCTACGAACACGTTGGGCAGGCGGACACACGATAAATATTAAAAACATGGAAATAGGGTTGCAGGGTGACATTTTGATATTAGTGAAGTAAAGTAAAGAGTTTCATTTTAAAAATTTGACGGAATAAAACAAGGTACATAAACAAGGTACATATGATATAAAAGATAACAGTGGGAACATGATAAATAATGAAAAAGAAATATGTCACAGATGGAAAGAATATTTTTTAGAATTGTTAAATTTTGAAAATCCAATGTACGTTTTTCCAAAGGAAGAAATACTAACAAGTGAACCAAATGTGGAAAATGCTGATTTTGAAGAAACGGTGTATACGATAAAAAGGCTAAAACATTAATTTGACCAGGCACTAGACGAGAAAATCTATAAATTAATAAATCTTATTTGGAGGACAGAGAAATTTCAAGATAAATAAGCATGTCCATAATATGTTTCTCTCTCTCTTTAGCCTGTTACGCCCCTGGCGTTTAGGGCAGCAACAAACGTACACCATTCTTCCCTGTTCATGGCCTTCCTCTGTATTGTGTTCCAGCTATGATTCATTTCCTTCAGCTCTTGCTCTATCGTTCTCCTCCAGGTTGTCTTGGGTCTTCCACGCTTTCGCCTACCCTCTGGAGTCCATCTCAGTGCAGTTTTCGTGTCGGAGCCAGTCTCCATGCGCATCACATGTCCAATCCATCTCCAGCGTCGTCTTCGGATGATAGTGCCCATATTCTCTTGTTGGCATCGTGCAAGCAATTCTTGATTCGAGATAGTAGTCGGCCAGTACACGCGTAAGATTTTTCGCAGACAAGTTGTATGAAAGGCGGAGAGTCTGGACATATCCTGTTCTGTCATTCTCCAGCATTCCGATCCGTACAGCAAAGTTGACAGCACACAGCTGTTATAGATACTAGTCTTGGTTCTGATGCTGTATTGGGCAGATTCCAGGCGGTCTGAAGGGTCATGATGTCATCTGCAAAATCTAGGTCTTCCAGAGTGGATGTGAGCGTCCATCTAATACCTCTTGCCTTATCTTCCGTTGTTTTACGCATCACCCAATCTATGACAGTGTTGAATAATAGGGCTGACATAACACATCCTTGTCGCACGCCTGTTTTTACTTCAAACTTTAGTTCTGAAGTTTCAACACTGCATGCAAACTTGCTGTAGCAGCTTTTTATAATATTTATAAAACACAGTGGGATTCCATACCATCTTAAGATACGCCATAGACTTTCGCGGTGTATGCTATCAAAAGCCTTTTCAAAATCTACAAAGTTGATATAGAGTTTGCTTTGCCATTCTGTGCATTGTTCATATTTCATAATATGTTTAACTCACCTTTAATTACCTCTATCATAAATGTTATTAGAATACAATGGCTAGGCCATATTGAACGAATAGAAGAGAACAGAATGCATAAAATTGCATACACAGCGGAAAGATGACAAAGAAGAAGAAAAAAGGTTCATCTAACGTCAAATGTTCACTTGCAGATCTATTGCCATGTTCTTCAGCATGCACAATACCTTTTTTGTTTCAGTTGCGACTTTGTAGTCCAACTTTTTTAAAAACATTTTAATGTGCAATAAGGGATCAAAATAAAAAGTGTACAGCAACTTCACTTTGTTACAATGGGAAACTGGAGCATAAAAATAAAACATTATACACCGCATGCGTAACGAAGAAAGCTTTGACCATAAATTGCTATTATAAGATGTAATTGATCCTAGGATGCACCTTATGTTTTTAGATTTGGGATTTTAAAAAGTGCACATTAGAATAAACATAGCTGATTTGTATGGGGATTTATTTTTTAAATGGATATGATATGCACTTATGGTCAACAAGAAGCAAAGCAAGTTAAATTAATGTTCATATACCACATATCCTGAAAAATAATCAAAAGTGAATGATTAAGCATCAATGCGACAATTTGATGAGCACAACATGTGCTGCAGACAGTGCACAATGGCAAACATTTTAATACATAAATGCTGTTGGAGTAAAGCGATTCACAGGCACCACGCAGGGATGCAGGGAGAGATTGCTGTGAATTGTGGGTTGGGTGAAAGAAAAAAGTACCTATAGATGTTCATTGTTAGCCGTTAGAGCTTGTATCAAGATATCCATGAACAGATGTATTTCATGAGCTGTATAGTATCCTGTAAAGATGATACTCTTCTCATCACTAGGCATTGGCTGATTGTTGTTTGCTGCCTCCAGTTTGACATATGCATCATGATCAGCCAACTTCATTTGATTTTCTATTTGTAATTCTTCAGTTGTGAAATTTAATTCTCTGACTTTACTAGTTATTTCTAATCTACATTTTACAGTCAGCACTGCTGACATTACATTTATTAAAGGTTCCTTGAAAGTTTCCATAAAAGTATTGGAAATGAACTGTTCAAGAATATTATATATAATAGTAATATTTTGAGCACTCTGTCTCAGAGTTCTGGTGAATACCTAAGACATGAAAGAGATGAAACAGAAATATTAGTTTATTAAAAACACCAGCAACATAGAACACAAGCTATATTGGTTATATCTGGCAAGTCTAAGATGAGTTAATCAAAGCAAACTAAATTAGTTTTCTAAGATAATATATGGGCTAGTCACAATGCAATATGTTTTCTAAATGCTTTTATTAATAGAAATATATAGCATAGGAACACAGTACAAAGACATCCATTACACAGGAAAACTTCAATACTTAATGGTCCTGCATGCATGTATAGTGATACCAATATTTGAGCAGTTTTGTGAAGAATGTACACAAACGTTTCAGTTTATATGATACCAGTATCAGAGATGTCAAAGGTGAGAAATAGAATGATTTACTTCGTAAATTATCAGAACAATGATCAGATATGTGAAATTTTCACAAAGAGGGCACTAGTAAAAGTAACAACCGATCTATTTTTAAAATTTGATGGACTACGGGAGGGCCATTCAGAGTCAGGACTGTTTGATTCTGGACACGACTTTGCTAGCGCATTTCCACCATGTTTAGTCGGGTATTTTCCGGTTTCGTTTGGCGAGCTACTGAGTTAGTGCTTGAGCAACGCTGTGAGCTATCAATGTTACATGGAATGATTTTTGCTGTGTCAACCGTGCGTTGTTGTGTGTATTCAGAAAATGGCGGACAGCGGTTATAACAAACCGACTCAATCTGCCATATGCAGTGATATTGCGGGTGCAGAAAGCTGAATTTTATCGTGACTGATGTTCCCTTCGACATGAATTGCAGTTCAAGTGATGAACATTTTTGTGTTTACACATTATAGCGACGGTCATATGCATTTATGCGGTGCAGGTTGCTTTTGTGGGTACACGTCTGTTTCATTCTGGAATTAGTTCACACGGGAGACATTTCACAGTTGTTAGCATTTCGTGTGATTTTCGTTGGCACAGTAACGGAGCGATTATGGGGTGACCCGTTGCAGTGAAGTTGGAACTGTACATATGAACTATATGAACTATATAGGACTACCATTAGAAAGTGTGGTCTCATAATTATTGAGCCTGTCTTAAGAATATCCAAGATAGATGAGAAATACATAGTCTGAAATTATAAGTATCTGGTAGTGATCACTTGATCAGAATAGTACCACAATTCTACATCAAATGTTGGCTCGTACAGAATTGATATTGATGAATATTTATTTATATGAATGTCTTACATGTTCCTTTGAGTGAATACACGATGGATAGTTTCTAGCTATTTATTGTAGTATTACCTTTCAAAATCAAATCACAATGAAGGTTGTCATGATCGGTTTTGGGAGGAGTTTTAAGAATAAGAGATTAAAGAATTGAAAAGACATTTGTTCTATGATGTTACTTAAAGAGATTGATACACACACGATACTTTGCTTTCTTTATGAAACAACATCTTCATGCATAACTAAATGATAATTATAAGCACTAGCTACAGCATCTACAGTTAGATATATAAAAACAAGTCATTCTATCTTGGTTATAACGTCATTTTATGATGAAATATTATACTTACATTAGCTGCAGTAATGTTTGGTTCGTTAAGTGCCAAAGGAAGACCTGGTACATTTTGCATAGCAGAATCCAACTGACTAGTTTCAACAGCAGTTAGAACTGTAGTCTGTGAAATAATGACAGTTATTTTAGCATTTATTGTGAAAGTGACAATGATGATCTTTTTGAATGGTTGAAATAACAATAGTTTGAACATTGTGTGATTAAAATATTTACTTCTTAGAGTTGTGCACATTGCTTGCTATTATGTTCCTTTTTGTAAGTTTATTCATCTTGCACTCGACAAAGTCATGTAAAGTAGTGTGTTCAGAATTGTATTCACACTGTTGCAGAAGACCAAAGATGAGATGGTCTGGCTATGTTGTGTGGATGCCTGATAAACGCATTCCAAAACTGCTGCTGTATAGCCAGTTAGATTGGTACATAATGGCGCGTGATGGGAAGCTATCGGGGAGGGGGCCTTCCATGTCACCAACGGCATTAAACAGGGCTGTGTACTGACTCCAACACTCTATATCATCATGTTTGCTGCCAGGCCCATGTATGTCTCTCGGAAATGTGATGAACATGGATACAAATTAGATACAAGGGTCAGAGAAAACGATAAGCGCGAAAAGACAGAACACACAATACCCACATATGGTAGGGACCGTAGGGGACTGTGTTCCATGAGTGTAACCTACAGTCACCTCCGCACACATCAGAGAAGTACAACAACTCACATCTGATGCTGTTGTCGTAATCGCTTGCGATGGATGGCTATATATATAACAGAGTCATGACGGTTATTACAGGTGGTGGGGGACAAACGACCGGTTGATGGGCAGAAAAAAACGCTTTTAAATAAACTCATAAAGTATCTCTACAATGCAGGGATATAGACACCACATGTTGGGAATTTCTTGTGCAAGATTACTAAATGTGTTGCTACAACACAACAGGACGAACTCGCATAGTTAAGAGTGAGGCGCAGAGAAAATGAACTGTGTGTAAAGTCAGAGCACACACCGCCTACATGTCCAGCATTGTTCATGTGTGTTCCACCTGTGGTTGCGGTTGCTTTCCAGGATCGGAATCTGCAATCACCTTCGCTCATACCAGATAGGTGCAGCAAGAAACGTCTGAGGCTGATATCATCATTGTTTGGGATGGGCAGCTAGATGAACCCAGTTGTTTTATAGCAATGGCTGCAATAGTAGTGGTGACAGTATGAGTAGTAGTAGCAACAGCAGCATAGTAGTAGAATTCGAGTTCAACAAAATCTGGAAAGCCAAAGTATGAAATCTGAAAACAAAACTTAAAATGTATAGAAGCAGTGTCCTGTGAGTGTTATTATACAGTAGTGATTATTGAAAACTGACCCACAACATCACATGTTGGAGACATTTCTTAATAAATATTAAATAAGAATTCTGTACATTTTCTGGCCAAATACGAGAAAAAGTTTAAAACGAACAAGCTGTGCATCATTGGAAACCATTACGAAGATGGAGATGGATTTTGCACGTATGTCATATGCCAGGATGGGTATTAGATAGAACAGCTCTCTTATGGGCAGCGGATGGGAAGAAAAGGCCTAGACGTCAAACGGAAACATGGAGAAGAACAGTGGAAAGATTGTGTCCGACGTGGGAAATAACTAGTAGAAAGGCGGCACAACGGGAACAATGGAAACATTTTACGGAAGACTTATTGTGTCAAACAGGACACGAAGAGGATTTAGATAGAATTGTAATAGTCGCGACTGCACTAGTATTAGTAGCGTAGTAACTGTAGTTTTGTACATACCAAGTTGTCTTTTAAAATTTGACACTTTGAATCAGCGTTATTAGCTTCTATTATCGTCATCTGAATCTGGTCCTTCAACGGAAGGTACTGTGGGGTTGCCGTACTTGTTGGGTCCTCTTGACAAGGATTGTCAATGGTTGGTACTCTTATTACAGCTCCCCGAGAAACAGTTGCCATAGCCACTGCGAACAGCATTACCTTGATTAGATCTGGAGGAATTTAAAAGACAAGAAATTATTATATACTTATTTAGTCTGTATACTTACTAATAATGATCATTGCCACATTTGCACTTAATTAATTACAGGTCAAATGTACAGTTCCATGGTTTTTATATGTCATATTTATTAAGTGAAATATATTTGACATCTGCATGTTTATTTGATAAATACAATTACACAAATTGAGTGCTTTCATTTGGTTAAGAATAATAATAATATTTTCAACCTTTTTTATCTGGAACACATGTCCTAAACAAACAAACGTAATATGTCTTTTCTGTCTTGTGCTATTCTTTCCATGTATTTCCAGTCACCTTAATATATTTTTCCAGCTCTCTTCTATATTCATTTTTTGGTATGTCTCTATTTCTCCTTCTCTGTATATTCCAGAATAAAACCCACCTTGCTATAGTATAACTGTTCTTCTGAATGTATGCCTTATTGAACGCTAGCATCATCTTTGAAGCACTCGTTTCATTATAAAAGATGTTTTTCATAGTCGTTAGTGTGGTTCTCCATGTTTCATAGCCGAACATACGAACTGATTTGACACTTGAGTTAAAGATCTTCTCATCTACAAATATTTACTAATACACTGAAACTACTCTTACCTCATTTATATTCTTATTGTGAGATCATTATTTATTATTCTATCATTATTTGTGGTAGTATTAACATATATATATATATATGTATATATATAACTATATATGAATCCATATCCTGTATGGCTAATTCTTGGTGTAATCTGGTGATTGTTTGTAGATAGTCATAATCCACCGAATTCTATTTCTGTTTTATACAGTAATGTAGTAATTTTGTTTTCATATTCCGACTGAAAGTCAGTAATAAATAAGAAAAATTGTGACGAGAGGTATCAAGCACCTTAGTTCTTATTTTAGTTTTTTTTTTATGAGTTGTCAACTTGTAATGAACATAATACAATCATAAAGAAGCTGATAATAGTAACTTCTACATTTAACTTTGTATGTTTACTTCTTCGTCACGGTTAGTGAACTTGAAAGGGACTCTAAGAGTGTCTCGAAAAAACTTTAAAACTTATACTTTTTCTAAACTATCATTTTCTTTTGTATTGTTTATAAGTTCAGTGTATATTGGAACGTTTTTCTACAACTATCTAGCTTCTCTAAAAACAGCATGTTCTTCTGTCAAATATTTATTTATGGAATCTTTTATTCTCTCCACGATGATACTGTTTAGTATTTTTCCTTTCATTGATAGAGAAATAACATTATCCTTATGTCATGTATGTACTCTTTCAAATGTTTCTTTCATGTCTTGTCTTGATGTATCTCTGTCCAATCTGCCGATTTTGTTCTCTCTTTTCCTCACTTTGTCAAATAATTTATATAAGATATCTCTGTTCATGTAACATTGACGGTTTTGATGACTTCTGCGATTTTGTATGACTATGTTGCTTTTTCTTCTTTCTTTAGTTTAGTAGCTTTCTATATTTCTTCCATTTAAAAGTTCTTCAAAATATTCCATCCATCTCTTCATTTAGTTTGAATACATTTGACATTACATTACTTATTTGTATGTTCTTACAGCTGTTTCAGTTTTAATTGTCTTAGAGCAAGTTTATATATCTTATTCATAAACTACTTATTATCAATCGTATATTACTGTATCTAATCGGATATACTGTACCTAAGATCTTCTGTGAAATTATGCTGATTTTTGAATCAAACAAATCAAATGGGAAATTGAAATCTTGATGTCTCCACTAGTCTCCAGTAGTGTGTAGGGTCGTAATGTAACTTGGCCTTTACAAGCTTTTATATTGTCTTCGCGTTCTATTTTAAGTATCATCGTATGAAGGAGCGTCCTGAAACTTACCTATAGTCAACTATTGTGAGAACCAGGATTTCGACTAACGTCTCATTTGTTGACGGCTCGGGTGGGGAAGGGAGGGGCTTCCGAGGTTTGTTGACAAGTTAGCACAGACAGAGATTTGTTATGTTGTAGCAGACGTTGTCGATGACGTATTTAATAACCGTGTTAGTATTTTAGATTACTAAAGAATAATATGTTCACTTTATCAGTTTTATATAGAGTCCCATATAGTTTTGGTTTTATCAGTTGAAGTTGACAAAATGTACAAAATATGTTATATGTTTTTTTTCTAAAGTAGATGCAGTATTTACACTTGTACTCATGAAGTCACGTCGACTGCACTGGCCATTCATCCATTAAATTCCTCAGGCTGATGTCCCCTCTGTCCTACACCGTCCTAAAAATGCGGTATTACAGACAGTAACGGCAGTTGTTTACTCATGCAATACTCTATATTTGTTGACTGAGCGCAACGAAATTCAGTGGATACAGACGCTGTGGATTTATTTATTTTGTTCTTTTAACGACACTGCTATTCGTTATTTAAAGTTAAATATTTAGTTTCAGTTGATAATGTATTCTACTGACACTATCTGGCAACTTTTTCTTAAAGGTTCGAGATGTAAATCTTTAATTAAGTTACTCAGAAACAATGTAGTAATAGTAAATGTTAATTTTAATTCTTAGATAACTGTGACACATGTGTTCTTTCATTATGTCTTCAACATGTTCCTAACGAATTTAGCATTTCCTGTTTCCATTTATCTCTTTTCTTCTTCTATCTCTATCTATCTATTTATCTAGCTTATCTATCTATCTATCTATCTATCTATCTATATATCTATCTATCTATCTGTCTGTCTGTCTGTCTGTCTGTCTGTCTATCTGTCTATCTATCTATCTATCTCGTATACATACTCTATTGACAGTTAAATAAATATGTAACTATATTGTTTTGTGTGTTAACGTTGTCTGAAATACAGGATATATATATATAGGTGATGTGGACGAAGAAAGGTATACAACAGTATTATACTAGCAAGGAAAAATATAATAATCAAATAGAAAAAGTAACAATAATCGACTTTTCGACTATAGGTCTTTATTACTTTATCAAGACAACACATAGAAACAGAAATAACTGAATTCAAAACTAAAACACCAGTATTTCGTATTTGTACGCGTATTCTTGATAAAGACACATGGTTGGTTGTTGTTACTTTTCATATTTGATTATAACTTCTTTTTTTTTTTTTTTAATATACAACTCGTATACATGTCTTCACCCATATCGCCGTTTATTCAGTTTTACATCATCCTTCCCACTGTTTTCTCCAGATCTGATCTGACCAGCTTAGATCTGTAGTTTCCGTACATCGCCATGTACATATATAGTGTATGTCTTTGATTTGTGTGGTACCAATAATTTAACCTGTCTTTCAATAACGTAACACATTTACAAACAGTTTCACGCTGTTACCAATATTATTCCTAATGTTCTTGGCAAAAATGTCTGTCAAAACGTTATGTAGAGTATAAACAAAATTGCTTGTTCTTGTCTGTGTTTGTTTTTACAATGATAGTGGTTTTATTTTTAGATTTGCTAGTTCAATTCAGGGTAAAGTCAAGGATTTTTCTGTCGGGGCATTTTAAAAAAGCCTTGCCTAAACACGGTGACTGCACTAGCCATGTGGTCATTAAATTCTTCAGACTCTCGTCCCACCACCCCCCCTTCCTCCGTCCTACACCGCCCTTAAAAGCGGTACTACAGGCAGTAACGACAGTGTTGCTGTTTTTTGTTTAAATTTTCATAACACATGCCAATAAATAAATGCGAAGAGTATACTTACTGTTCATGTTTAATGATGGGGTTGATGAAACAAATGTCTCCAGTAATAAATATTGCAAATATTAAAGTTGATGAAAGCAACGATTCAAGTATTCTTATACAGAGATGTTCTGCTCAAATATGATCTTGATTCGTCTCGTTCTAGTTGTGTTGTTGTAGGATTAGATGTAGTAGAATGTAGTTTATATACCAACATGATCAAAGGAACCGCAAGTCAAAACTTAAATACTCATTCTCTCGGAGATTCCCTCTAGTTCAATTTCTGTTTCACACATTTCTTAGTTTAAATCAAAAAGTACCACTTCCAGTGTCGGTATGCTAAAAATAGAATTAGGGGGATTCTTCCTTACCTCTGAAGTAGGTCAAAATTATTCTTGTAATTTTTATCATAGCGCAATTGGGCGCCTCCGTTAATATAACAATAGGCCATGCGCTACTTGAAGTGTTTTTTTTACAGACATGTTATAAGTGTCTGTCTTCTTTTTGTAAGGATTTATTTCAATTGTTCTTTATAGGTTGTTCGCCTCTTCGTTTGCCAAGCCTTGTCGACACATGAATGTGCTGATAAATAGATCGTTTTATTTTCCCAATGCTGCTCTTCAATTATGTTGTTGATTTTTTGTTATGCTTTGATGTTAAGTTTGCTCAGTACATTATTTCTCTCTTTTTCTCTCTATACCTTCTCTCTCTCTCTCTCTCTCTCTGTGTGTGTGTGTGTGTGTGTCGCTTTCAGTAACGGCACCCCGCAACAACAGCAACAACAAATGGCTAGGAAACACATGAAAATAGAAAAAAAAAGTTATACACAGAAATGTATCATTATACTGGTGGTATAGAAATTGGTAAAAGAGGAAATATCTGTTTAATTTAAGCAACAAGATTGATACATACAAGATTGTCAGTATCAACTATAACATTATTGTAACTGTAGGGTAGAAGTAGATGATTTGCAATCCTAGTTAAAGAGGAAAGCACAGAGAGATAAATAGCTCTTGTTACTGATCTGTAGTTTCAGTACTAAGGCCCCATAATGATACAGAGCTAAACGATAAATGAGAAACACTCATTCATCTCTTCATTCATCTCTTACCGATAAAGGTTACACAGGTCTACAAGCAATTTCTCCATACCGCTCTATCCTGTACAACTTGATCAATCTCTTCTATAGAATTGAGTCCGACATTTTTCACATCTCTCAGTAAATCAGCAAAGTTCGTTTTAGTATTTTCCAAGGGCATTCTTTCTTTCTTCAACTATTTGCCTCCAACTTCTATACCTGTTTTGTGATTCTTTGATCATTTCCTACAAACTTTGTTAGAGAAGTTTGAAAGCGCTATGATGCAGTGGATCCCATCTCGTTACAACATACCTGGTAATCATAGCGTCAACAGATTGGGCGGTAGCCTCAAAATCATGTTTGCATAACATATGATGATGTCAAGAGGTTTGTCATAAGAAACACACTGGGAGTTAGACAACAGAACACCATAGCCACTAGACAAACTATGCATATTACCAGCTCAACATATCAAGAGCAAGTCTCAATTTTCATACTGTAAACAGTGCATAACATTATGAGATCCATCTTTTTATCACGCTAAAGATAGAAACGTCCAATAACTAACTGTGACCAAACCAACAGTAAACACCCGCAGGATCCCATTAGCAGACTAAACAGAAAACAGCACACAACAATCTTTCGTCTCAGAACAGGTCACTGCAGGCTCAACCATCACATACGCAGAATAAAGCCTGTTCAGACTGCAAAAGTGCATGTCAGACAGAAACACAGATTTTGGTTCCGGAGCAAGCAGGATTTAGGGAATACCATAGCATAGAAGACCAAGTTACCTACGTAGCTCAGGGTTTAGACGAGCATTCGAAAACGAACGCAAACACGAAGAAGAAGAAGAAGAAAAAGAAGAAACAACTTGTCATGTCTCTTAATGTGACTAAAATAACTCAATCGTCTAATTCCTATGTCCTTGACCAGTTCTCTTTTCACTCTTAACTGTTGACGTACGTGTTTATAATAAGTTTCTTCGCTTTCCTTGACACTCATCCTGTATCTATATATTCACATTTCGTAAGTTTCTATTCTTCGCTCCATCTGTTTGTTCATTGCCCACGTTTTCTCTTCATACAACAATGATGAATATCTCTAGCACTTGAAAAGTTGTATATTTTATGTATTTCTAGTAGTCATGCTAGGGGATGGTTTTCTATTCAATAATTCAATCAGATACAAGCAAATAATGTGTTCAGATGAAGATGAGCGCAATCAGAAAGTGGGGAATTGAAAGAAAGCGAATATTAATAAGTATCTATTGACGATAATAGCTTGTGGGCAGTTTGACGTAGGTGTAGTAACAAGCGAGATGGACGTTTCTACGAGTGCGTGTGTGTCAAGGACACCAGTAAACAATAGAAGCTCTCTAAACGAAAGTGGCTAACTTTACATGTCTTCATAACGTGGAGAAGACCAATCCTGTTTCTGTTTTGATGTTGAGAAACGTCTCATGTTATTAAATAATGATAATAATTTTGATAGCTGGAAGGAGGAAGAGAGAGGGGAGGGACGGAATCAAGAAACTGAAAATCTTTTTTTTCTTATTTCAAGAAGTTTTTTTGTCTTTACTATTTCACATTGTTTTAATGAAATCTTTCCTTTTTTACTGCATTGTGTATGATTTCTGTAAGTATTTACATGTCTTATCTTTATTATAATAAAATAAAAACCGCTAAACTCCAATGTTCTTTCAGCATTATTTAGTATTCTTGTTGTTACAGTTTTTTCCATGCTAACATTTTTGTTCAGTTTAATTTTTCTTTTTTGAAGATGTAAATGCCAACACGCACGAATATTGCATTTTCAAAATCAATAAAGAAATGTGTTGCTGGACACCCATGTCGAGTTTTCTTTTTAAGAATGATGTTAAAAGAATTTGTGTGTGGTTTTGTTTTTAGCCTGTGTTGCTTTATCTTTTGTTAACTCACCTGCTATCTTAGTTTCTGGTATCCACTGTAGCAGGACATTCATGTTGACATTTTCATCGTTTAATAAAAATGAACATCGGGAAAGAAGGCAAGAGGAAGACCACGAACAAGATGGTTAGATGGCGTAGCGGAACCCTGTGAAAGAGCAAAGATAACAATCACCTAAGCCACCAGAACAGCGCAAGACAAAAACAGAAAACCACGACACTGGGCAACAACCCGGTAGCAGTGTGACGACAGAAAACCACGACACTGTGCAACAACCCGGTAGCAGTGTGACGACACTGGGCAACAACCCGGTAGCAGTGTGACGACAGAAAACCACGACACTGGGCAACAACCCGGTAGCAGTGTGACGATGCAAAAACCCTAGCGGGACAACACGCAACAACCGGTAGCAGTGTGACAACGGCACAACCCGGTAGCAGTGGACAACACTGGCAACAACCGGTAGCAGTGTGACAACACTGGGCAACAACCCGTAGCAGTGTGACGACAAAGGAAAAGAAGAAGAATGAGTACAGCAATAACATGTAATATGTGCAGAACTTAGATATAGCGTTCTTGAGTGTGTCACAATAGTATTGTTGATTAGAACAAGTTGCTCATAATTTTAGTGAATGAATAATTTATCATTGTGGGTGCATTTGGTTTAAGCAGACGTGAGTTCGATCACAACCCAAGAGTACCTGGTTCAAACTCACCGGAGTGCAATTTGAAATCAAATTTGTTCCCATGGATTTTTTACGATCGGCAAAATTAAACCTTACCGTTCAGAAAGCAGTGACAAACTGTTGAACATATAAGTGGTGCCTAGAAAATCAACGACTCGTTTACTGTGGTTGATGGCGACCAAAACCGTGCCGTACTGTAATACAGACATGCGGCCGCACCATGCGGAACCGTAATGGGAGCGGCATAAACAGCGAAATCAAAATCACAATTGAAGGTTATTTTAAAGAAAAAACATTCAAGGGGCCGCATTTGGATGACTTGCATCATACTGAGAAAATATACCTCAAGTTCCTGATGGCGATGTTCTGTAAAGGATATGTCACGTTTTCATTTCAACATAAGGACAATAGAATAGAATGTCAATAAAAAGACTATTCTATGTTTGACAGTCAAACTAAATTTATAATTAGTTATTTGTTTAAAAAGATGACAAATAAAAAAAAATTACTTTCTGTCACGTTACTTTTTTGTTCAAACATAACTACTAGCGAAAATAGTACACTATAAAATATAATAAGGAAATTTGGAAGCAAACATTTTCCAAAAATAAAATGCCGTGAATAGTTGCTCCTACGTGTCATCATTCTTCCACAAGATAAATGATGTCTCAATAAAGAAAAATATCACAACCTCTTGAATCTAGGTTTTTCAGTATTTCTTTCAATGATTGGAAATGTTTTTTTCTTCAATGTAACAAAACAATAGTTGAAAAAAACAAAAGATTGGTATGTGGGTGTTAACACAACTATTGTCAATAACTGCATTTGAGGATGAAACTATCTTGGGAATTTCAAAGTATATACACTTGGTTCTGTATGAAACATTTGGGAACTTGATAAATCCTTGCTTTTTGTTTCTAGGAAATTAATACGTTGTCTGAAAAAAACGTTTTCTTGACCTATTTACAGGACTGCTATCAAAGAAGTTTAACACCTGTAGTAAAAGTGGGACTGGTACTGATAGAGAAAATATTATAATTGGTTAATCAAACCGTTTAGTCGTTACTCGGTCCAATTTACAACAATTTTTGTTGATGTAGTACGAGGAACTACTGAAATTACTAATACTTTCGTATAACATTAATCTAATACAATTAAATGTTAGATCAACGAATCAATCATACGACGTCACAGTGTCGAAGGATGGTTTTAATAACTTTGCAGAAATGTATGCCCCTTACTCTTCTTCTTTGAACGCTCTATATTGATCCCTCTGTGTGAGTTGTATGTGATCTGAGCCTAAGAGCGATTGTACGTTGTGCCAGTTATGCGACTACAAGTAGGCCAGCACATCCGATTTCTGCGATGCTTTTTATTCACTAGGATAGCTTCCCTAGGTCCTACATCAGTCATCAGTCGCCTCTTACGACATGCCTTTTAGGTGGCAGTGGTACTATTCTTTGCTTCCCTTGCGAGCTCCGACACCCCCTGTCAGCCCCTTACTCTGAAAGTACACTCTGTCAGACGATTGGATATCTACTTTTTAATGTTCCCCTCCAAATTTGCATATTCCACTTGTTCTCCTACCTTCCATCTTCTATTCCAAGATGTTTTCAACATTGTGTCATATCTCTTACAGTAACCAAAATATCTCCATTGTCTAATCTCTATATTGATTTTCTCAATATCCAAACCACATATTTTACTGTTGTTGCTTAGTTGTTTTAATAGTTTTTTTGTTTTTTTTTAAATTTTAGCTCGTTGTCCGCTAACATCACCGTATGATTCGCCTATATTTGACTGTTTATTGTTCTTTCATTAATGAGAGGCCTGATATCTCTTCTGTTTGGTCTGTGTTCTGTATGGACGGTAAGCAGACGTGATGAAAGGGCACATTGCTACCTCACTATTCTCTTTTTGTCAAGTATGTTAGGTTGATTTGTGTTCTGTATGGACGGTAAGCAGACGTGATGAAAGGGCACATTGCTGCCTCACTATTCTCTTTTTGGCTACAGTAGATTAGGTTAGTTTGTGTTCTGTATGTACGGTAAACAGACATGATAAAAGGGCACATTGCTGCCTCACTATTCTCTTTTTGTCAAGTATTTTAGGTTGATTTGTGTTCTGTATGTACGGTAAACAGACATGATAAAAGGGCACATTGCTGCCTCACTATTCTCTTTTTGTCAAGTATGTTAGGTTGATTTGAATGAACATTACAACAGTCTAATCCAATGCGGATGAATTTGCGTAATGCATAAGCGTTCGCTTATCACAAGATACTATCGGACACAAGAGGGTTGTCGGTTCGATATCTTTTGAAATCTGTTGGGGAAGACTGAGCACATAGTGCTGTGACGTTAGTTCGGTAACCAATAACCAATTATGTGTCCGAACCAGTTAATTTATTGTTTCTTGATGAAGTTCAATTCTGATGATGTACCTATGTTTTCCTGATGTCATCATTTCTAAGCCAATCTCTTCGTGATACTCCCATCATTCTACGTAGACACTTCATCTCTGTCGTTACCAATTTTCATCTATCGTTTGATGTGAACGTCCAAGTTCGACACTGATAAGATAATGTTGGGAGAAAGATCGTGTTGTACAATGCTCTTTTAGTATTCTGTGTGACATATCTGCATTTCAAAATTGGTGCCATTTATTTTATGATTTGCTTCGCTCTATTGCATCTATGTTGAATGTCGTTAGCTATTCTTCCACATGTTGGAAAACATTGCTTACCAGATATGTCAAATCTTAAACTTGTTTTAGCCCGTCTGTGTGGGTTCAATTCCGCGGGATGGCAGAAAAAGCCACAGATTCCCCAGATTTACGGTGTTCGTGGCACCGAACTGAAGGGTTACGATGTCCATGGCACTGAGCCGAAGAGCTGAAAAGCTCAAGTGATCGGGAAAAAAACAACTTTTAATTGATGATTCTCTATGAATATATTGCTATAGTCTGTCCATTAATTCGTAAGCACGTTTGAAATTGATTTTCTCGAAAACTACCTGTTGGATCTCAGTGATTTTTTGCAAGCAGCCTTAGAATATCCATGACGCTAGAGAAATATTTTTTCCAAGAAAATTTGATGTAGTTTGAAATATTTCTTCTTCAGGTTATATTAAAATCAACCTCACCGGATTGTACACAATAGTAACAAATCTACGGTACACAGACGCGTTGTTCTAAAAATACATTATGGTAACATAGAAATATCGTGAATATACAACAATTTCACGAAATCCCGTGCACCTAACCCAGTCGACTTTGAAAGCGGAAAGCATATGACGTTATAATTGGGATACCGTTGTATAGTTATAGGCGTATCTCGCTATTTGTATGAAGCTATTGTATCATATTTGTTGGCTTATCAAAACTGACATTGATATCACATTCATAATGAGTCTGAAGTGCACATTTATAACAATTCAGAAGGTTACAGTTTTACTATACCAACACTTCCGTAGGGAATCTAGAGAGGTCATCTATATTGCGATATTCATAACCCTGAGAAACGAGCGCAACTGGCGCTTGGTCTGAATAGAGAATCCTTTTCCGATGGATTAAACAGGACACAAAGTGCACTAATGTCAAGCAAGGACGGAAAAGAACAATTGACGACTTTGACATAGATGTCATAAGACGGGAGCTCTTGAAAATGTTTGCGACAAATCAACTTGTTACTCTCAGGAAACTGAAATTAAAACTGCAATCAGATTGCAGCATAGACATTTCTAAAAGTACTCTATGAAAATTGTAAGAGCCGTCGGCTTCACCTTCAGAAAAACTATAGGCGGCAGGAATATTATTTGTGAAAAGCCACATTTAATTGCTGCCCGAAGTAAATACCTGAGGCAGATCCGTGAGCGGCGGAGGCAAGGCTATGATATTGTATATTTGGACGAATCCTGGGTCAATGCTCACCACACCAATGCTAAAGAATGGCAATCAGTAGACGGTGAACAGAAAAGAAAAATACCAAGCAGCAAAGGCCAGCGTATTATACTAACACATGCGGAAGCAGTGAAGAAGGTCTTGTCCATGACGCTGGACTTATTTTCCAAAGTACCGACGGTAGGGACTAGCACACAGAAATGAATGGACATATTTTCAGGCACTGGATGGAGAAAGATCTACTTCCAATTCTAAACAGACCATCATGCTTGGTAATGGATAATGCATCCTATCACAACGCAGTATCAGCGGAAGACAAAGTACCAACTGCATCAAATACAAAAGATCAAATTAGGACTTGGCTTGCTAAGGAAAATGTCAGCTTCGATGATACATATTTGAAACCTGAGTTGTTGCACCTGGTGAGGATGACAAATAAGACAAAGGTGTTTCATATTGACTAAATCATTGCGGAATACGGCCACACGTCTTTGCGACTACCTCTATATCATGATCAATCCGATAGAGCTTGTCTGGGCTAAAGTAAAGGGCAAGTTGCCGAACAGAACAGGATGTTTAAAATGTGTGATGTTGAAGTTCTGACACGTGAGTCCTTCTCAATGATAGACATGCAGTTCTGGAAGAAGTGTGTTGAACATGTGCTCCGAGAGGAAGACGAGTACTGGCACCGAGATGGATTACAATTTGTCCAGCCAGTAACAATTATCAACCTCATGGAATCGTCAGATTCGGGATGATACAAATCATATTTTGATTACAGACTGAGAAATAGCAACGTATACATTTCCATATCCAAATGCGTCTACCATCATACAATTTGTGGTGAAGTTAAGACACCCTGGGGTCTAATGGTGACCGAAGGGAGGACTAACTGTTGCATATTGTATCCAAGTTCACGATTGCACATAAAGGGCAACACACTTAATTACTTGACCTATCAAGTTAATATGGAGATACACCTATGAATAGAATTGACATGGACAAATTCTGGGATACTGTAAAATCTAAAATTTGAGCCCCGTATTTGCAATTGTCATAAAAGATCAAAGGAATTCGCCGATGTGCAAAATCCATAGCATCTATGGACTACTGGTTAGCTTTATTTTAGCGTCATGGATATTCTAAGGCTGCATGCAAAAATCACTGAGATCCAACAGGTAGTTTTCGAGAAAATCAATTTCAAACGTGCTCACGAATTAATGGACAGACTATAGTGTTTTCTTCTCTAGCGAATGTCATTACTTGGGTTTTCTCTATGTTTGCTTTCCAATGTTAATTTGTTGGTGATCGACTGATCAAATACATGATGCTTAAAAATGTAATCATTTAAAATATGATCTATTCATCAAATCTCCATCAATCTGACAACCAACGTAAAACGGATGTAGAAAAGCAAGCGCAACGCTCAACGATTAAATTTGAAACACTTCAAAAATCGTGACTACTAGACATGATTATTTATTAGCTACTGAGCTGACATCACTGTACTCCAGATAGATTATTAAGTGCTGAGTTTCCAACCATCACTTGTCGATATATTTTAATAGTGATGTCTTTCATGGCTTACTTGTTAAATTTAGCAGGAAGGTCAAACGACATGCTTTCTTGAATATTATCTGTAGTGGGCGTCATGGTCTGAATCAAAGGTAGCGGTGAAGACTAACAGTGGACTCATTGCTCCGGACATAGTAAACAACCACCTTCCCATACTAATTATAGTAAAACTGGTAGTGGTCAGACAAATATTACATAGTTGTCTGGGTCTTGTAGTAAACATCTAAAAGTAGATTAGATCTTTTAACAGAAGGAAAGGAGGGAGGGGAGATATAAAACAAAGGGGAACTGAAGAAACCTAAAGATGAAAAATTTATTAGAAGAAGTAGAGCAAGCTTGTAGAAACGATGAATTATGGATCATACTAGAGAGATGATGGGGCCACTATTAATTTGAAGAAGTGATAAGTGAACCACTTATTATTTTAGAGAGATGATAGCCCACAGATAATTTGGAGAAGTGATATGACCTGATAGCTGTGACCTAAATTTCACGAAAACATTACAGACGTGATGGATCACTGATATGTCTTTACTGGTTTGCCCTCAACATAAATTTCATAAATAATTTCAATCTTGCTATGTGGTTTACTTCTCACATCTCCACTTCTTGTGTATACTTTCTGGACATCACCATTCATCAGTGCTGCATCAAAACATCAGTATATTATAAGCCTAATGATGTACAGTTTTCTCTTCTACACCTCTTCCCATCTATAGGCTTGTCGGAACTCTTTTACATTCTCCCAACACCTACACCTTCGTCGCTTGTGTAACGAGGATAGTGACTTTCTTGATAAAGCTCGTGAAATGCTAACACAAAAAAGTTTGGCAACAGAAATAACAAAATCTTATTTATTCTTTGAGTTTCCATATTTTAAAATACCCATCATTGCTAAACAAACAAACAAAACACACACACAAAATTACATTGAGAAAGATATTCTCTCTAAGAGTACTAAGAAAATGAAAGTTTGTTAGTGAGAATTTCTGCTTTCGTCCTTCCATAGAAAGTAGAGAAAACAAAACAAAGCAACGATTAAAGATTAGATTCACAAAGTTGGTGACTTTTATCTTGTTATTAAGACGTCAGGACCAAATGATCAACATAACAATAGAAATATACTATTATGAAGTTATCAATGCTTCACGGTTTTGCCCACTCGATTAAGCATAAACGGTGTCGATTCTATTTTGTTGATGACTAAAAGATAACCTGGCCGTTCCCCTGAATGATTTGATATTATCGCAAGCTGTATTGTTTACACTTGGAGAAAACACCGTGGTCCACAAAGCCGGAAATATTCCTGGACAAAAGGAACCTTTTACTGAAATGCTTTACGTTTATCTAATTCCGGGTTTGGATTTCAGTGAACTAAATGCGGACATGATTGCACCATCTATGAACACACAACCCTCTGTCAATATATTATATCGTGTTTCCTGAGATTGTCCTCAACGAAAAATAAATGTAGCCGAAGACAACTGAATACATTCTCTGTGATTCACTTTTGTATCATCTTTCCTTCAAAAAGAAAAAAAAATAAGACTATTTTTTGCGTAAAGACTTGTTTTCCTTATCGCCATTGTCCATAGCCCTTCAGGCAAACCTTCCCCCGACTTTAAAAGTACTTGTAATTTAGATCCATAAGTAAAATATTAGGGTTTCCTGTAGTCAAAACGCGTACAGTGCATACACCGATAACTTTTGGCCCAAGCTGGTCTCGAACCACGAAGTTTCCACTGCACCTGGTCAATAGCGCAACGTATTATCAACTTCACTATCTGCGACCACAGAGGCCATGCTGAATTATGTCCACCCCAAAAATATAGTGGTCAACTTTAAGTTGTCTACCTAGCCAAACATCATGAACTACAGTAATAATAGCCGTCCATCGCAAGCGATGCTGACAACAGCTTCATACGTGTGCTGCTGCGCCTCTCTGTTGTGAAGTCCAATCATCGAACAGTTTTCCAGAAGCACAACATCAGTTTATTATTTTTTAAACAATATAAATAAAACAATATAAATGAGGGCCATAGAGATGTGGTTTTTACAGAAGAATAGTAAGAATACCATGGACTGCTAGAATGACTAATGTTGAGGTTTTGAATGAGGTCAAGACACAGAGAAAGCTAATCATCAACATAATAAAGAGGCAGTCATCATTTTTGTGGAGAAGAAGGGATGTTTAGAACACATTGAGACAACAGGTAAAATCGAGGGTAGACGAAACAGAGGAAGACAGAGAGAGAAAATTTTGGATAGCCTGACTTCATGGCACGGAAGAGCATCAACATCTGAGTTGATAGCAAACACCAAAGACAGAGATTTATGGAGATCATGATCGCCTACACCAGCCGGCACGGCACCTGATGAGGATGATGACAAATAAAAGGAAAAAACTAACACTGTACAGTCAGTCATCTGACCATATGGTACAGCCATTTAAAACTAATAGCTATGTAAGTTACATATTGTTCAACGGATTAGCGCAATGTGTAGACCGTTCACTTTACAAATCAGACATAAAAGGGGTTGTGTGTTCATTTTCCGCAGCCAACGATCTATAAGTGAGGAAAGGAATTATCCCTCCTGCATCCAGCATTAAATAAATTAAATAATTCCTCTCGTATCGTTATACGTTACATATGGCCTGCAAGTAATTTCTCCCTACCGCTCTATCCTGGGCAACCCGCTCTATCTCCTCCATGGAACTGAGACCGATATGTCCTGCCTCTCTCAGCAAAGTTCGTTTCAGGGTATCCTTAGGTCCACCTCTCTTTCTTGAACCCTTTGCGACCCACTTCAATGCCTGCTTTGATATTCGTTGATCATTTCTCCTCAAGGTGTGTCCAACATATCTCCATCTTCTCTTTCTTATAACAGTTGTCACTAGTGGTTGAGACATGTCTCTGATTTTATCACTTCTCCTGAATTCGTTCCATTTTATATTCATTATTTTTCACAGACATCTATTTTCAAATGCATTCAACTTGCTTTCTATATCTTTAGTCATTTTCCAACTCTCGCTGGCATATGTTAGGATTGATACAACATTTGAATTGAAAATTCGTAATTTAGTTTTAATACTGTATAAATTGCAGTTCCATATTTTATTTAGACTTTTAAAAGCTGATGTTGCTTTGCCAATTCGTATCATAATTTCTTTTTAACATTTCCTGTGCAATCAAAATTGCTACCTAGATAGGTGAACTGCTCTGTTATTTTTATCATTTTAGATTCCATGGTGATATCTGCATTACTTGCCATAGGTGTCTTCATTATATTTGTTTTTTCATAGCTTATCTGCAGTCCAACTTTATCCTTTCTTGCAAGTTTCTGTTGCTCTTTCAATTTCTTGTGATGAGGTAGCTGGCCTCACGCACAAGTCCTCCACCTTTTTCATCCGGGCTTGGAACCGGCATTGGCAGTGTTTGCATCCAGCATACTATATATATATTTATTATATTATATTTGATTATATATATATTATATTATAAGATTAATTAATATAATTAACTAATATAATTAATATAGATTAAGACAATATTATTAGAATATATTATATATCTGATTATATATATATATATAATGAAACCAAGTTTTCCGTAGTTTTTTCAGACACTAGGGTATGAAAGGCCTGTCACATCATGTTCCTCAACCCTAGTATGCAGGAGGTACCCATTTCTTTTCTCACATGTAGAACGTTGAAACACGTAAAAACAAAGTACTGTAGTTTTACAAAATACAAAAACAATCCCAATACACAGAACGTTTCAACCAAAATGCCTTTATCAAGCAAAGGATGCAGCAGAAGCGACGAATATCACTTCTTTCATATCACACTACATATATAATACAACAATAAGATCCTAACGGCCCTAAAATGAAAATCTGTGACTAAAAAATGTAGAACGTCCAGCGTGAGATTAAACCCACAACTCACTTGCGTCCGAGTAGATGGGCTAACTTGTATGCATTAGGCTAATCTTGATGGGCTAACTTGTATGCATTAGGCTAATCTTGATGGGCTAACTTGTATGCATTAGGCTAATCTTGATGGGCTAACTTGTATGCATTAGGCTAATCTTGATGGGCTAACTTGTATGCATTAGGCTAATCTTGATGGGCTAACTTGTATGCATTAGGCTAATCTTGATGGGCTAACTTGTATGCATTAGGCTAATCTTGATGGGCTAACTTGTATGCATTAGGCTAATCTTGATGGGCTAACTTGTATGCATTAGGCTAATCTTGATGGGCTAACTTGTATGCATTAGGCTAATCTTGATGGGCTAACTTGTATGCATTAGGCTAATCTTGATGGGCTAACTTGTATGCATTAGGCTAATCTTGATGGGCTAACTTGTATGCATTAGGCTAATCTTGATGGGCTAACTTGTATGCATTAGGCTAATCTTGATGGGCTAACTTGTATGCATTAGGCTAATCTTGATGGGCTAACTTGTATGCATTAGGCTAATCTAGATGGGCTAACTTGTATGCATTAGGCTAATCTTGATGGGCTAACTTGTATGCATTAGGCTAATCTTGATGGGCTAACTTGTATGCATTAGGCTAATCTTGCAGAAGGCCCAACTGAGATGGGTCGGTCACGTTGCTCGAATGCCTGATAAACGCATCCCAAAACAGTTGATGTATGGCGAGCTTGAAGGGGGCAGACGTTTAGCAGGTGGACAGAAAAAACGATTTAAAGACACTCTTAAAGTGTCTCTAAAATGCTTCGATATAGACAATACGTGCTGGGAATCCTTGCGCAAGATCGCCAAATGTGGCGCTGTACCAACAAAAGAGGAACCCGAATAGCTGAGAATCATCGTATTGTTGAGTCACAGAGAAAACGAGCAGCGCGAAAAGACAGAGCACACAACACGCACATGTCTAACCTTGATCATGTATGCCCCACCTGTGGTCGGGATTCTGTTCTAGGATTGGACTCTACAGTCACCTCCGCACACACAGAGAGGTGCAACAGTACACGTCTGAGATTGTTGTCATCATCGCTTGCGATGGACGGCTATTATAGGCTAATCTTGATGGGCTAACTTGTATGCATTAGGCTAATCTTGATGGGCTAACTTGTATGCATTAGGCTAATCTAGATGGGCTAACTTGTATGCATTAGGCTAATCTTGATGGGCTAACTTGTATGCATTAGGCTAATCTTGATGGGCTAACTTGTATGCATTAGGCTAATCTTGATGGGCTAACTTGTATGCATTAGGCTAAGCTTGATGGGCTAACTTGTATGCATTAGGCTAAGCTTGATGGGCTAACTTGTATGCATTAGGCTAATCTTGATGGGCTAACTTGTATGCATTAGGCTAATCTTGATGGGCTAACTTGTATGCATTAGGCTAATCTTGATGGGCTAACTTGTATGCATTTGGCTAATCTTGATGGTCTAACTTGTATGCATTAGGCTAATCTTGATGGGCTAACATGCATTAGCAATCGATGGCACCATTAGGCTAATCTTGATGGGCTAACTTGTATGCATTAGGCTAATCTTGATGGCTAACTGTATGCATTAGGCTAATCTTGATGGGCTAACTTGTATGCATTAGGCTAATCTTGATGGGCTAACTTGTATGCATTAGGCTAATCTTGATGGGCTAACTTGTATGCATTAGGCTAATCTTGATGGGCTAACTGTATGCATTAGGCTAATCTTGATGGGCTAACTTGTATGCATTAGGCTAATCTTGATGGGCTAACTTGTATGCATTAGGCTAATCTTGATGGGCTAACTTGTATGCATTAGGCTAATCTTGATGGGCTAACTTGTATGCATTAGGCTAATCTTGATGGGCTAACTTGTATGCATTAGGCTAATCTTGATGGGCTAACTTGTATGCATTAGGCTAATCTTGATGGGCTAACTTGTATGCATTAGGCTAATCTTGATGGGCTAACTTGTATGCATTAGGCTAATCTTGATGGGCTAACTTGTATGCATTAGGCTAATCTTGATGGGCTAACTTGTATGCATTAGGCTAATCTTGATGGGCTAACTTGTATGCATTAGGCTAATCTTGATGGGCTAACTTGTATGCATTAGGCTAATCTTGATGGGCTAACTTGTATGCATTAGGCTAATCTTGATGGGCTAACTTGTATGCATTAGGCTAATCTTGATGGGCTAACTTGTATGCATTAGGCTAATCTTGATGGGCTAACTTGTATGCATTAGGCTAATCTTGATGGGCTAACTTGTATGCATTAGGCTAATCTTGATGGGCTAACTTGTATGCATTAGGCTAATCTTGATGGGCTAACTTGTATGCATTAGGCTAATCTTGATGGGCTAACTTGGTATGCATTAGGCTAATCTTGATGGGCTAACTGTATGCATTAGGCTAATCTTGATGGGCTAACTTGTATGCATTAGGCTAATCTTGATGGGCTAACTTGTATGCATTAGGCTAATCTTGATGGGCTAACTTGTATGCATTAGGCTAATCTTGATGGGCTAACTTGTATGCATTAGGCTAATCTTGATGGGCTAACTTGTATGCATTAGGCTAATCTTGATGGGCTAACTTGTATGCATTAGGCTAATCTTGATGGGCTAACTTGTATGCATTAGGCTAATCGCTTTGATGCAAGGCTAACTTGATGCTACGTATGCATTAGGCTAATCTTGATGGGCTAACTTGTATGCATTAGGCTAATCTTGATGGGCTAACTTGTATGCATTAGGCTAATCCGTCCCTAATATATATATATTTATTTATATGTATATACATGATTCCTGTACTGGCCTACGGTTGTGAAAGTTGGAAATCAACAAAGAAAATTGATAAGAAACTGGACAGCTTTGAGAATAAATGTCTCCGAAAATTACTAAAAGTAAAATGGAGTGATTTCGTTTTGAACAACACAGTGAGAGATAGAACACAGCAACAACCCGTATCAAATATTATAAGGAAACGAAGGTGGAAATATTTAGGTCATGTTCTTAGATTGGACGAAAAGAGACTTAATCGAAAAGTCCTTATGTGGTCACCAGTTAGGAAAAGAAAACGTGGAAGACCTAAGATCTCTCTTCGAAGAACCATCCAACAAGAAATTAAACTATTGGGATGTAAAACCATACGAGATCTCCAACTTCTAGCAACGAACCGCATCACATGAAGGTCTAAAACCTCTGCCCTATGTGCCGCCTTTGGCACGAAAGGAACTAACTATATAACTAATATACAGCGTGATTAAATTATTTTCTTTGTGACTTCGTCTTTTATTTTGTCTACACCATAGATTCCCAAACTTTGTCAACCCACCGCCCACTATGCACAACATACACTTTGTAACTCCCCCTCCACATTATAACAGTTTGCCAACGCCCTCTCCCACATATGTATGCATGCTCTATTTTCTCTTTGACATCGACAATTGATATATATTTCTGTCATACATAGTCAATTTTCAAATGATTATATGCAGGAAATAGAAAATGGATGAAAAAATGGATCATGTAAGACGGGCATAAGATGAATTAAAATGCAGAATTCAAATTTTAAATGATTATGCAATCGCAAAATTACGAAAATAATTTACTTAAAATATTTATTATTAATTTCTTCTTTAAAAGCCTCCGACACCTAATAGCCTGAATACCCCACCCCCAATTCTTCTGAACTCACTATCCCTATCCCCCTACCCCACCCACCCATCCCCTAGAACGCTTCAGCGCCCACTCTTAGGGAAACTCTAGTCTATACGAATCAGAAATGATCAAATATATTTCTAGAACATACAACATCAAGATTAAGGGGTATATTAATATCACAAATATCCGTTTACCAGCTATTAAGCCTACTTAGCTATCAATTTCACTGACATGTAAATCCTGTATAACTAACTATACTATCAATCTTATCTAAAAATAAAAGAAATTTTATTTCACTAAATTTAGTTTAAGAATTGTCCCAATTTTAATAGACGTAAATTTTTACTTCAGTGTCATATTGCATATTTCAATTAGTTTTACAAATAACTATCACCCAAGTCACTTGAACAACGCAAGACAACAAAACAAAAAACCATGCACCTGGTTGCAGTGTGACGACAAAAGAAGAAGAAGAATTAGTTTTAAGAATACTTTTTACTAATCGCCTCGTATCATAAAAGATCCGTGCTAAACGGTGCAAGTACCCCGTCAATATTCGTGGAGTAATTTCCGGGAAAACCCAATAATTTATATATTTATATATTTATATATATATACATTAATATGAAATTGGTTATTGGTTATTGGTTACTAAACTGACGTCATTGCACTCCGGGCAGACACATAGGTGCTCAGTCTCCCCAACAGATATCGAAGAGTATGCATACTGATGGTACCTGTGGCGCGCTAATTAAACACACCTCTCACTCTGCCCCTCAAACATCTAGTTCTACTTGTACAGCGGTCGATTCAACATCTATTTTAGTGTCCTCATCCAGCATTCGCGAAGAGACCGAAGAACATCCCCCTTATCCATCTTCAACTCCCCGACAATCGATGCTGTTGAAGTAAGCATGTCCGCTCTCTCATTACCGTATGAAAAATAATCAGACAAATGGAAAAAACTTAGAAACGTGAAATTAACCACACAAAAAAACTATTAATAACCTGTATAAAAAAAAAATAAAGTAAAGTCGCATCCCCCGGGTAACATATGTTTAGGAGGTCACGGTAAAGTAAAGGGATCCTTGTTATACCCAGGGGTATATAGGGTAATACGGTGTTAAGCCAGTATTTTGTGTTGATCGTTTGCCCATGTGTTGCTGGGTAACATATGCCATGATATACAAGGCATATCGTTAGCGGCGACTGAGGTAGGGACCTAGGGAAGCTGCCCTAGTAAATAAAAAGCGTCACAGAAATCGAATGTGCTGGCCTACTACTAGGCGTATAACTGGCACAACGTAAAATCGGTCTTAGGCTCAGTTCACATACAAATCACACAGAGTGGTTAACAAGTGGTCGACATGAAGTGTTTGAAGAAGAAGAATTGACCGTCGGTACACTATATGTGATGTGATCAACATCCGCCTTTACTTTCCAGTGCTTTTCTGTATACCCAATTGAGGCTGTGTCGAGCTGAGAGCCGCTTCGGTCGGGAAAAATTCCACGACCACTGTGGAATTAAACCGGACTACTAGCCACAGAAGCGAGTTGGCTAACAACTACGCTACTGCGGCTTATTAAACACCTGTGTTGACATAAATAAATACCAGCGTAAGTTCAAGAACCGTGTATAAAAGGTATAACGTAAGGAAGCTATTTATATAGCCGACATTAATCATCTATGAAATCAAATCGTCACACACCACCCACCACGATGACGAGCAAACATGGATATCCTGGCTATCTTTCATATGGGAGGGAATCTTCAGCAAGCACATACGTCTATGTCACATGATAATATCAGAGTTGAGGGGTGAGGGTATTCTTTATTTATATTCTGATCATCAAATTACTAGTGATGAATACTCAAAAGTCTGAGAAATGCTCTTGTCTAGTCACAGAAAGAAAAATATGAATAAGAATATGATTTCATTTGTTTGTTTGTTATGGTAGGAGATTAAAACCTCTTTGTGCTGTAGAAAAATGCACTCATAAAAAAATGCACTATTCACGAGTACAGTTTTACCAGAGACCCCTGGAAATGTGGCTGGAGCTACGGAATTCAGCGTTTACTGTGATAGATCTCACAACTGTCTATCTCTTGTCAAGGATGGATGGGAGAAGATCTTAACACACAGGAGATCACCTCATTTACATGACTTACATATAAAAGGACATCATTTTACATGAACTTAACATATAAGAGAGGACATCATTTTACATGAACTTTACAGGAGAGAAAACCATTATTCGTGAACTTGACGTGCAGGACAAAAATCATTATACGCTAACTTAATATACTTGAAAGAAATTATACTCCATGAATTTAACATACAGGTTTGATAATTAGTGTACGTTCACTTAATATACAGGGTGTTTAAGATAAAAGTAGCCCAATTGACTAATAAAAGCCTGTAAATTGGGCTACTTTTATGTTGAACACCCTGTATAATAGAAGGAGGAAAAGAATCATTCAACGTGAATTTTCAACATACAGTTTAAGAAAATTGACGGTAAACTTAACATGAAAGGAAGCCAAGTTGGCTGTGACATAGCGTAGGAGGAAAACATTCTTACAAGAAGACAACAAACATGGCAGGAAATCTAGCGGAAAAGTAACGTTATGATACTGGGGAGACAATCAAATTACGCTCGTTGGACTGGGAACATTTTTGTTTTAAAACATAGACATTGGTTTACAAATATTTCACAAGTTAGCATAATTTGTCAAATTATTATCAGATGATTAGAAGAAGTAGATGAATTTGTATTTGTTTTTTGAAACATGACAGATCATTAAACCTTCATAAACGATCTATTGTCTATTGTTTTTTCCTAGGTGAGTGATGGAATTGGTTGTCCACTCTTGCCGTTAAGCGTAGTGATGGGAGCTTTAATTTGCGTTTCAGGGCCAGATGTATCGCCCTTGTTGTGTTATATCTGTGTTTATTTAGTGTGGTCTTGATATTGTCTATCCATCTTTTTTTGGTCTTCCTTTGGTTCTAGCACCTGATCTCTTTGCATTGTCTGCTGTTATAAACGGTTGTTTGAATAAATCTAGCAGTCAGTTATCAATTATCTCAGAACGGATTAATCGGTTTAGTACTTCTGTCTTTATCTACAGTAATATAAATTACTAAGGCTGATTTTTTTGTGTGTTTTGTATGATCAAGTAGTGGCATGAGGTGAAGTCTGTGGGTAAAATTGTGTTTCTACTACATGGTGAATAACCAATCGCTTACAGTTTGAACTTTCGCTCAAAATTACTTCTACTATTCCCACTATTTCGACGCACATTATTCAATGGGGAGAAGAAGTACATGTTGCAACAATGACTCATTATGATAATGTAAACTAGAGCATGACATTAACAGAAGTATGACATGTATTACTAATAGCGTTGTAACCCTTAGTAAAGAAAAGCTAGTTCTAAAATAAGGGTTCAGTATTGTAAAGGAAGTATTGAGTGATATTAACTTCGTATTGTTATTAACAACTATCTATTGTTGTTATATCTTCGACTTCCTGTACTAACTTCATGTCAGCTGAAGCAATCTCGTATTGAAAGTTTGTTATGAACAGAATGACTAACAACAACATACTTCCCTTATAATAACTTCTTCGTATTGTCAAATAGGATATCAGAAGATAAAAGAAGAAAAGAAAGACAAAGAACAGCACTTCATAGAACCAGCACCACAGAATACGCAATTAGTTATGTCTTAACAACATGTAAGAATTATTTTGAATATGGCGCGACATTGTTCACTCTGCATATCACTAATATATGCATTATACGTCGCATTTAGTGTATAGAAAAATGTTGATAAATAGACAATATTGTTGCCCAATTTGCAAAATAATATATTGGCTCTTTACTTGACAGATATGGCCTGAAAGCTAATCCCCGTAAAGATAAATGATCCTGTTCTGTATTTGTTAGGATATTATTTCCCGAAGTTTTGACGCAAGTCAACGATTGTAATTTTGACAAGTTTTTAACGAAACTGGAATTAACATGTCCAAAAATAAGTCCAACTTGAACGAAACCAGCAAGAATATTTGTGTTCAAAGCATAAGCAAACAAAACCGTTCGTTTGAAACGTATGACAAACTGTATACTGTAATAGTTATAAGTAGATACAGTTGCAATCAAATGTTGTTACAACGCGATCCAAGACGGCGATTACTTTCGCTCGTTATAACCGTTAAACGTAATTTCTGTGAGGAATGTTTTCCTCTGTAATTCTTGTTCCACTGATTTCAATATAACTAGGGGACAAAAATGAAATTTATAATTTATGAACTTTTTCTTAGCTGCCCCGTCAACGGGAATCTTCTTTACATTTGGAAACAACGTGGCTTTTGAGACTTAGAAACAGTAATCATGTTTCCTTTCTTTTGTCAGTCCCATTCATTAAGAAAACACCTGTCGTTACTGCATGCAGTATCGCTTTTAGGCGTTATAGGACAGGGGGGACGATAGCATGAGGAATTTAATGGCTGCATGGCTAAGTGCAGTCGCCGCGAAGATGTTCAGGTTAGAGGAGCCGTGCTCTAATCTATTCGGCCAGATGCTCCTCTGTCCCATTCATAATTGATCAATTTACTGTTGAACAATTTCTTTCATCTTCGTTCCAGGGCCCATGTGTCTCGAGCAGACAGGCTGAATGGTTATGTCAGCATATCGAGACCGTCAGCAAATGGATATAGCTGACATTTTAGAGTCGTCATAGAGTCTGACCGCAAAGAGGACTTTCATCTGAAATCTAAACCAATCCACACCAGCAGCTAGATTGCAAAAGCTTGGATTGAAGATTGGAGTGGCCAGAAAAGAGCAGCATAACAGGTGTTAACACAATGGGCTCATCAACCAATATCAAGCTGATACGGTCAGTCTATTGACGCTGTTGGGGATATTGCGAAAGAGATCGGAACACCTACGGACATGTCCAAAATGCAACGAAGGTGTTCCACACCGAAATTGAAATGGAACTAAACAATACCTTGATCTTGTATCATCAACACATTTGTCATCTTTGAATGTAACAGTTTCATTAGGAATCAAGTTCTAAAACAGATCAATTTCAACTACATAAAAAAGATTATATACTCTCAGCAACCTCGTTAACACTCGTCTCAAACACCTTCACGTGTTAAAGGGAAGTTATTAGAACCAGATAATGTGACATTCCTACTGACTTTTGCATAAATAATAGTATGCAGATTTGTGAAATGAAAGACAAGCACTGGATATGATTATGAAACAATAGTATGCAGATTTGTGAAATGAAAGACAAACACTGGATATGATTATGAAATAATAGTATGCAGATTTGTGAAATGAAAGACAAGCACTGGATATGATTATGAAATAATAGTATGCAGATTTGTGAAATGAAAGACTAAAACTGGATATGATTATGAAATAATAGTATGCAGATTTGTTAAATTAAAGACTAAAACTGGATATGATTATGAAATAATAGTATGCAGATTTGTTAAATTAAAGACTAAAACTGGATATGATTATGAAATAATAGTATGCAGATTTGTGAAATGAAAGACAAAAACTGGATATGATTATGAAATAATAGTATGCAGATTTGTGAAATGAAAGACAAACACTGGATATGATTATGAAATAATAGTATGCAGATTTGTGAAATGAAAGACAAACACTGGATATGATTATGAAATAATAGTATGCAGATTTGTGAAATGAAAGACAAACACTGGATATGATTATGAAATAATAGTATGCAGATTTGTGTAATGAAAGACAAACACTGGATATGATTATGAAATAATAGTATGCAGATTTGTGAAATGAAAGACAAACACTGGATATGATTATGAAATAATAGTATGCAGATTTGTGAAATGAAAGACAAACACTGGATATGATTATGAAATAATAGTATGCAGATTTGGGAAATGAAATACAAACACTGGATATGACTATGAAATAATAGTATGCAGATTTGTTAAATGAAAGACAAACACTGGATATGATTATGAAAACGATGTTGTCAAAGATCTCAACAGAACAGACTAGACCATTATATTTCGTCTACGTACCGGACACTGCAGAATCAACAGACACTTACATAGACTAGGAATAAGTCAAACAGTTCTCTGCCCGTGTCAGCAAACGGAACAGCACCGGAGCATGTCCTGCTAGAATGTCCTCTCATGTGTGAGCTGAGAAGCAATATGTCGTCCTAGTCTTTCTTCTTTTGTCGTCACACTGCTACCGGGTTGTTGCCCAGTGTCGTGGTTTTCTGGTTTTGTCTTGCGCTGTTCTGGTGGCTTGTGTGATTGTTATCTTTGCTCTTTCACAGGATGCTGCCACGCCATCTAACCATCTTTTCCGTGGTCTTCCTCTTGCCTTCTTTCCCGATGTTCTGTTGTAGAAGACTCTGTATACTGTGGAGTTTGGATGCATTCTTATTAAGTGGCCAAACCACTTCATTCTTTGTTTATCTATATAATTCAAGCACGGTTTTGTGCCAACTTTCTTTCTTATGCTGATGTTGGTGATTCTGTCTTTTCTTGTGTTGTTGGTAACTTTTCTCAGGCAACGCATTTCACATGTAGTTATTTTTGTGACTGCGCTTTGCTCAATGTCCATGTTTGGCTCTGGTAACACAAAGTAGGTATAAAAATGCTGTTGATCATTTGTTTCTTAGCTGCCTGTGAAATTTTTGGGTGCCTTAACAATGGGGCTAGCTGGTAGGTTACAGCATTTGCTTTTGTACTCTAGCCTCTATCTCTCTATCTAGTTTTCCGTCTTCTGTGAATATGCTTCCTAAGTATTTGAATTCTTTCACTTGGTTTATTTTAGTGCCATTGACATGGATGTCTAGATTATTATGTTTTCTTCCCATATTCATTATTTCTGTTTTAGTGTTGTTGATTTTCATGTCATGTTTCACACAATTATTGTTCAAAGTGTCAATATGATGTTGTAGATCTTGTTCATTTTGATGTATCAGGCACTGATCATCTGCAAAAAGTAGTTCATTTATTTCATCATTATCTGAATTCGACTCTTGAGTTATTTTATCCATATATGCGATAAAGAGTAGTGGTGAAAGGACACAACCTTGTCTAACACCTGATGTAATGGAGAACCAGTCGGTCATTCCTTCTGTAGTTCTTACTGTACTCTGGCTATCTTGATATAAGGCCATGATGTTACCTAGAGTCAGTCGACCTAAAAGCTAAGTTTTGGGTCAGCCTGAAAGTTGAATGCCCAGTTTGTAGTCCACAGTGGATTAGGAGCATGACCATAGATCGCAGAAGTAGAAGAAGAAGACGAAAAAAAACCGACCATGCCTCCAGAATTGTCTGGGACTTTACATGTACTATTCTGTAAATCAAACTTTAATTACAGTGAATAAATTTCAATTCAGCGCCAGAGTAAGTGATCCGACAAGGAATACGCCCCTTTAAATTCTTATTGTGTTCATGGAAACACTACTACGCTTCAGTCTAGCAAAGTGAGAAGGGATATCTCTCTCTCCCTCGATCACCGCCCAGACCGATGGACCAGATCCCCATAAATTCTATTCTTGTGGAAATCTGATTCATGCAACCCTAGCATTGGTGTGTTTTACGTCACATCTTCAGAACCATTTGGAGCCGTGATTTTTATCCTTCGGCGATGTGTCCAGTTTCAACCAGTGTTTATTCTGTTCGCTCTCCGTTCTGTAGACATCTAATGTTTTTTACGGTGTGGGGTAGCTAGCCCAACGTCCAACCTCCTTAGACGCCTCTTACGACATGCGTGGCAGGTAACAGCGGTTCTATTCTTTACACCCCAATTTGGACCCGGTAACCACTAGGGCGAAAAGGGATCTAACTGCTACGCGTCAATCTAGTATTGTGAGAAGGGGTCTACATTCTCATTCTTATTTGTAGCATCAGCCTGTTTTCTTTTATTTTGAGTTCTTTCTAGATAGATCTATCTGTTCTTTTCTCTGTCCATGATATACGGACGACTCTTCTGTAACGCTTATATTCAAAAGCCCTCACGTTGCCACTAGGAATATACATGCTCTTAGTATTCTGATCTTTGTTTTCCTATCAGTTCCATTCCATACTGTTTTTAGTTGTTTCATTTTTTGTAAAGCCATGTTAACAGCGTCTATAATATAATTTCTTCGTACCGTTATATGTTACATAGGACCTGCAAGCAATTTCTCAATACTGTTCTATCCCGGGCAACTCGCTTAATGTCCTCCATTAAACTGAGACCGATATTTCTTGCCTCTCTTTGGAAAGTTCGTTTCAGAGTCTACATAGGTCGTCTCTCTTTCTTGAACCTTCTGCATCCCACTTCAATGCCTGCTTTGGTATTTTTTATCATTTCTTCTCAAGGTGTGTCCAACATATCTCTGTCTTCTCCTTCTTATAACTGATGTTACTAGTGGTTGACCAGACATTTTTCTGATTTAATCACTTCTCCTGAATTCGTCCCATAGAATAATCATTCCAACTTGAATATTTATATACAATGGTGACATCGATCAATAATCATACATTCAATTACAACAAATGCAACAAATTATTTTCGTTCAAAGCTTTTATTTATCAACATATGTAACAATTTTTGTATATACAATCATTGTATAATACAAGTAAAATACATTTTTTTAAATTTTAATAAATTTATGAAAAGTACAGTTCTGTAAAATATTTAATAAAAATCAATGAACAATATTTTGGCGCAATATTACAATAACATTGCATTTCAAATAGAAAGATTTTTTTCGTAACATAGTTGTGTGTGTATATATATATTATGATTATTACTCATTTAGACTTGACACTTTTATGAAATAGGATTTCTGTACTGTTAACACAGCTCAAATAATAAATATTCAACTTTTAAATAATGAAAGGAATGGGAGTCGAAATTGGAACTTTCAGGACATTTTGTTAAAGAGACGAGACATTTGATTAATCAACACTAGTGTGTGATTAATAGTTATACGCTGGTAAAAATACTGCGAAGGAGATCGTATCACATATGTACCTGTCCGTAGTGCTGTCGTGATGATATCCCCTAATCACTAGCAAATCCCAAGATGCATAACTTTGATCAATGCATGTAGGATATAGTTGTACAGCATGTAATAAAACGAAATAATTAAGATCAATATGTGATCTATTAAGCAATATTATCAATAATTCTGTTACATATTATGTGAGTTATATAATAACTTAATACATATGGCAAGATCATTTTAACATATAATAATGTGAGCAATGAATAGAACAAACATTTTTAATGACTAATATAGCCGTACAATATGTGAAAACTCCATGATTAGCCATGTTTTCCCAAATGTTTAAACCACGTTCAGATAACAAAAGTTTTCACAATCTAGGAAGACAAGCTAGAAATGGTTACACATGTTATAGTTTTGAATTAGCACTTGCTAATATCCTGATTGTTTGTTGACTAATTAAGTCTTCAGTTTTAACATATTAAATATAATATATTTCAGATCGCATCCAACTTAACTTAAATAAAATTGATAAATAGAAAGTTGTTGAGATAATCTTGTTCTAACATATTATATATACATAATTCAGATCGCATCCAGCTTAAATAAAATTGATAAATACAAAACTGTTGAGTTTGTCTTCAGTTCTAACATATCATATTTATTATATATATATATATATATATATAATTCAGATTGCATCCAGCTTATGTAAAAATAAATATATACACATATGTTCAGATTGTTGTTCTCTTGAACGTTGTCGGAAAGACACACAAAATAATTTCCGTACACACAAAAAATGGTCTAATGGCCTAAGAATGGCGTCATTGCACCAGATTTTCCATATGGCTCAGTCCATCTCGGCAGAAATGATACATCTCCTGCCGAGAGTGTTGCACAAACACATACCCCGTAGCTCCAGCAACAATCCTAGGGATCTCCGGAGAAAATTTTTCACAAACCTTTAGTGCTCCAGGCAAACGTCTTTACCACTTCACCATACAGACTACCCTCCCTTACGTCCACATACATGTTTGTAGTCAACTAATTGTTGGTATGAATTGGTAGCCACTCAAGAGCAATACCTCGTTTCTCGGCCTTTTGGCTAAAATAACAGTAAGTTGCCCAACACTTGTTCAAGGTCAGAAGGTGACAGCTTTCAAATAGCCAGTTAGCCCTCTCTTATACACAATAAACAAGCAGCTCTCATTGAAATGATGAGACAAGCTGAACTTACTCCATCCCCCACCTCTCTCTCTCGCTCTCTCTCTCTCTCTCCCAAGTACTGAATCCACTCGATGAGACACTGACGGTATGGTTCGATTTTGAAAAAAGTATGATTCCTAGAAACCTGAAAGACTGAATAATAGTAAGATAAGTACGAAAACATGTACAGCTCAGTTTTACTAAGACAATAGAAAAATTCACAAACCCAATGTATCGACCAAAGAAGCTACCATCAGAGCTATAATAAACAGACAATAAAAATAAAATTGAAAATCATCAAGTGGTTTCTACAAAATACTAAACATAACCGCTAATATTATAACTACTAAAAACTTGGCAATACTATTTGTATAATACATGAATCAAATAACAATAAATCAGTGAAAATTGACTTGAAAAAGAATGATTTACGATTTCGAACTGAAAAGTTTTTGATTATATCACAAACGGGGACAATACATGAACCAACATGAGTTAATGTTCCTAGGTATAAGTTATAAATAAGTTACAACTATGGTTCAAAACGAGTCCACACGTTCAGTGCGAGGTGGTATCGATGCTTATAATATAATATTATTTACAAATGTTCATTATTGTACAATATAAATTTATATATAATCTCATCAGATGAGAATGATTGAAAAGTATCAGATAATAAAATATATAGAAATATTTGTCAGGTTTCACGCTGTGAAATAGCTTGCTTCAGGATGACCCACTTTTTTTCTTTGATCATTTTTATTAAAGTTGACACCTGAGAGTGTTTACAGAAGAGGAAGAAAGCACAGTGAGGATCATATATATTTACATATTAATATTAAATTATATATTCAATATTGAGCAAATTGTAGTTTTAAAAATACATTAATATTAGTAGCAAAAATAACACAGCAGGTGTAAAACATTTGATATGGTTAACTCTAAAACTAATACCTAATAAGAAATTCATGAATACTTGTTCAAATTAACAAATTTACAATAATGATAATAATGGGATATTTAATCTAATGATAAAACTCATGATATAGCACGCACTGTAATCGTGACAATGTGTAGATTGTTAATGTCTATAATATATATATATATATATATATATATATATATATATATATATATGTATCAAAATATGAATAATCTTTTCTGAGATTGATACAGTTATTTATAAGTATATACATCTTTGGTAGAATCACATCTAGCTTTGTAATAAATACATGTCTGTTAGATTGATAATAAATACATGTCTATTAAACTGATAATAAATACATGTCTGTTAAATTGTTAATAAATACATGTCTGTTAAATTGTTAATAAATACAAATCTCGTAGTTTGTTAATAAATACAAGGTACATGTATAGAATAGATTCATATTTAGCAAGAATTTATAAGTAATCAATGAGCTCTAAGTTTTAACTCAGAGTTTGGAAAAATTTGAGTAGTTTCATGTTTTTATACCCAATGAAATCATGGGCGTTTTTCATGAAGACATAATTTAACATATACCGGCTCTTGCTGATAGTGATGTAATTTTTTAGGTCACCAGAAACCACTGAAGAATCTACGAACTGGGTCATTGGATTATTTTGACTATTCAGGATTGTAGCAATCTGTGACAGCAAAATGTAGAATTGATTGATGATTGCATCTATGTTTTCTGTGTAGATTCCTTTATCATAATTCTGCTGTGTCTTCTGGATAAAATCCAAGTATTTAATGTAGGTCGATATGTCTTGATGGTCCTTCTTGAAGCTGCTTACGTTCTGAAATAATAAACAATAAAAATTGTATTTTAGTTGTTCAAAGACTATATAATTCAACTTAATTTTACACAGTCATTGTTATTATAGTAAAAGTCATAGTTTTATATATCATTTATATTATATAACATGAGTATGACCTGATGTCACAATATTTTGTCTGGTAACATTCAGACTAATATCCTCTAACAGAATAGTAATGCTTTCAAATTAGGTTTTTTCTAACTTAAACAGCTTCATATTTAGTATACAACTCTAATATTGAAAATACAATTACGTATCAACTATTGATGATATTGTTTAACATAAATAATATAAACAGTAAAAACTACAATTTAGTTGCCAAATATTCAACATTAAGTGTTTCAGCAGAAAATATGTTTCTAATATTTAGATATAACAGCTACTTCTGTTGAATAATAGTTCATTTATGTAAAATTATAACAATATAATTTAATATTTTCTTGTAAATGATTGAAATGAAGAATATGTAACTTAATCTGAGTAAAGTGCAAGGGGAAGTGCGACATACATGGGAGAAAGCTTTAATGTGCAGTGGATCAGGTTGTATGGAATACAAATCTCCCTTAACCCAGTAGCATGCAGGGAAACGGGGGAAGGAACAATATATTGTAAATACAATTATCTTCTCATAATAATAATAATAACTGTGCATCGCAAGCGATGATGACAACAGCATCAGACATGTTGTGTTGCACCTTCCTGATGTAACTGTATAGCCCAATCTTTGAACACAGTCCTCTACCGCAGGTGGTGCATACATGATCAAGGTTGGACATATGGGTGTTGTGTGTTCTGTCTTTTCGTGCAGCTCACTTTCTCTGTACCTCAACAGTACGACGATTCTCAGCTATGAGAGTTCCTTTTGTGCTGTTACCGCGCCACATTTGACTATCTTGTGCAAGAGATACTCAGCACCTGGTGTCTATATCGAAGCATTTTAGAGACACTGTAAGAGTGATTTTGACGCGTTTATTCTGTCCATCAACCGATCATCTCATACACATATAGTCAAACAAACATATGTGGTACATAAAAGCGGGGGTAAATAATGTTTAAAATAATACGTGTAACGTGTACAAACAATGCAAGCAAGCACAATGTTTAACATGAATTAAATGCAACAAATATTGCGTTGTTAAGCAATAACTAAACGTCATGCAGGGAGAGGATGCTGGGAAATTGTTGTGAATTGCATGCAGGTTCTGTAACGTAAAGTACCTATTGTTGTTCAATGGAGCGGTTCTCAGCCTCCAGAGCGTTGTTCAAGTTAACAATAAACATCTGCATGTAGCGAGCCACAGTGTATCCTAGAAAGATGATACGCTTCTCGTCGCTAGGCAACGGTTGATTGTCGATGGCTTCCTCAAGGTTTACAAACGCATCAAAATCAGCCAACATCACTTCATTTTCTATTTGTGCTTCTTCTGTTGTGAAATTTGTCTCTCTGACAGCACTGGTTATTTCTAATCTACATTTCACAGTCAGCATTGCTGACATTACATTTCTTAAAGCTTCCTCATAATCTTCCATAAAAGTAGTGGAAATCAACCGTTCAAGAATATTATATATAATAGTAATATTAAGGGCACTCTGTCTCAGAGTTCTGGTGAATACCTAAGATAGGAAAGAGATGAAATACAATCAGATTAGTTTATTAGTACAACAACATTCAAGTAGCAGAACACTGAGAGATCAACATAAGCCTCAAAGTTGTTGGTTTATGTATGCTTGGTTAGTAGAGTTAAAACTTGGTTAGTAGAGTTAAAACTTGATTAGTAGAGTTAAAACTTGATTAGTAGAGTTAAAACTTGATTAGTAGAGTTGAAACTTGATTAGTAGAGTTAAAACTTGATTAGTAGAGTTAAAACTTGATTAGTAGAGTTAATCAAAACATGATAAAACCAAATTATGTTACTGCAAACATATTAGAAATAGACGAAATTGTGTTACTAGAAGCAGATAAGAAACAGACTAGATTGTGTTACTAGAAACAGATAAGAAACAGATTAGATTGTGTTACTGGAAGATAAGAAACAGACTAGATTGTGTTACTGGAAGCAGATAAGAAACAGACTAGATTGTGTTACTGGAAGATAAGAAACAGACTAGATTGTGTTACTGAAGCAGATAAAAACAGACCAGATTGTGTTACTAGAAACAGATAAGTAACAGACTAGATTGTGTTACTAGAAGCAGATAAGAAACATACTAGATTGTGTTACTGGAAGCAGAAACAGACTAGATTGTGTTACTAGAAACAGATAAGAAACAGACTAGACTGTGTTACTGGAAGCAGATAAGAAACAGACTAGATTGTGTTACTAGAAGCAGATAAAAAAACATACTAGATTGTGTTACTAGAAACAGATAAGAAACAGACTAGATTGTGTTACTAAAAACAGCTAAGAAACAGACTAAATTGTGTTACTGGAAGCAGATAAGAAACAGACTAGATTGTGTTACTAGAAACAGATAAGAAACAGACTAGATTGTGTTACTAGAAGCAGATAAGAAACAGACTAGATTGTGTTACTGGAAGATAAGACACAGACTAGATTGTGTTCTGAAGCAGATAAGACACAGACTAGATTGTATTACTGGAAGCAGATAAGAAACAGACCAGATTGTGTTACTAGAAACAGATATGAAACAGACTGGATTGTGTTATAGAAACAGATAAGAAACAGACTAGATTGTGTTACTAAAAACAGATAAGAAACAGACTAGATTGTGTTACTAGAAACAGATAAGAAACAGACTAGATTGTGTTACTAGAAACAGATAAGAAACAGACTAGATTGTGTTACTAGAAGCAGATAAGAAACAGACTAGATTGTGTTACTAGAAACAGATAAGAAACAGACTAGATTGTGTTACTAAAAACAGCTAAGAAACATACTAGATTGTGTTACTAGAAGCAGATAAGAAACATACTAGATTGTGTTACTGGAAGCAGAAACAGACTAAATTGTGTTACTAGAAGCAGATAAAAAAACATACTAGATTGTGTTACTAGAAGCAGATAAGAAACAGACTAGATTGTGTTACTAGAAGCAGATAAGAAACAGACTAGATTGTGTTACTAGAAGCAGATAAGAAACAGACTAGATTGTGTTACTGGAAACAGATAAGAAACAGACTAGATTGTGTTACTGGAAGCAGATAAGAAACAGACTAGATTGTGTTACTAGAAACAGATATGAAACAGACTAGATTGTGTTACTGGAAACAGATAAGAAACAGACTAGATTGTATTACTAGAAACAGATAAAAAACATACCAGATTGTGTTACTAGAAACAGATAAGAAACAGACTAGATTGTGTTACTGGAAACAGATAAGAAACAGACTAGATTGTATTACTAGAAACAGATAAAAAACATACCAGATTGTGTTACTAGAAACAGATAAGAAACAGACTAGATTGTGTTACTAGAAACAGATAAGAAACAGACTAGATTATGTTACTGGAAGCAGATAAGAAAACAGACTAGATTAGTTTACTGGAAACAGATAAGAAACAGACTAGATTATGTTACTGGAAGCAGATAAGAAACAGACTAGATTATGTTACTGGAAACAGATAAGAAACAGACTAGATTGTGTTACTGGAAACAGATAAGAAACAAAACTACTCAACGACGATGCATAAAGATGTTAGAATATATTTGAAATAATGTTACAGCAACTTCAATACAATTAAAACGAGCAGTACTAGCAAAACAACTACAAGTATTTAAAAAAAAAACATAACATTAATTTTGTTAGTTAGAAAACTGCAAGCATTGTAATATGTTATATCAGTCATACTTACATTTGCTGCAGTTAAGGCTGGTTCGTTTAGGCCCAGAGGTAGTCCTGGCAATGTTTTGCAAAGGAGAGTCTAGCAGTGTGGTCTCAATGGGAGTAAGTACTGTTCTCTGTGAAGTAATGGGAGACATATTATTCTGAGAGCGAGCATAACAATTACGTATACATAACTATTAATAAACGTGTTGCTTTTTTCTACATAATACACGTGTGTGTATACACACGTGAACTGGAGGCTAGGAAAAGCACTGTTTATGAAACACAGACAAAATTCCGTTCTATGAATCTCTTGTTATCCTGACACTGTGAAACAAAACAGGATTAGAGAAAAGAAAGAAAGAAAGAAAGAAAGAACGAACGAAGAAAAGAAGAACTTCGTATGGAAAAGTTTATGTTGTACTTGGTCAAACTATCTAACTTCGTGTTGGTGCTTCTCTGCGGTGTGTAGTTTTATTGTAATATATTAGTAGTAGCAGTTTCATACATACCAATGCGTCTTTGAATAGCAGACACGTGTTGTCTGCGGCGTTAGCTTCTGTTATTGTCATCTGAATCTGGTCTCTCAATGGAAGATACTGTGGTGTTGCCGTACTTGTCGGGTCACTCTGACATGGATTGTCAATGGTTGGTGACCTGATTACGCTCTAGCGCTACTGTTACTACAGACAGCAGCAAAACGAATAGGGTGATTTCTGAAATAAAAGATAAAACTATAATTATAATTTTATTTAGGTCATTCAACTGAAACAATGGGTCATGTATATTTTTGTATCGTCTGCTGGTTTCAAAACTAAAACTGTTTTCGTGTTGTGGAATGTTGAACACAATTTCCAAGAAGTGGAAACAGTTTAGTAGCGAAAAAGACGAGCACATACTAAATAGTCGGATTCTCCATAAGAAGTTCATTCTTATTTTGTTGACCTAGTATCCCGATATAGCCAAAAAAGATTTTGCATATGCTTAAAGACACTTTGATTTCATTAAAAAATAAGAACAAAAATATTGCCAAGACTCGGGAAACCCTCAAGAAATAACTGTTTGATGGAAGAAAGAATAAGTTGCAGTGTGCAATTCATCTAGTTTCAGGTTATTGTAGCTACTCGTTACTTTGTGCAACATATTCAAACCGTTTCGTTGTTCAATTGACATTCACAATCGCTTCTAAATCTAACGTATTTACTATATGTGATGGTTATTTCAATATCTAACAATCAGTTTTAGTTTACAGTTTCTTTGCATGTTACATTTGTTTGTAAGAAAGTAGTGGTCCTCTTTGCATATTACATTTGTTTGTAAGAAAGTAGTAGTCCTCTTTGCGTGTTACATTTGTTCCTATGAAAGTAGTCCTTGATTTGCCGAAACAGGCAACGCTCAACTAAAAAACAAAACTCTCATTACTACCTGTAATTGTTACTATATCATTATATTTAGTTGCTATCTAATACCTTTCACGTTACTGTTATTCAATATTTTACATTAAGAATATCTTGAAAGTATTGATACTGGACACGAACATTTGTTTGTTAATTCTGATAATCTCTCTTACATACAATTAATTTATATTGTAATAAACATGACTTGGTTGATGTTTATAGTTAAAACAAGAATTACAAATTTATTATTTACTTATTTAGCCCTAGTAATATTGGAATACATTCTGTCACATTATTTAGGTTCCATAATTTTGACTGAATTTTTTTTTTTTTTTTTAAAGTACATGTATCACAGAGTTGATATAAAGTTATATGTGAAATGTTGTAGTCTAGTGAGATATATCTAAGTGTCATACCTGAGTTTTGCAATGACATTATGTAAGTTGTAACTTCTATGCAACGTTTACAAACATAAATATTGTTGTTCTAATGGTTGCAGAACACAATTTCTTTAGTTGTAATAATTGTGATCGAACTGCGAGCTTTTTATATTCTCGTTATATTCCATTTTTAGTATCAAATTTCAAAGGGTTGGTTCGGAAGTTTTTGTCCAAGTCTATTAATATCAAGGATCTTTATTAGAAGACACTTACATTGTGATAGCTGGAATGAGGGTTTCAAGATCACTGATCTTTTGTCGGTACGACACTGTGAGTTCCGGTTTCTCAATGAGCAGATTTCAAGTTGACATAGAACGTGTAAAGTGTTTCTATGATCTGAATATATTAGGGGTTCAAGTTGAGCAAGAATTCAAGATTTGCTAAAGTTGTCATTTTGATCTACCTTCACATGACCTTTAACCTTTTGTCTTATCACATTTTCATTTCTTCTACCTCTATGGTCCAGTATGGGACACAACCATTTTATTCATAAATAAAATGCTGAATAAATATTTGAGATATTAGTTAGATAGAAGCTAGACAAAATCGAGTAGCTACGGCGAAGTGTGTCATATGTTAAACAAAGAAAAGAGACACAACTGGGGAAGGGATATTTTTTTGTTTATTTACTAACATTATTTGTGGTAGAACGACTTTTAATCCTCTTGATGATCTGTTTGTTATCTAAACCAATGAGCTTAGATTGGTTGTATTGTATTTGAAATATGTCACACATCCGATAGCAACGTATCAAATGGAGAAATACATTTAAACAAATGAATTGAGTCGGATATTAATTTTCATGCTCAATAATACAACTGACTAAAGTAATTTATACATCTGACTAAAGTAATTTATATATCTGACTAAAGTAATTTATATATCTGGACTAAAGTAATTTATATATCTGGACTAAAGTAATTTATATCTGCACTAAAGTAATTTATATATCTGGACTAAATTAATTTATATATCTGGACTAAATTAATTTATATATCTGGACTAAAGTAATTTATATATCTGGACTAAAGTAATTTATACATCTGGACTAAAGTAATTTATATATCTGGACTAAAGTAATTTATATATCTGGACTAAATTAATTTATATATCTGACTAAAGTAATTTATATATCTGGACTAAAGTAATTTATATATCTGGACAAAGTAATTTATATATCTGACTAAAGTAATTTATATATCTGGACTAAAGTAATTTATATATCTGGACTAAATAATCTATACATCTGGACTACATAATCTATAGATTTGGACTAAAGTAATTAGAGATCTGGACTAAATAATCTGGACTAACGTAATTTATACATTTGGACTAAAGTAATTTATACATCCGGACTAAAGTAATTTATACATTTGGACTAAATAATCTATACATTTTTACTAAATAATCTATACATCTGGATTAAAGTAATTTATACATTTGAATGAAGTGAATCATATTGACTGGTAGAACTAGTAGAGAAAGATATATCCATATTAATTTTCTGTGTCCCGGATTGGAATTGTATTATCATATAGCATCGATTTTATTTTTTATTTTGCATCTTTTACTTGATAAAAGATAGTTTGATAAAAACATTAACTTTGTATAGTTTTCTACTTTATAAAACAACCTTATTTTGTATTCTTATCACTAGTAGACTTAATGAGGCTCCATGATCACGCAGAGTATGTGATATTGCAATGGAAAATGAAAATCGTGCATATTCTTTACAGGACTTAGCCATCAACACAGTAAACTAGTCGTCGATTTTCTAGGCACCACTTATACGTTCAGTATTGTGCCATTGCTTTCTGCACGGTGATATTACAATAGCGTACATAAATAAAATAATATCAATCACTACTTACGTTCCATATTATTTTGAAATAAAACTTCCTTGATACAATATTGTTCACAATGTGTGTAACTTGTAACAAGCACGAATGTGAGTTGATATTCAGTACTTGACTTGAGATAAGGAATATCTTGATCGTTCGCGTTGAAAGTCTTACTGAATATCAGCAAATGGTCATTGTATATATACCCAACAATCATGGGAACCGAAAGTAAATATTGTTATAATAATATCTCATGTAAATTATTGCGTGGACAATTCCCCCAAACTGATCCGTTACACTAATTACTTCAAGCACTGCTGCTATTTTGTCTAAATATAGAATCGGAGATTCATTCACAATACACTTTTCTTCACAGGTTCCGCATTTTTAAATTGGTTAGCACCCACCGTTGTTAAACTTGCAATATTAAGTTCTGGTTTCGGTAAATTCATTAATTTTTTTAAACTTTAAAGTACTACCAGAAGTTTTGAAGCGAATTTATTTTAATAAACATCAATAATTTTCTATAGAGATTGCGCTTCCATTGTTATATCTCTCTCTCTCTCTCTCTCTCTCTCTCTCTCTCTCTCTCTTTCTAATTTTGTCTATCTGCTGATATAGTGATGAGATAGAGATTAAGCTTCTATTGTTATCTCTCACTCTCTCCCCTCTCTCTCTCTTCCTTATCTAGTCTATCCGATGATACAGTGATGAGATAGAGATTGCGTTTCCATTGTTATCTCTCTCTCTATCTATCTCTCTCTCTTTCTTATCTTGTCTATCTGCTGATATAGTGATGAGATAGATATTACGCTTCTATTGTTATCTCTCTCTTCTTTATCTAGTATATCCGATGATACAGTGATGAGTGGTAGAAAGATTACTATCTTTCTTCTATGTTACTTGTGTTGCTCAAGATGTGATATGTTCAAGTCTTATATTTCTTTGACGTTGTCTATCTGTCTGAATCTTGGTCTTTCTCTTACTTCTCATACTTATCTTCTTGACGTCAAATAATAGTTGACTAGGCAAAAAAAAATTTTCTTCGAAATTGTTTATCAATCACTTGTTAACCACTCTATGTAATTTGTATGCGATCTGAGCTTAAGAGCGATTGTACGTTGTGCTAGTACTGCGCCTACAAATAGGCCAGCTCATTTCTGTGACGCTTTTATTTACTAGGTATTTTCCCCTAGGTCCCTACCTCAGTCGCCTATTACAATGCGCATGTGTTACTATTCTTTGCTCCCCTTTCGAACCCCGACAACACACGGACATACTCAACACTCATAGAGAAGTAAGGAGCTCGTTTTCATACCCTGTAGTAGGTTCTCATAGGGAAGTAAGGAGCTCGTTTTCATATCCTGTAGTAGGTTCTCATAAGGAAGTAAGGACCTCGTTTTCATACCCTGTAGTAGGTTCTCATGGCAAGTAAGGAGCCTCGTTTCATACCCTGAGTAGGTTCTCATGAGAAGTAAGGAGCTCGTTTCATACCCTGTAGTAGGTTCTCATAGGAAGTAAGGAGCCTGTTTTCATACCCTGTAGTAGGTTCTCATAGAGAGGTAAGGAGCTCGTTTTCATACCCTGTAGTAGGTTCTCATAGGGAAGTAAGGACCTCGTTTTCAAACCCTGTAGTAGGTTCTCATAGGGAAGTAAGGAGCTTGTTTTCATATCCTGTAGTAGGTTCTCATAGGGAAGTAAGGAGCTCGTTTTCATACCCTGTAGTAGGTTCTCATAGAGAAGTAAGGAGCTTGTTTTCATACCCTGTAGTAGGTTCTCATAGGGAAGTAAGGACCTCGTTTTCATACCCTGTAGTAGGTTCTCATAGGGAAGTAAGGACCTCGTTTTCATACCCTGTTGTAGGTTCTCATAGGGAAGTAAGGAGCCTGTTTTTATACCCTGTAGTAGGTTCTCATAGGGAAGTAAGGAGCTCGTTTTCATATCCTGTAGTAGGTTCTCATGGGGAAGTAAGGAGCTCGTTTTCATACCCTGTAGTAGGTTCTCATAGGGAAGTAAGGAGCTCGTTTTCATACCCTGTAGTAGGTTCTCATAGGGAAGTAAGGACCTCGTTTTCATACCCTGTAGTAGGTTCTCATAGGGAAGTAAGGAGCTCGTTTTTATACCCTGTAGTAGGTTCTCATAGAGAAGTAAGGAGCTCGTTTTCTTACCCTGTAGTAGGTTCTCATAGGGAAGTAAGGAGCTCGTTTTCATACCCTGTAGTAGGTTCTCATAGGGAAGTAAGGACCTCGTTTTCATACCCTGTAGTAGGTTCTCATAGGGAAGTAAGGAGCTTGTTTTCATACCCTGTAGTAGGTTCTCATAGGGAAGTAAGGAGCTCTGTTTCATATCCTGTAGTAGGTTCTCATAGGAAGTAAGGAGCCGTTTTCATACCCTGTAGAGGTTCTCATAGGAAGTAAGGAGCTCATTTTCATACCCTGTAGTAGGTTCTCATAGGGAAGAAAGGGAGCTCATTTTCATACCCTGTAGTAGGTTCTCATAGAGAAGTAAGGAGATCATTTTCATACCCTGTAGTAGGTTCTCATAGAGAAGTAAGGACCTCGTTTTCATACCCTGTAGTAGGTTCTCATAGGGAAGTAAGGAGCTCATTTTCATACCCTGTAGTAGGTTCTTATAGGGAAGTAAGGACCTCGTTTTCATATCCTGTAGTAGGTTCTCATAGGGAAGTAAGGACCTCGTTTTCATATCCTGTAGTAGGTTCTCATAGGGAAATAAGGACCTCGTTTTCATACCCTGTAGTAGGTTCTCATGAGAAGTAAGGACCCTCGTTTTCATACCGTGTAGTAGGTTCTCATAGGGAAGTAAGGACCTCGTTTTCATACCCTGTAGTAGGTTCTCATAGGGAAATAAGGAGCTCGTTTTCATATCCTGTAGTAGGTTCTCATAAGGAAGTAAGGACCTCGTTTTCATACCCTGTAGTAGGTTCTCACAGGAAGTAAAGAGCCTGTTTTCATACCCTGTAGTAGGTTCTCATGAGAAGTAAGGAGCTGTTTCATATCCTGTAGTAGGTTCTCATAGGGAAGTAAGGACCTCGTTTTCATATCCTGTAGTAGGTTCTCATAGGGAAGTAAGGACCTCGTTTTCATACCCTGTAGTAGGTTCTCATCGGGAAGTAAGGACCTTGCTTTCATACCCAGTAGTGGGTTCTCATAGGGAAGTAAGGAGCTCGTTTTCATACCCAGTAGTATGTTGTGGAATACAATGTTAGTCCCGTATATTTCTTTGAACAACGGCACGCGATGGGTGATGTTATCATCATAACACCGGTTGTCTCTATTACTCAATGAAGTTGCTGCGACTTGAAAGACGCCAACAACAAAATCCCACTTCAACTAAGTATTTCGAACCTAGGGCCACTCGTCCATGCAGCAAGTGCACTAACCACTTTGCTATCGCTTTTTGTAACCTTCATAGTATGACAAGACTATTCTATTTTCAGTCGCTTTACATATTTTATGCGCAGATTTTGTTTCTACAATTTATCTGATGTCTATTGTATACATTTCATTCTGTCTAATCTGGTAACGTTGATGGCTCTTCTCAAACACTTCATCTCCACACTATGTTCTTCCTCTCGTTACCTTAGACAGTGTCACTGGCTGACCTTGTAGCTAGGATTACTAGAAAAGGTTATTTATAAAATCTTCTTCTACGTTTAACATAGGTCTATTATTTATATATTTATATCAACTTTCACGCAACATAGGCCAATTATTTATATATTTATATCAACTTCCACGCAACATTGGTCTACTATTTATATATTTATATCAACTTTCACGCAACATAGGACTATTATTTATATATTTATATCAACTTTCCCGCAACATTGGTCTACTATTTATATATTTATATCAACTTTCACGCAACATATGCCTACTATTTATATATTTATATCAACTTTCACGCAGCATAGGTCTACTATTTATATATTTATATCAACTTTCACGCTGATTTCATTATTTCTGTTCTTTTCTTCTCCCACTATGAATTCATTTGTAGTCATGAAGCCTAATATAGCCCATCTGAATGGGTTTTGCGTGAAGTCTTGCATTCCCTATGACCAGTGTCTCTGTCATTCAAGTGAGTCTTACTCCGACTTCAGAAGTTTGCGTTGTGATATTCGCGTACGTAAGTAATGGTTTTGTGCAGACGAATTAGCCTAATGCGTAAACGTTCCCCGATCGACTCGAACACAAAAGGGTTGTGTATTCAATCTCACACTTGACGTGCCACTCCTGGAGAAAAAATTGGCCCTCCTAACTCCTGACACTCGGTTTATAAATGTGAAGTGACTTCATACCGTAAGGTCTGCAAAGCCTCGGGTTATTTTACATTTATAAGTAATGATGTTAGTTGATATACCAATGCATTAGCATTCAAACATAATGTTTCTCGACAGATCTGTCATCATAAGTAATGATGTTAGTTGATGCATTGATATACCAATGCATTAGCATTCAAACATATTGTGTTTCGTCAGATCTGTCATCATTTATAAACAAAATATTTCCCGGGTGTTTGAAATCAATGACTTGTTTTGATGTTTTTTTCAACAATTGACGTATTTTTCAAGTCACTTGGTGACCTGCTGAAACTTCATACATTCTTTCCTTAAATTGTTTGTTTTTATATTGTCTCTTTCGCATTCATAATTTTATGAGCTTTCTTGGTATTGGTTTGTTTGGTATGAGTTTGGTATAAGTTTTTTGTTATGGTAATGTTAATCTTTCCATTTGTGTTTACAATTCAATTGCCACATTAAATGGTTTTAAAGCCGAAAGATTGACTTCATTGTACCAGGTTTTACCCCATATGGCTCGGTCCCTCTCGAAATGGCACGCCACCTGCCGAGAGTATTGCACAAAGTACGAACTCCGTAGCTCCAGTAACAATCTAGGGTTTCTGGAAAAGCTGCACTCGTAAACAGAACGGTGTGGTCCGGATTCGAACCAATGACCTTCGACTCACAAGGCACAGGCCATAATCACTTAATCACAGAGAACCCAACTGCCACATTGTTAGCGTCAAAGAAGAAAAACTTGAAACAAGTAATTAATTATCGCTGGGGGTGTAGTTATTATATTATATTGGTAACAGGGACATATCGATCGGTATTATCGAAGATATTTTAAACAACTGTAAGGGGGAAACTAGGTGGTGTCGAGGGAGGAATTTATGCTAAGGAAATTTATCAAACTGGTTAGGATGAGACGGTCGACGTCGGAGTGTGTAATATAAAGATGAGAATTAGTATGCATAGTGACAGTAAGAAACAATAATTGACAAAATGAGAAAGATAACGATAAGAAATGAAGATACTAAACAGTTTAATCTGCTAGTGGTGTGAAATAATCACGACATAACAAAGATTCCGTAATTATTCATCAAGGGCATAATCAGTTGACAGTACAAAAATACAAACATTCGATGATAAAGATGAGCAGAGAAACTATTGTTTTTAAGTATTTCGATACGTCGCAGCCAGACACTGTTTTTGTCATCGTCGTGTTTGTAAGATAGGATGCCATCAACGATTATTTCAATGTAATAAAGAGACGATTAATGACCACAATGGTCTATGTTACTGTTTGCTAAAGACGATGCCGAGTATTTAACATAAATTAAATGTTTTTAAAACAGGGCGCAAGACAGCTATCGGGTCATTTGCATTGCATCATTCAACATAATTAC